>JARQOC010000005.1:184566501-184766483 GCA_033576535.1 Allobates femoralis
CAGGATTGCCCTCCAAAATAAATAAATAAATAAAAAAGAAAGAAAGAAAGAAAGAAAGAAAGAAAGAAAAGAAAAAATAAATATTCCAAAAGAATAAGGGTACCGTTACACGACGCAATATTGCTAGGCAATTTCACTGGCAATTTGCTGGTTGCAGTGAAATCATGGACACATTGTTCCATTTTATACACGGTGTTGAGGGGAAGTGATGGCATAATTAACAATTAATATGACACATAAATATATATCTCTCTTTGTGGGCATGTATGTGTATATATCTATATTTATACCCACATTGGTGTAATAGGCCATAATAAATGTCCCTTCATATTTTAGTTATAATATTGACCAATTCAGTTGTATCTGATGGAAATCTGTTCTACTGACATGGTTAATTAACATATCAGAAGATGTCCATTCTTGCATTTCAATGTGGGAAGCTATCAGATAAGACTCTTAATTTTAATATCAAAGATCTAGAGGCTGCTGGCACAAAGGGTTATTCTCACCCATTTCCTCTAACAAACTACAGCAGCCAAGATGTTCAAGGTGATTGGTGTGGACATAATACTTCTTAGAGATGCCTTTATGTCCATTGTTTGCCAATCTATAGTGTAGGCTTTAGGCCATTCCAATAGAGTGCACGGTGAGCGTGCACCCTTAAACCCCCTGTCAGAAGTGCACGGATGAGGAGGTGTGTCTGTCACGTGCACAGCTGAGGGTCAGGTTAAAATTCACTCTGAGACAGGAAGTCTCACTCTTTCTACTTGGATCCACCATGGTATAGGACATCCACATCTGGCCTAAGTATCATCCCATATCTCCTCTATATCTCTCTATATATCTCTCTCTATATCTCTCTCTATATCTATCTCTCTATCTACTAGAAAAAAAACCTTGCAGCACTCAGCTACTACCAATGATGTACATATGCTAGTAAGTTTTTAAATTTTTTCTCATATATATATAGCTTGTCAGCATATGTACATCATTGGTAGTAGCTGAGTGCTGCAAGGTTTTTTTCTAGTATATTGACCCAGCATCCCTGCTGGCACCAGTTCACATTGTCTGTGAGTGCTGTGCAGTTTTTTTTCTCTTTTTTTTCTCTTTTGTATCGTGTGGAGTGGCTGGCTCCATTACTGCAATGTGCACCCTCGTTGCCTACAGGTGATCTAGGGTCTAGATGGTGTCCACCCACTTAGTAGTGGGGTAGGGTGGACAAGGAGGACTTGGGTGTCAGCGATAGGACACGTCGGACCTGAAGTCACTTTGTCGCAGTCGACGAGCAAGCAGACATTGGCCAATGTGTGTACTAAGAACTTCAGATTTAAAAAAAATAATAAGAATTTTGAGTTTTTTGAAAAAAACGTAAGTTTTTAAATTTTTTCTCATATATATATATATAGCTTGTCAGCATATGTACATCATTGGTAGTAGCTGAGTGCTGCAAGATTTTTTTCTAGTATATTGACCCAGCATCCCTGCTGGCACCAGTTCACATTGTCTGTGAGTGCTGTGCAGGTTTTTTTCTCTTTTTTATCTCTCTATCTATCTCTATATCTCTCTCTCTCTCTCTAATAATATATTCAGGCATAGTTAGGGGCAGGTGAATGAATGTAATTAATTAATATAATGTGCATGTATATTTAGGTAACGTGGGTATTAGTAACTCTGGGTGTTTTACATCATTGCAACAGTAATTGATTGTGTGTTAGTTATAGTGCTATCTAGAATATATATATTATTAAGCGATTAAAGAAGCAAAAATATGCGGCACTCACCGTGGCTGAAAACTTCTGTTTATTATATCCGTATGCAGGAAAAAGCAGTCATTTTGCAGACTTGAGGGGAGGGGGAGTGAGGAGTGCAACGACAACGGGCACCGTTTCGCGGCTGGTGGCCGCTTCTTCCGGTCGTGTCAGCCACGGTGAGTGCCGCATATTTTTGCTTCTATAATCGCTTATTATACGGACTCCCTATTGCGAGCACCACCGTCCGAGGATGTGTCCACACTATTCAACATAGGATTTATATATGTGCAGTATCCTACGTCCCCTCGCAGTGCCCTGGTTTGTTTCTTACATGATTGATATATATATTATTGTTGTAAACTTTTTGGGTGTGTTTAATAAATATTCATTTATTAGAACAGACTTGTTTTCATTAAGTCGTCAGGATATTTATATATATATAGTTGATCAGCATAGGAACAGAAAGCGGTAGGAAGGGAAGATTCTGGATATCGGTGATTGTAGTCATAACCGACAATCATAACCGATAAACAGAACCAGCCCTACAACAAATTGGGAGCCTAGGCCCACTGTCTGAGGTGTTGTTCTAGTGTCTTTTGTACTGAAAACCTGTGGTCATCGTCTGGAGCCGATCAGGCCAGGGGAACGTGGATACAAATAACAGGAGGCACGGGAGGGGCGTGGCCTAGGAGCTCATGAAGCCAGACGTGTCTCTCTGAGCTCCTGCAACTAGCCGGGCTAACGGCACACTACAGATCTCCCACAGCCTTCAAACCTACCTAATCCGGTGGCGGAATCCCTCCAGACCCCCCAGGTATGCCCAGGAATTCCTCAAAGCAGCGGGCTGCTGCAAAAAAAGTCACGGACTTTTTCGGCCCTGATCAGCCCCAACACTCCCAGCCCAAAATGGCGCCGGCTCCTAGCTCTCCTCCCTCCCGCTCCCGCATGCATCGCAGCTGCGATGTGAACGCAGACAGCGACGCCGATGATGACGCTCCGGCGTCACGGAGAGAGCTTAGAGACTTTTTGGGATCGCTCAGGCGTTCCATTCAAGAAGACATGAGGAGCATGATGGAGGAAATGCGCAGAGATCTCTCCTCATTAGGGGAGCGAACAGACCACATAGAAGAAAAAATGGCGGAGTACGCAGATGCCCATAACGAACTGGCGACTGACTACGGCTTGATAGCAGACGAGCTGAAACAGGCCCAACTGAGGATCTGCAGTTTGGAGGATAAATCTCGGAGGGGAAACATCAGGCTCCGTGGGATCCCTGAGGCGCAAGACCAGGAAGACATGCAGGAGGTAATTCATAACCTACTGCCCCAACTGCTGCCAGACATACAGAAGGAGGAGATGGCCTTCGACAGGGCATACAGGATCCCCAAACCAGCGCATGTAAACAAAGCGCTCCCCAGAGACATCCTAGTTCAACTCGCTAAGCCGGCTGTGGCGGATGCGGTCCTACAGTCCATGAGAAAGAACCCTACATTAAATCCTCCTTTCACAGGAATCTCCATTTTTCCAGATCTGTCCGCCGGTACTCTGGCTAGACGGCGTGAGTTTGCCCCTTACTGCAAAACCCTACGAGATCGCGGCATTATGTACTCCTGGGGCACGCCGGTACACGTCCGATTCCGCTACAAAGGTGCGACTCAGATTTTCCGCTCTCCTAGCCACCTGAGGAGGGCCCTTAAAGAGTGGGGACTTTCCCAGGATTCCAGCTCTACAACTCCTCGCTCCAGCCCCAGCTCAAGCAAGACTCCACGTACAATCTCCAAGGAGTGGAAGAAGGCTGTGTGACTCTAACTAAACTGCACTGCCCGGTGGTTGTGGCTTTTAGGGCCCGGTTTTGGTCCTTGGTTTGGACTTAGCCGGTTCCCTGTTATTGCTCTTTCTCGGCTCGCCGGCGGTTCGAGAACTTTGCCCCCTGAGTGTGTTTTAGTCACTCCTCAAAGGTGTAAAAACCTTTGGACTCCAATGTTTGAATTTTCCCTCATATGGGATTTTTTGATTTTTCATGTTTTTTCTCCCCCTTTTTCCCATCTTCCCTTTAACCTCATTTTTCAGCCCAGCCATGCTTCATATTTTATGGCAAGGGTACTACCTAGTTTTCCCACTTACCTCTCCCCCCCACTACTCTCCCCCTACCAGCCTTCAGGTCCTTTTATTACTGCATTTCCTATGGCTAATTGTTGTGTTTCTGATTATTTCTACTGTAAATGTTATCTGATATCATGAGTATTAACATTTTATCATTAAATGTCAACGGCCTTAACTCGCCCGTTAAGCGATCAATGGCCTTGCGGCAGTTCGGTAGATCCGGGAGTGATGTAATCTTTATCCAAGAAACTCACCTGCTTGCAGCAGACAATTTTAGATTGCAGAATAAAACTTTTCCCACCCAATTTTTTGCCAATGGCCCTTTGAAAAAAACAGGAGTGGCGATCCTCATTAAGCATACGGTCTCCTTTCAGCTGATCAACTCCTTCTCAGATACAGAGGGGAGATACCTAATCCTCTCATGCCAGATTAACGGAGTTCCCTATGTCCTAGTCTCCATGTATGCTCCTAACGTGGGACAAAAATCATTTCTCTCCTCGCTCCTGGATCGACCTGAACTTAATGGCCGCTGCCGCACGATAATATGTGGCGACTTTAATATGCCCATGAACAAATCTTTAGACTGCTCCGATGTGTTCTCCCCAAGGGGCGAGATGGGCTCCCTGGTGATAGAATACGGCTTCCATGATATCTGGCGTTACTTCCATGGTGGAGAACGCGACTACACATTTCTATCCCCCCGCTACAGAACATACAGCAGGATTGATTATATATTGGTTAATGATGCAGTATTACAAGAATGCACTGCCGCCTCCATTGATAACATCACCTGGTCAGACCATGCACCCACCTCCCTACAGCTAACAGACCCCATGGCGGTCAAATCCCCCTTTAACTGGAAGCTTAACCCCCACCTCCTAACTGACACTCAAATATCAGAGGACATTACCAACCAGCTGACTGACTTTTTCTCCCTGAATGATAATGGGGCGGTGCGAGATGACTCCCTCTGGTTCTCTCACAAGGCTGTGCTTCGGGGCATGCTAATTAAAACGGCTTCCCTTGTAAAAAAACAACGCACAGCAGAATTAGAAGCGGCTCTCTGCTCATTACGATCCCTGGAGGAACGACACAAACAATGTCCTTCCCCCGCAGCCTTGTCACCACTTCTGGAGGCGAGGAGTCATTTACGCACCTTGCTCCTACATAAAACTGAAAATCACCTTAAGTCCCTTCATGCAAAATTTTATGGTATGGGTGACAGGGCCGGGGCGCTGCTAGCCAGGCGGGTGAGAAAGAAAGTGGCACGATCCAGGATTTCTCATCTTACCGCCCCTTCAGGCCGTCAGATCCAACACCCCATTAGGATAGCTGAAGAATTCGGTCACTACTATAAATCACTGTATAACTTAAAGTCAGACCCCAATACACCACAACCCAACCTTGAAAATATTACAAAATTTCTTGATAAGATAACTCTACCTAAGCTGTCACAACAGCACCTGGCTCTTCTAGACACCCCCATAACCATCACAGAAATAATGCAAATAATAAAAACTGCCAAAAAACATTCTGCCCCTGGCCCTGACGGTTATCCATTTTCTTACTACGCACAATTTGCCACCGTCCTTTCACCATTTTTACTCAGACTCTTTGAGTGCTGGAGGTCCAGGGGAGAGGTGGGTCGGGAGGGTTTAGAGGCGATTATCTCCACAATACCTAAACCGGGGAAGTCCCCTGACACTCCCGGAAATTTCCGCCCAATAGCGCTACTAAATTGCGATACGAAAATTTATGCCAAAATATGGGCAAATAGGCTTATGGAAATACTACCAAACCTCATAGATCCTGACCAGGTCGGTTTTGTCCCGGGCAGGCAGTCTCGTGACGGAACCAGACGCTTAATTAATATCCTGGACGTTCTGGAAAGGTCAGGGGCCCCCGGTGTTCTCCTGTCGCTAGATGCCGAAAAGGCATTCGACAGGATTCACTGGGGGTATATTGGAGAGGTGCTTGACAAATTTGGCATAACGGGCCAAGTCAAGACGGCCATTATGGCCCTATACTCTCTTCCCTCTGCTTCCGTCCGAGCCTCGGGTTTTCTTTCCAGCAACTTTGACATCACCAATGGGACCCGACAGGGTTGCCCTTTATCCCCCCTGATATTTGCGCTTGCAATGGAACCCCTGGCTGCCGCTGTAAGGGCCAATCCGAATATTCACGGTATCAACATAGGGGGGCGGGAACATAAAATTGGACTATATGCGGATGACGTGGTTTTCTCGTGTACGGACATCTCGGACTCCCTGGGCGAAATTATGGCCCTGCTTAAAGAGTTTTCTGAGGTGTCCTACTACAAGCTAAACATGTCCAAATCCATGCTGTTCCCTGTTAATATACCAGCCTGTGTCCAGTCCCAACTTCAACAACAATTTGCATTCTCATGGTCCCCAAATGGCTTTATTTACCTTGGAATTTATGTCTGCCACCTACATTCTATAGTTAAGCAAAACTTTGACAGATTATATAGACAAATCTCACAGGAGCTGGACAGGATCTCCCCGCTGGTCCTCTCCTGGATTGCCCGCATACACATCATTAAAATGACAATTTTACCAAAATTAATATACCTCTTCCGTTGTCTCCCCATCCTATTCCCACGTACATGTATTTCCAGCTTTCAACGCTTAATCAATTCATTTATTTGGAACAAAAAGCCCCCACGTATAGCCCACAAAGTGATGGTCCTCCCGAGTGCTGCGGGGGGCCTGGGAGTCCCGGATGTACTAACATATTATAGAGCTACCCATCTGGAGTATGCGAAGATCTGGTGGTCCGGGACAGTGTCCCCGATACCTTGGCTACAGATTGAGGCATCTTATGCCCCTTCTGGATCTCTTCGCATCCTGTTAGAACTGGGACTACTCCGGCCCTCTCCCCTCGGCGGCCTTTTGAGATCCATGATTACCGTATTGAAAGTATGGTCTTCCATGAGTCACCCTTATTTCACCTTTTTACTTAGGTACATCTCTCTTGATGCTTTAGAACATGCTATACCTGATCTATCCCTACTTAGGTGGAAAAATCTAAATATACGAACACTGTATGATCTTTATAATAATACGGGACTTCGCCCCTTCTCTGAACTACACAGCCTATTCTCTCTCCC
Organism: Allobates femoralis; assembly: GCA_033576535.1. Lineage (NCBI taxonomy): Eukaryota > Metazoa > Chordata > Amphibia > Anura > Aromobatidae > Allobates > Allobates femoralis. The sequence continues at coordinate 184,573,486 of JARQOC010000005.1, forward strand.
GAACAAGGTATTTTACCAATACCTACAGATTCGACATTTCCTAACTCAATGTCGTGTCCCATCTTGGGACAGCCTCCACCCACCTGAACACTTACAAAGATACTTTAAACCCCAATGTTCAGCTACACACGGAGTCTCTCTCCTTTACAGGGCCCTACTGGTCTCACCGGATCAGCATAAACTCCCATATATGAAGATCTGGGAGCGCAGGCTCGACTTTTCGGCCCCTCTGAACTCATGGCTCAGGGCCGCAGCCCACACTTCCAAATATTCATCCTGTATCTTACATCTAGAACAGGCAAAGAAAATCCAAATGAATTGGTACCTGTCTCCTCTCAAGCTGGCACAAATTCAACGATCCTCTGACTCATTATGCTGGAAGTGCGGCCAGGAGACCGGTTCTATGGAGCATGTGTGGTGGCTCTGTCCCAGGGTTCGGAGGTTCTGGAGTATGGTTGAATCACTGATAGTGGAGGTGACCGGGCTCCCACTCACTCTAGATGGCCCTACGGCACTACTTGGCCTAGGTCTGGAAAGTGTTCCCAAACCAGTGCGCCCTATTGTAACCAATATAATAATAGCAGCCAGACTATGTCTAACCAAACACTGGAAACTGACCACGACTCCCTCTAGAGCGGAACTGGTATCTCGAATTGAACTCCACTTCCAACATGAATCTACCCTAGCCCATGACTTGGCCACAAAAACTAAAAGATTATGCTGGTGGGACCCTTGGTTGACCTCCACTGCTAAGCCTTAATCCAGTATAATCAGGACCTCTTGGGAAATGCAAAAACTCTTTAGAGGACATCTCTGACTTATTTGTTACCATTAATTTATTAACATTTCATCTGTCTACCATTATATATTGTTTACTGCCTTATATGCTTATAATGTTATTGTACGCGTGATGTCATACTCCTTCATAGGAATTTTTTTTTATAAAAAAATTTCTCTCATCATAACTGATTGGACCTTACCCCCATCCCCCCCCACCACCCTCCCCTTCCCACTGTTTCCTTTTTTTTTTCTTTCTTTTTATATGATTGTTCATTCTCATCTCTTATACGGGGTATACCCGCTATGTTGTATATTTGTCAAATGTTTAATAAAAACTAAGTGATTTAAAAAAAATAACAGGAGGCACGGTGAAGTGCTCCGTTATTCTGTGCGTTCAGTGCCCTGATAGCTCAGACAGGTGACACAGTTTTCAGTTTTAGTAAGACACAGGACACAGTCCTCATCAGAGAACTTTTTTCTGATTTTAACGATTTTTCTGATTCCTTTACACGATTCACACGATCAATGTTTGGTTCATCTGAGGAGTCCAGCTGGTCGGGAAAGAAGGCGTTCCGGAGTAAAGGACCTTTTTCCAAGCAGCACAAGAGGGACGAAGGAACAGACGACACCAAGCAACATGGCCTCTGAACAGGTGAGTATGAACTTCTCCACCCTCAAACACCTGTGTAGAAATAGTACATTTAACCCAATACTGCCAACCACATATAAGTCCACAGAGATGCTCTGGTCAACTTTACTGAACCAGGTATACGCACATGATAGAGTTTGTATTAGTAAAAGTGTTTTCCACAAAACTAAGAAACGCCTCCAAATGCTGGCAAAATTAGTGTATACTTTTGAGGACAGCATTTGCAGGCTGGAGCATGTGGAAACACTTGCTAGCACAAGAAAGGCAGACAAAGTTTCCACATCGGATAACCTACACTGCCATTGTTGTGTGGAGAGCATTAAACGTATACACACTCTAGAAACTGAGCTAGAAGAAAGGGCCCAGTGTACAGCCGACAGGGGCCGGGAAATCTGTGTGTTAGAATCTAGGATATCAGAGAAAGAAACCTATTATTCTGACATGGATAGAGAGCTCCTCAGTCTGTACACTGAGATAAATCAGTTCAAGAGCAGAGTTGCATCCATGGATGCACTAGTAAGCACACTTAGAGAGGATCTGGCTGCAAAGTCGCAAACGATTGCGAATTTGCAACAGATGATCTCTAATCTGTCACGGCCTGGTACAAATAGCATGGTGCCTTTGCCCACGAAACAGGTTTGTGTTTCGGGTACTGCACAGGATAGGGAGACCACGGCAACATGGACCACGTCTCCCATGGATCAGAGATCTGGAGCTATAGAGTCCAGGGGACAGGTGGAACGGTCACTACATTTCACTCAAACACCAAGGGAGTATACACGTAGCGACCGCTTCCAGGGTCAGGACGAGAGTTGGGGATATGGAGGTAGGTGGGAAAGGGATCACACCACTTCCAATCTGCCAAATCGTTCAGTAAGGTCAGATGAATTTTATCCTAACCGTAACAATATGGAAAGGATAAAATTTCTGTTACGGATCTGCAAGGAGATCCCAAAATATGATCCCAGTCTAGATGCGTTTACTGCATGTGATATCTTTGAAGGTCACTGCAATAAATATTCTGTGGCTCCAGAACTTCGAATGGAGCTATTCAAGTTGTGGTTGCCTACACACCTCAATCGGAGGTATGAAGCAATGGGGAGCACGGAACCCAGTAATAGACAGTTTCATGATAAGGAAGAACGCCTTTCCTTACTAATATAAAAAGGGAAATGGAGCGCACATAGAGTAATTTCCTTTTGTACAATTATCCTCAGTGCCCCCCTTTAGTGGAAGGACTCACCTGATTTGGTTGTGCAAGTCACAACCAACTAACTCCGCTCTCTGTTATGGTCGCAGCAGGTGCCCAGCAAAAGTAAGGATCCAAAGGGTTAACAGAAAGTGCTGGGTTTCATAGATCCACCGCGCTGACCTCCAGTGAAGACAAACAGAGTGATGTATAAAACTCTGTTTAATGGGTAATTTGCCTACCGGTTTCGTGATTTCAGTTGTCACTTCATTGTTTCCTTACTAATGACACTGGCAATGGGCCACGGGGACGTGACTCCAGAAATCCTGATGAAATTCAGACCAACTATACACGATGAACCTTTATCGCTGTGTAGTCGGTTTGAAGCTATGTACAGGAAGGTCACTATGGATCAAGGTATCGGTATTCCAAAAGGCATGATCCGCATGTTTGTTGAAAAATCCCCATACCTTGATACTGCAATTAGGTTGAGTGCAGCGAGAGAACCATCGCTCACTGATGTGGCCATGATTATTGAGCAGTGTAGACAAGATATACTGCACAATAAAAAGTCGGTTAAGATTAGGGAGCATGTGCCTGTACACGTTAGATCACAAGATGAACGTGTGCGTCATGCTAGAAAGAAGTCAGCTGTTCGCCCCACGGCCCCACCATTTGAGAGGACAGGGAGCATTCAATGCTTTCTATGTTTGCAATTTGGGCACATGAAGAAAAATTGTCCTCAGTGGGTACGGAACCGAAACAGCCCTGAAAAATCTGGCAATAATAATGGTTTCAAGATGAAACCTAATTATGCCAGAACAGTGGGGGAACAGGCTGATGGGTCTCGGGGACATTTACAAGAGCAGACACCAAAATGTGTTGCCACTGTAAATGCCCCAGTTGATGGTACAGGGGTTGTGGAATCTACTGATTCCACAAATAGAACGACGGTTGAGGATCTCCAAATTGCAGTATGTACCTCTCAGGTTCCTACTGGAAATCTTGTCAACATCGATTGACAATTAGGGATCCCTAAAGAGCTGGCTCCAGTATGTCCTGTCATACTGGATTCTTCAGGGAGGCCCCACATAAAAGCCAGAATTAAAGATCAGGATACACAAATTATGCTTGATACTGGTGCGAAAATCCCCATTACAAATATCAAACATGATTTGCATCCAAACAGCCCTCAGTGTGTGGTGATCGGATTTGATCACCAACAAGGGGGGATGAAGGCCCACAGAATTGAGGAAGTGATTGTCCAGATTGCCAAACACTTAACCCTCAAGATCCCAATGTGGTATTACCCTGGTTCTGACAACATCATCGGAACTGATGTAATGACCCAAAATGGATGGATCCTGGATTTGGCAAACTGCATTGTGTGGAAGGGACCCAGACAATCCAAGGTGTGTGTCATACAACGCCAGTGTCTGGGACCACCTTTGCCAGCAATGGAGAATTCAGCTGATATGCTCGAACACAAATGGCCAGAGGTCTCTCATAATATAGACCTTGAACCCATTGTGTACGAACATCCTAATCTGTGGGCCCAGGGTAAAAACTACTGTGGCAGATTGATTGGTGTCCAGGTGGACATACAGGGGCCAGACCCACCCCCTCAATGTCAATATCGCTTTCCACCGGAAGCGACACAGTCGATAGTCAACACTGTCCTGGAATTGGAGACCAAGGGTGTGGTCATAGAGGGGAATTCAAGGTGCAACAACCCTCTATGGCCTGTGAAGACAAAGTACACTGATGCGTGGCGTCTCACCATAGACCTACGTGTCCTTAATAAATACACTCCGATGTCTGCCCCCGTAGTTGCACAAACTCCTGACATAATGGCGAGGATAAGTGGCAAAAGCCGCATATTCTCGACCATTGATGTCGCCAATGGGTTCTTCTCTATTGAACTCACAGAAAACTGTAGGTACAAATTTGCTTTCACAGTGGGGAACAAACAGTACATGTTTAATGTGCTCCCCCAGGGGTTCCACAGTAGTCCTATGTATTTTCATCAGGCATTGGCGGCCGTACTGAGCGTGTTTTCTCGGCCAGAATGCCTCCTGCAATATGTAGATGACTTACTCCTACACACAGAGACCATGGAAGAACACTTGATTCTGTTAAGGGAGCTCTTGGGACTCCTATCTAAATCTGGACTCAAGCTGAGTCCTCACAAGGCAAATTTGTCCAGAACAGAGGTGACTTTACTTGGGGTGCAGGTCTCTTTTGGAGCCAAAGGAATTGTGGCGGCCCGAGTGGAAGCTATGGTCAATTAACCTCAGCCTGGCCAACTTCATTGAGGGAATTCATAGAGGATTTTGCTGCCAAAGCGAAACCCCTTTATGAACTCCTCAGAGGAGAAGAACCCTCACTCCAGAGCTGGTCAGAAGCACAGGATGAGGCCTTTTCAACTCTGCAAAGAGACCTCTCCTCTGCCCCTGTGTTAGCCACGCCCAACCCAGATGGAGAAATGGCCATCCAGGCACATGCTGGACTGAGTCTATCTCTGTTGTTCTTCTACAGCAGATAGGACATGACAGTAGACCACTGGATACTTTTCCTGGCTCCTCTCGCCGGTCGAACGAGGGTTCGACGAATGTGCCAAACAACTGACTGCCATACACTATGCTGTTAAAACCACTGAGCATTTTGTAGGTTTCAGATCTCTGACTGTACAGACACCACATTCTCCTTTGGTTCTTTTACTCAGAGATACACTCCCTGGAGTCTCCCAACAGAGATTCGGGAAATGAATCATGGACCTCAGTGGCCGGAATCTGAAAGTGGACCACAAGGCAAAGTATGTTCTGTCCCAGTTGTTAAACATGACAGGGACCGAACATGACTGTGGTCAACCTTCACTATCCAGTACACCACAAATATTCAGGACCGACAGACATCCAGAAGATAGGGTCATCTTTGTTGACGGCTCTCTTTTCTGTCTGGACGGCACATATGTGTCCGGATTTGCAGTGCTGGATGAGACCACAGGCAACCAGAGTCTTGTCCGGCTGCCAGGTCACATGTCAGCACAACGGGCTGAACTGGAAGCTGTCAAGGAGGCTCTACTCCTTCAACCTCCAGGGAATCCAACTATATATAGTGACAGTTCATATGTAGTCCGATCTCTTACCCTACACCTGAACACATGGAAAAAACGAGGGTTTGTGGACAGCCAGAATAAACCTCTGGCCCACATTACGGTCCTAAAGGAATTGTGGGATTGGAGCATGGCACATCCAGCTGAGGCAGCCATTATCAAAGTCCCAGCACACGAAAGAGGAGAACAGCTTTTGACCATAGGCAATAACAAGGCCGACAAACTGGCCAACTTTGCAGCAGTGTCTGGTGTCCTTCGAGAGCCAGGCACTGAGCAGATCCCTGCATTCCAGATTGCAGTGAGGCAAACCAAACAAAAGATGGCCCTGTGTCATTTAAAGAGGAACAGGCAACAGATCCCGTTCTAATGACACATATCGCAGCTCCACAGCATCCCTGGACAATATGTCTGGGGATTCTGTGTCATGATACTGGTACCCCATAACTCCCTCTACCAGTAATCCACCAACAGTTACAGGCAGGAGATAGCGATCAGTGGTACCAGTTCAGTGGTAGAGGACAAGTATGTGTGACAGTGGTAAGGGTCCCATATGAGGCTGAAGGTCTCCAACCAGTCAAACCGCACCTGGATTCTTGCAATGTTTCTACCCACCAATTGGCAGATCCCATAGCTTCTCAACTGTTATCCCCATGGAAGATCATCACAGGAACTAAATTCGTCCTATATACATGGCGAATTTCGGTAGATGACTTCAGAGTAGATCACTGGGATCACAGATGTGAGGAGTTTGTGAGGAACCAAATTGACATGATGAGAGGATGGGTAGAGGCGGGGAAAGAAGTGAGAAAAGATGATCCCCGACACAGGAAATTCAGGAGTAGGAGAGACTTGATAGAGATGGGAATTAGTGGAGGTGCATTGGGAGTAGGTGCCCTGAACACTATGGGTATGGAAGTCCTGAGAGGTAAGCTTGGGGACATTGCGCGACATGCTGGGGAAGGGTTCAGAACTCAGCTTGATTTAAACCATGTCTTAGAGGGTTTGCAACATTCGCACATTGATGCCACTACCTCTCTATCTTCAGCTCTATGAGAGAAGTTTAGAAGTTTAGTTGCAGGTCTTGTAGAAGTGCAAGACAGAGTTCAGTTTGCTCTAGCATGTACGCAGGTCCAGAGTGAACTCTCTGACAACCTAAAGCATATAGTGTCCTCTCTATACAAGGGCCACTTCCCATTCAACCTTAGACAAAGAGTAAGTTCCCTAATCTCCCCGTTTGCAGCCAACCATACAAACTGGTGGCTGGTTCAATGGCATGGGTGTCATAATCTCACCTGCACGGCATCTTCTTTGGCACCTGTATCTGGTAATATCAAGAAGGGGTACAGTGCCATGAATATAGGAATTGTTGTTAGCAATCAGACGGTGCTTCATCCACAGCTCACCTCAGACATCCTAACCTATGAGCGAGGCCATCCTTATCTGTTTGATACAGAGGGATGTTGGAGGAAAGAGGATGCTATCCTCTGTCAAGGGAGTCAAGATAGGGTGCTTAGGCACCAGTGTTAGGACTCTGAGGGGTCATGTGAAATGAAGACTAACACAATACCCTCCTCTCGTCTGAAATATTTGGGTCAAGGGTATTGGTGTTGGTACCAAGGGAAAAACGTAACGTATTCTTTATATGGCACTAATTGCACCAAATGAGGCATACTCCTCCCAGGAGCATATTGTACCCTTAGTCCCGTTTTAGCATTAGATGTCGCAGATCAGCAGGGGAGACCTCGATAACACCGGAGAAGAGACTCGACATTCGCCCTGACACTCCTGTGAGACTGCAAAAGATTCCTCTTGGTTTTGGTCGTGAGCTCAAGCGTCTCTTGTTAGATTTTAGCGAAGAAGACGACATACTCCGAAATCTTCATGAGGCTGAGAATCAAGCCACAATACAGCTTGAGCATGACAAAACCAAGATAACGAGGATTATCAATGCCTTAGATACAGACTCTAAGGTGTCCTGGTGGGAAAGTATATTTGGCTATAGTCCAACAGCTACATCATTTTTTAATTTCATTATACACCCTGTGATTGTTCTTCTGGTTCTTGTTCTTGTTATGTACATTGGACTGTGCCTAGTTTACCGGAGAGTAAAGAGAGTTGCCCACCAGATACAAAAGAACCAGGCAGAACTTCACGAATTTAACCGCCAAAGAAGGTCCAGGACTTAGCACTAAAAGTCCTGAAACCTTGATATTATATTTGATAAGAGTGTTTAGGACATTACTTCAACTCCGCCCTGAAACCTCATAACATTGTATATTTTGTTTGGCTTTTACTTTGATTTATGGTTAAGGAATGGGGGAGGGAAATATAGTATTGTTATATACTGTTTAATTTTTACATTGGTATGCTATTTGTTTGTGGAGGGAGGGATATAGGTTTTTTTTTTGTATGAATGAGGAAAGAGTAAGGTTCTGCAGGGAAAGGCCCCATCATTGTCTAAGATATTTGCTACTTCAATCTCTGAGACGGTAACGTTCATAAGGGATGGATTGAAGGTCGGTTGGACTGCGTGCTTCTCACAGTCAACTTAGGTGTGCTGATATCATCCCCTACCCAATAAACTCTGACCGGCCTAGTAGAGATTCAACTATCTATCCATGGAAGAACCACATTAACGATAGATGCTTCAATCAAGCTTACAGGAGAAGTCTCTGTTGAAAGTCGTGCCTCAGCTAAGAAGAATGCCATCCCCTGATTGATCTAATCCCAAGAAGGAGGTGCTCCAAGAAACCACCTGGTGAGGCCCAGCTACAGATTGTGATCCCCGGCAGTCCCTACACACCAGACTTAAAAAAAAAAAAAAAAATCTGGTAGAGAGAGGGGCGAACACAGGAAAACTCTTTGGGCCGATCAAGAGACGAAGGTGCAGCAACTCCAGAGTCTAAGCAGTCAAGCTGGGAGAGGACTACTTGGGGATAGGCAAGTGATGGGCGAATCCTAAATTACTCGGAATCGCTTGACTCTAGCGAGTCCGAGCCCGGGACTCGCTACTCGTTGCGAGTCTAGCGAGTCCAATGTTAATGAATGGGGAAGCGAGTAATAGCGAGTAGTGTGCGATTTACAAATCACAGATGTGTCTCGGAAGCTTCAGCCTGAAGCAATCCTAGTTTTGCCATTGATTTGCATTGGACTCGTTTACTGTGCAAGTAATCGCTGGGAAACTCGCACAGATAAGAGTCAGGCTGTCTGCTCTGTGTGCAGGCTGCCGCAGCTCCAGGGTCCTAGAGCCCGCCTGCTGCCTGATGTAGCAGAGCTGAGATTGTTCTCAGTCTGCTCATTCCCTGTGCATAGACATCTATATCTATGCACAGGGGATGTAGCAGAGAGGACATCGCGTTTTGGACTGCGTCGGACGGAAGAGGATTTTTTTAATTAAAGATGGAGTCCCTAATGGCTTTTTATTTTATTTCTAATAAAATTTTTCTCTGTGTTGTGTTTTTTTTAAAACAATTTAATAGAAATTCATGGCGGTCATGTCTAATATTGGCGTGACCTCCATAAATTTCGGGCTTAGGGCCGGCTGATAATACAAAGCTGGCCCTAACCTCTTTATTACCCAGCGTGCCACCGCCACCAGGGCTGCTGGAAGAGCGGGGTTCAGCGCCAGAGGATGGCGCTTCAATGAACGCGCCATCTTCTGGGGCGGCTGCGGGCTGCAATTTGCAGCGGGGGGTTCCCAGAAAGCTTGTGCATCCCTGCGCTGCGGATTCCAGCCCCCAGCTGCTTAGCTGTACCTGGCTAGACATAGAAATTGTGCGGAGCCCCACGCATTTTTTTTAATTATTTCATGAAATTCATGAAATAATAAAAAAAGAGGGCTCGCCTATATTCTTGTGTCCGGCCAGGTACAAATAGGCACCTGGGGGTTTGGGGCAGCCTGTCGCTGCCTGCTGGATCCGGCTGGTTCCAGAAATACGGCGAAGCCCACGTGAAATTTTTTTTTGACAAATCCATAAAACAATGTAAATAAAAGGAACTGCATATTTATTAACCCCTTGCCCATGGTCCAGGGGTTAATAAAGATGCAGTCCCTTTTATTTACATTGTTTTATGAATTTGTCAGAAAAAAATTTCACATGGGCTTCGCCGTATTTCTGGAACCAGCCGGATCCAGCAGGCAGCGACGGGCTGCCCCCAACCCCTAGGTGCCTATTTGTACCTGGCCGGACACAAGAATATAGGGGAGCCCTTTTTTTTTATTATTTCATGAATTTCATGAAATAATTAAAAAAAGTGCGTGGGGCTCCGCGCAATTTCTATGTTTAGCCAGGTACAGCTAAGCAGCTGGGGGCTAGAATCCGCAGCGCAGGGATGCCCAAGCTTTCTGGGCACCCCCCCGCTGCAAATTGCAGCCCGCAGCCGCCCCAGAAGATGGCGCGTTCATTGAAGCGCCATCCTCTGGCGCTGAACCCCGCTATTCTAGCGGCCCTGGTGGCGGTGGAACGCTGGGTAATAAAGGGGTTAATACCAGATTTGTTATACAACCTGGTATTAAGCCCGAGATTCTTAATGTCAGGCCACGTTTGACCCAGCAACTAAGAATCTCCAATAAAGGGTTAAAAAAACACAACACAGAGAAAAATTTTTATTAGAAAAAAAAAAAAAGCCATTAGGGACTCCATCTTTAATTAAAAAAATCCTCTCCGACGTAGTCCAAAACGCGATGTCCTCTCTGCTACATCCCCTGTGCATAGATATAGATGTCTATGCTCAGGGAATGAGCAGACTGAGAACAATCGCAGCTCTGCTACATCATCTGTGTGAGCAGGCGAGCTCTAGGACCCTGGAGCTGCGGCAGCCTGCACAGAGAAGACAGCTGGACTCGGCTCGCAAAGTAACAGCAGTTACTTTGCGAGTTTCCCTGCTATCACTGGCACAGTAGCGAGTCCAATGCAAGTCAAAGGCAATCCTAGTTTTGTCAGAGTCTGTGACAAAATTAGGATTGATATTGATTTGCATTGGACTCGTTTACTGTGCGAGTAATCACTGGGAAACTCGCAGAGTACCGAGTCCTGCGAGTCCCTTACTACTCGCCGAGTAACGAGTCCTAGCGAGTAGATTCGCCCATCCCTAGGATAGGCGTGTTTCTTGAGATTGGCAATGACAAGATCAGAAGTGTACTGACAAATAGAGAACTTTATTCCTGAACCAAAGAGACCAAGAAGATCCACAAAGATGACTTTAGTGTAATCTATGGATGGAGACACTGGATTACGGCGAACGGCAGGGGAGAGGTGATGGCGATGGGTGATGTCTAGATACCTAAGTGGAAAATTTTACTTCATTTCATCCTGAACGGTTATTGGTGATAGGATTGAGTAGGCAAATATATTCCACACTTCTCACTCATTTTATTGTCGTATTTTCCGACAAAAGGGGTAATGTTGAGGGGGAAGTGATGGCATAATTAACAATTAATATGACACATAAATATATATCTCTCTTTGTGGGCATGTATGTGTATATATCTATATTTATACCCACATTGGTGTAATAGGCCATAATAAATGTCCCTTCATATTTTAGTTATAATATTGACCAATTCAGTTGTATCTGATGGAAATCTGTTCTACTGACATGGTTAATTAACATATCAGAAGATGTCCATTCTTGCATTTCAATGTGGGAAGCTATCAGATAAGACTCTTAATTTAAATATCAAAGATCTACAGGCTGCTGGCACAAAGGGTTATTCTCACCCCTTTCTTCTAACAAACTACAGCAGCCAAGATGTCCAAGGTGATTGGTGTGGACATAATACTTCTTAGAGATACCTTTATGTCCATTGTTTGCCAATCTATAGTGTAAGCTTTAGGCCATTCCAATAGAGTGCACGGTGAGCGTGCACTCTTAAACCCCCTGTCAGAAGTGCACGGATGAGGCGGTGTGCCTGTCACGTGCACAGCTGAGGGTCAGGTTAAAATACACTCTGAGACAGGAAGTCTCTCTCTTTCTACTTGGATCCACCATGGTATAGGACATCCACATCTGGCCTAAGTATCATCCCATATCTCCTCTATATCTCTCTCTATATCTCTCTCTATATCTATCTCTATATTTATCTCTCTATCTATCTCTATATCTATCTCTCTCTAATAATATATTCAGGGATAGTTAGGGGCAGGTGAATGAATGTAATTAATTAATATAGTGTGCATGTATATTTAGGTAACGTGGGTATTATTAACTCTGGGTGTTTTACATCATTGCAACAGTAATTGATTGTGTGTTAGTTATCATGCTATCTAGAATATATATATTATTGTTGTAAACCTTTTGGGTGTGTTTAATAAATATTCATTTATTAGAACAGACTTGTTTTCATTAAGTCGTCAGGATATATATATATATATATATATATATATATATATATATTATATAGTTAATCAGCATAGGAACAGATTCTGGATATCGGTGATTGTAGTCATAACCGACAATAATAACCGATAAACAGAACCAGCCCTACAACACACGGCAAAAACAATAGAACAATGTGTCCATGATTTCACTGCAACCAGCAAATTGCCAGTGAAATTGCATGCAATATTGCGTCTTGTAATGGTACCCTAAAAGCATTGAAAAGGTAGGGGTGGTAGGCTGCATACCAATTATCTTGAGATGTGATAGTCACACAAATCAACAATATTACAAATCTTAATAAATAATAAATCAAAAGGCAATAACATTCCATGGGTGACTGCTTGGACTTACCAGTTCCCCTCCAAGCACTCATCCATGGTAGGTTATCCACTTTTCATTTATTATTTATTAAGATTTGTAACATTATTGATTTGTGTGACTATCACATCTATAGATCATTACTTTGCAGCCTACCACCGTACCTTTTCAATTTGAGCTTTACTTTTGTGATTGGAATGGTATATGCTGGTACTATGTATATTTCATCATCTTTCTTGTATTTATACCATCCTATTGTAATGTACAGGTGCATCTCAATGAATTAGAATATTATCAAAAAGTTTTTTTTTCAATTCAGTACAAAAAGTGAAATGCATATATTATATAGGGTCATTACCAACAGAGCAATCTATTTCAAATATTTATTTACTGTATGTAAATGTTGATGATTATAGCTTACAGCCAATACAAACCCAAAGGTCATTATCTCAGAAAATTAAAGTAGGGATGATGAAGAGTCTGGGAGATAAAATATTACCTAAATAGGTATCAGAGACATCACCTTGTGTGGTTGTGAGAGTCACAACCACTATAAAAGCATATCACCAATGCTGCAGTTCCCAGTGTGGTGCATTTAGAATAGGGAGGATGAAAGGTTACTGTGGTGCCCCGGGGTCCGGTAATCACATTACAAGCTTGGAGGCAAGGCATCCACCAGGTGAAGCACACATATAACATATCCCAACCTGGGCCTGTAGGGGGAGCTCTAACAGCTGAGGTCAGGTCAGTTACTGACGTCAGTAGAGGTCCCCTAGATATGCCGGTACAGGGGGTGAAGCCAGTTAGTTCTTGTCAGGAGAGCTGAGGTGACAGTTGAGCAGAGCAGAAGGAGGAGAATAAAGTGATCTTGGGCACAGGAGCCATGTTAGGCCGGTCCACGGAAACTGACCTTATGTGGAGCCCATAGCGAGGACCTGAGGAGGAGAGAAGGAAGATCTGGGAGAGGTAGTAGTGCCAGCAAGCCCAGAATTAAGTATAGTGTGGTCACCAGAGACCGAGATCATAAGGGATTATACACCCAGCGGCAAAATCCAGAGAACGGATAGTTATACACTGCCCCATTCACTGTACAGAACAGAGAGGGTCACAACATTGCTTTATGCAGCCAGGGCCCAACGGACACAATCTAAAAGGAAAGCCTCAGGACTTGCCTGGCGTGGAAAGCCTAAAATTACTTCCAAGCTCTGGACACCCGCGAACTTTAGAAAACAGTACCCGGTACTACCTGAGTTCCACCATTGAATGTAAAGAAAAGACTGTTACTCTTGTGTCTCCACATCGTTGTTTATGCTAATTCCTGCATCCCCATCAACACCAATAACAATTATTATCACCAGCTCAGGGATCATCCTAGCCCTACATGTGGAGGGTTTATCATACTGCTGCATCCCAACATCATCTCCTGAAGCTGAGATAAGCAGTGGTGGTCATATCCGGCCGCATCCCATAGGTGGCGTCACTGACAAACTCTTATTTGTATTTTTATTTTTCTCTCTTTTTAATTCCGGTCCCTCCAAGGCCATGGAACCGGTCCACGGCCACCACCGTGACATCCCCCTTTAAGCAGAGAATTAGGACCGGTCCTGAGTAACCCATAGCCCTGAGGGCGATACATTACAGTCCACACTGCCGTATTCCATGAGGCATCAAAGGGTAAATATAATATTGATTTATTAGTCAATGTGCTTCAGAGATCCCTGGCCTCTTCCTCAGGACAAATCAATATCATATTGCCATGTTTCAGGGCATTTCAGGGAGCCTGATATATCAATAGTATATTCACCCTTTGATGTCTCGTAGAATACCCTTCATCCAACCTACTTTAATTTTCCAAGATAATGACCTTTGGGTTTTCATTGGCTGTAAGCCATAATCATCAACATTAACTGAAATAAACACTTGAAATTGATCACTCTGTTTGTAATGACTCTATATAATATATGATGTATATGTGGCCCAGGATGGGGGACATTAGTTCACAATTGGGGGATATATTAGTGTCAGAAATAGATCCCTAGACATAAAAGTGGATCATGACCACATTTTTTGCTGAAATGGTTTTTTTTTATTTTCCTCTTCTAAAACCTAGGAATTTATGGTTCAATGCGCCTTATAGTTACAAAAATATAGTAAGTTTAAAATGTTGGCATATTGGAATGTTTCATAACACAACAATGGTCATTGATCAAATAAAATACATTACATAACATACAATTAAATCAACAGGAATAATGCGTGTTTAAAAGTTTTATCATCGTTTTACAATTTCTAACTTAACACTTTCTACAAATATGCATGTATTTGCATTAAGAAAGTTATATTTTATGTTCAATATCAACTTTTTAATGAATATTCAATTTTCTATCTTAAAAACGTAATATAGTTTACCACTACAATAAATAAATAATTTTTTTCCTGGAACTGATTTATTTATCATTCATGGGTCAGATATTTCCGTTTTGGACAGTTTGGTCCTTCTGCTATTACAAATGTGGAGATTTTGTCTTCAAAGGCATCAACATCCTCCTGCTGCTAATAGTTGATGTTGGAAGAGCTACAGAAAGATGAACTAAACAATTATCTTAATGTGGCCATTATAAGCCTGCCAAATTGGAAATACACTTTTATATTTTTTACACTCAAATCTGTTTTCAAGATTATCAATCTGCGCTAAAGAGCTGATATTTGAATATTCCAGTTTATTAAGAATATCTTTTATGAAGAAAATCCATAAAGTGATTTTAAATGTTAAAGAAAAGATTTTTTATGTTTAAATGAGAGAATATTGTACAACTTTTTAATAATTTTAGATACAGAGAGTGAAATAAGTATTGAACACATATTGAACACATCACCAATTTTCTACGTATACTTGTTTCTAAAGGTGCTATTAACATGAATTTATCAACAGATATCAGTAACAACTTATCCAATCCACTCAAGCAAAGAAATCAAATTATAGATGTCCATAAATTAAGTTATTATTATCCATAAAGAAAGAAGAAGGCGGCACTCATTGGACCGGTGAAGACAGGTATGTTTATTCCAGTCGCAGTATTACTGGGTACACAGGATCTGTTGAAGAGTAAGCACTACTCGAAACGGGCTCCATCATCTCTGCACCTCCCTCCCCACACCCTCCACCTGATGTAATACTGCGACTGGAATAAACATACCTGTCTTCACCGGTCCAATGAGTGCCGCCTTCTTCTTTCTTTATGGATGAAAATGACTATGTTCTACGGCTGAGCAACGCTGGACTTGGTTCTGTGCCACAATTTCAACTGCAGCAATATAAGGTCAGTGCCCGGTTTTCCTTCTACATTCAAAATAAGTTATTATTATTATTACTTATTTATAAAGCACCATTGATTCCATAGTGCTGTACATGAAAAAGGGATACATACAAACAAGTTAAAAATACTATGAACAAACTAACAGTGACTGACTGGTACAGAGGGGAGAGAGGACCCTGCCCTTGCGGGTTTACATTCTGCAGGGCAATTGGGGAGGGAAACAGTAGGATGGGTCTGCTCGGGTGGTGGTGGGGCACTGGGTCCAGTGGTGGTGGAGCTCCGGGTCTAGTGGTGGTGAGGTAGCACCGTGATCATTGTAGGCTGTAGGCTGTTCTGAAGAGATGGGTTTTCAGGTTCCGCTTGAAGGGTCCGAGTGTGGGGGACGGTCGGACATTTTGGGGTGCAGAATTCCAGAGAATGAGGGAAGCTGGGGCAAAGTCTTGCAAACGGTTAAATGAGGAACGTACAAGTGTGGAGGAAAGGAAGAGGTCTTGGGAGGATTAAAGATTACGAGTTGCATGATATTGGGAGATTAGTTCAGAGAAATATGTGGGGGACAGATTGTGGATGGTTTGTAAGTCAATGCTAGTTTGAATTGGATATGCTGGGGAATTGGGAGCCAGTGGAGGGATTTGCAGAGGGTAGAAGTGGAGGAGCAGTGAGGAGAGAGGTGGATTAGTCGGGCAGCAGAGTTGAGGACAGATTGGAGAGGTGCAAGAGTGTTAGCAGGGAGGCCACAGAGGAGGAGGTTGCAGTAGTCGAGACGGGAGATAATGAGGGCATGCACTAGAAATTTAGTAGGTTGAGGGTTGAGGAAGGGACGGATTCTGGAAATATTTTTGAGTTGGAGGTGGCAGGAGGTGGCGAAAGCTTGAATGGAGAAGACAGAGATTTACCCACCGATGGGGAAAAACGGCAGCACGTAGAGGAAAAATATATAAACTTCACTTTATTGCAAATCCATAAAAATATATACAAATAATGCACAGTGTGCAGAAGTCAGATCAGACCATAGGACGGTTAAGAGTGACGCGTTTCGGCTAAAATGGAAGCTTTAATCATGATCTGATTTTCCCCATCGCTGGGTCAATCTCTGCCTTCTGGTTTCATAATCTGCGGTTGACAAGCCGCGACTCATGCTATGAAGGGGATTCTCAGAAAAGGACATCAATGGTGAGCTGATATTTCTGCTTTCTTGTGCAAAACTTGAATGTGTGGTCTGAAGGATAAGGTAGAGTCAAGGATCACTCTGAGGCAGTGGACATTAGGTACAGGACAAAGTGTGATATAATTTATTGTGATAGATAGATCAGGTAAGGGAGGTGCATGAGATGGGTGAATGATGATGAGTTCAGTTTTGTCTACATTTAGTTTAAGGAAGCAAGAGGAGAAGAAGGAGGATATGGCTGATAGACACTCTGTGATTCTGGACAGCAGAGAAGTGACGTCTGGGCCAGAGAGGTAGATCTGAGTGTCATCAGCATATAGGTGGTACTGGAATCCATGGGACTTTATGAGTTGTCCTAGGCCAAAGGTATAGATGGAAAAAAGAAGGAGTCCCAGGACAGAGCCTTGAGGGATCTCAACAGAGAGGGGATGCGGTGATGAGGTAGTGTTGGAGTGGGAGACACTAAATGGGCAGTTGGAAAGTTAGAATGAGATCCAGGAGAGGGCAAGGTCAGTGATACCAATGGAAAAGAGGATCTGTAATAGGAGACAATGGTCAACTGTGATGAATGCAGAGGACAGGTAAAGAAGAAGGAGGATGGAGAATTGTCCGTTAGCTTTGGCGGTAAGTAGGTAATTTTGGTTAAGGTGGTTTCGGTGGAGTGGTGGGGGAGGAAGCCAGATTGAAGGTTGTCAAAGAGAGAGTTGGATGAGAGGTCGGATGAGAGTACAGTGTGGACATATTTTTCAAGAAGTTTGGAGGTGAATGGGAGCAGCGAAATGGGGTGGTAGCTGGATGTGGAGGTAGGGTTGAGAGATGGCTTCTTCAAGACAGGTGTAATTGTTGCATGTTTGAAAGCAGAAGGAATGGTTAGTGATAGATTGAAGAGGTGGGTTAGGGCTGGCATAAGCATGGTGGGAAGGTTGGGGAGGAAATGAGATGGGATGGGGTCCGATGCACAAGTTGTGAGGTGTGATTTGGAGAGGAGGTGTGCAAGTTCACTTTCAGTAATGGAGGGGAGGAGGGTTAGTTGGGGAGGGGAGTGGTTTGATATACATAGGGGTTGTGATGGTTGGGTAGCAAAGACTTGTCTGATCTGATCAGTCTTGTTGGTGAAGTGTGTTGTGAAGTCTTCTGCAGAGATACGAGAAGTTGGGAGGCAGTGGGGGCGACGAAGGGAGTTAAAGATGTTGAATAACTGCTTGATGTTGTGGTACAAAGAGGATATGAGGGTAATGAAGTAATTCTGTTTAGTGGTGGTGAGTGCTGATTTGAATGTGAGACGTTATGCGTAATAATGAGAAATAACACATGGGAAATGCATTGAATATGATTATTGAAATGTAATTAATAGTTCATACAAAAGTCTTTGTTGATGATGACAGCTTCAAGACACCACCTACATGGTGAAACTAGTCATATGTGTTGTTCACGTGTAATTTTTGCCTATTATTCCACACAAACATTCTTGGTACCTAGAAGGAATATAGAGCGCACATAGGGTTTTATGCAAGATAAAATAAATGTTTTTGTGAAAAAATTCAGATTTACTCACCTATTATAGTTGTGAGAGATACAACCACTGTAATTAGCATTGGATGGCTGCTGCAGGCCCTGAAATGATGATGATTAGAGATGAGCCACCACCCTAGTGTTCGTGTTTGTTTCGATTCGTCGAATCGGCGGGGTGTTCGATGAATGTTCGTCGAATGCTTGTCTAACACCGTCGAATACGCCGTAACACTAAATAAACAGCTATATGGGGCTGTTTCACTTCCGCAATGTATATACATACATTCCGGAAGTGAAATTAAGTAAAATAAAGTGTTAAAAATAAAAAACAAATGTATGCTCACCTGTCCCAGCGGTCCACCGATGGCTCCGGCAAGGTCCTCTTGCTGATAGGACCTGTGGTGATGTCAGTTATTACGGGAACTCCGGTCACATGACAGGAGTTCCCGCGATAACTGACGTCACTACAGGTCCTATAAGCAAGAGGACCTTGCCGGAGCCATTGATGGACCGCCGGGACCGGTGAGCATACTTTTTTTTTTTTTAACACTTTACTTTACTTAATAGCTGTTTATTTTGGCTGAAAATGCAGCAGATGCGGTTTTCTGACAGCATCTGCCGCATTTTCGAACCAAAATTGAACAGCTTCTAGAACTGCCGAATTTGAACCAAATTGTTCGAAAGACTTGAACGCCGCCAAAAACAACTCGAATTTGAGATTGGTGAACAATTCAAGTCGAAACACCGCTCATCTCTAATAATGATTTGTTAGGTGAAGAGAATGGGGCATCAGACTGTGCTGGTGGCCTGTCAAAATGATGCACCAGATGAGTCCAAGTAGATGTAACAGAGAAATAGACTTTATTTCTCCGCAATTCGAGGTGTTCACACCACTTCCTCAGGACAGTCTATACACATGTACATACAGCATCTGCGATTTACAGCAAAAAAAGGCACATGAAAACACCTCCTTAGTGTGCGGGGAATCAGACTTAAATATATATACACATTGTAAAGCACACACAAAACAATCATACAGCATAATGGAGTGTATCACTTAAAAACATTGCTTATACATTTAAAAATATAAATACAGAGAAACACAATTTTTAAATCCATATTAATAAAAAAATAGTTAAATTAATGAATACATTTTGGAAGCCAGGGAGTGCTAGAACCTATAGTGTTAATCAATACAATCTTTGACATCAGCCCTCTATTCACGCCTCCCACATGATTTGGGACTGGTATATTTTAAAACGTCCGTAGACATTGATCCACAGTTGACACCCACACAAAAAGATTTTCTGTACGAAAGCATACAGTTCATACTTTCTAATAATTTCTTTACCTTTCAAGACACCTTATATGATCGGATACTCGGGACCGTGATGGACTTGAAGGTGGCACCAACTTATGCAAATTTGTTCATGGCCATTTTCGAGTCCATCTTCATATACAGCAGTATACTTGCAGCCAATATCATTATTAACATATGTTACATAGACAAATTATTCTTTAATTATGCAAAGTCAAAGATGATGTGGGGGTCCCTCCTCAGGAACATTGAAGGTAATACCTGGGCTTTGTGTTTCTCCCCCGTTGTAAACCCTGACACAGCTGAGTTCCTTGACAAAAGTTTTATCACATAGATTTCTTGAAAGAAGATACCCCAAAAAAATTGATTCATAGAGCCTTCTCTGAAAGCAAAAAAATAAAACGGACAGACTTGATCTCTGAAGATAAAAAAAACAGAGGACTCAGCATTTGATACGAAGTTCAACTTCAATTTTATTATCACTTTTTCAGCCTAGATCAAGAGAATTCGTCTGGTTTTGAAAAAGCATTAGGGCATACTTGATGATCCCATATTGGGGAAGCACCTTCCCAACAATCCCCTGATAACCTTCCAAAGGGCCCTGACATTAAAAAACATGTTGGCCCCAAGCCAGCTAAAAAGAGGATTTTAATCCCTCTGTAAGAAAGCTCAGACAAGGCTCCTATAGATGTTGCATCCCGAGATGCCTATGTTCCTTCAGCATTATTTGTAATGCAAAAATGTTTTCATCAGATAGTGAAAATTCACAAGTTTCAAATCAAATACCATTTCACCTGCCAATCCAGTTTCATCATCTATTTCATTATATGCGAATGTTAGAAATTATATGTGGGCAGGGCAACGCAACAACTACATAAAAGAATAAACTCCCACAGGTATAATATAAAAGAAGGATTTCTACAGCATGGTCCTTTCAGGCATTATGTGATACATCACAACAAAAGGATCATTTTCAGGGTGATGCATATTGAAAATGTCCCCCATGATACTCCCAATCGAGTCCAGACTCTTAACAGGAGATTTTCTGGATTCACAAGCTAAACATCATAAATCCCCAAGGACTCAACAAAACAACTGATTTGTTCAATTAATTGAGATATATCTATGTATTCTGCTCTGTTCCTCTGCACAGCCCACCTCCGTTTTTCCACCGTAATCTGTGATGATGATATGACAGACATCTGTTCTTTTTTATGAAGGGGATTCATCCCCTCATTGTGTTTTTTCTCTGCTTCCCATTTTGTTGGCTCTCCTTTTCCTTTCTAACCCCCATTCTTTCCATTATTTTGCTATATGATTTTGTATATGGATCACCCTCGGCATCTCGCCCAGTATGTGTAATTCCTCTAAATACTGAACTTTCCTTATTTTAAACTATTCTAGGAGCATTGGAGCTTGTTTTATCCACTATTACAGTGGAGAAAAAAGTATTTAGTCAGCCATCATTTGTGCAAGTTCTCCCATTTTTTCCAGTCTTGGTGGAAAATAAGTATTTGGTCAATAACAAAAGTTCATCTCAATATTTTTTTATATATCCTTTGTTGGCAATAACAGAGGTCAAAGGTTTTCTTTACGTCTTCACAAGGTTGGCACACACTGTTTCTGATATGCTCGCCTATGCCTCCATGTAGATCGCCTCGAAGGCATGGATGTTTTGGAGCGGTCACTGGGAAAGATGAACTTTTAACTCCCTCCAAATGTTTTCTTTAGGGATTACATCTGGAGACGGGCTATGCCACTGCAGAACCTTGAAATGCTTCTTATGAAGCCACTCCTTCAGTGCACTAGAGGTGTGCTTGGGATCATTGTCATGCTGAAAGACCAAGCCACATTTCATCTTCAATGCCCTTGCTGATGGAATGGGGTTTGCACTCAAAATCTCACAATCCATGGCCCCATTCATTCTTTCACATACACGGATTAGTTATCTGGGTCCTTTGGCAGAGAAACAGCTCCAAAGCATGATGTTGCCACCCCCATGCTTCACAGTAGGTATGGTATTCTTCGGATGCAACTCAGCATTCTCCTCTCAACAGTTGTGTTTCTACCAAACAGTTCTATTTTGGTTTCATCTGACCATATGACATTCTCCCAATACTCTTCTGGATCATACAAATGCTCTCTAGCAAACTTCAGATGGGCCCGTACATACAGCGGCTTAAGCAGTGCATTTCTTGCACTGCAGGATCTTAGTCCCTGGTGATGTAGTGTGTTACTGATGGTAGCCTGTGTTATGTTGGTCCCAGCTCTCTGCAGGTCATTCACTAGGTCTTCCCATGTGGTTTTGGTATTTTTGCTCACCAATCTTGAGATCATTTTGACCCAATGTTGTGAGATCTTACGTGCAGCCCCAGATTTAGGGATATTTTCAGTGGTACTTTAAGTTTTGCATTTTCTAATTATTTCTCCCACACTTGATTTCTTCACACCTAGCTGCTTGAGTATTGCAGATTCAGTCTTCCCAGCCTGGTACAGGGCTACAATTTTGTTTCTGGTGCCCTTTGACAGCTCTTTGGTATTCACCATAGTGAATTTTGGAATGTGACTGTTTGAGGTTGCAGACAGGTGTCTTTTATACTGATCACAAGTTCAAACAGGTACCAGTACTACAGGTAATGAGTAGAGGACAGAGGAGCCCCTTAAAGAAGAAGAAGTTACAGGTCTGTGACAGCCAGAAATCTTGCTTGTTTGTAGGTGACCAAATACTTATTTTACCCCAAAATTTAAAGCACCATTTTATGGGGCGGCTGCAGGCTGCAATTCGCAGCAGGGGTGGCCCAGAAAGCTTGGGCCTCCCTACGTTGAGTATTCCAGCCCCCAGCTGCCTAGCTGTACCTGGCTGGCGCAAAAATGTGGCGAAGCCCACGCCATTTCTTTGTAACCATTTCAAGAAATAATTTTTTTTAAAAAAGGGGCTTCCCATATTTTTGGTTTCCAGCCAGGTAAAACTAGGCAGAAGGGGTTGGTGGGAGCCCGTAGCTGCCTGCTGTACCTAGCTGGACCAAAAGTATGGCGGAGCCCCACGTCATTTTTTTAAAAAAAATTTAATGAAGAAATACTAAACAAAAAATGCAGAAGAGGAGACGACCAGGACACGGTGTCTCCGTATCTTGTGCACATGCTCTAAAAGTGGGAAATTGTGTGAAAAAAAAGAAAATGTTCAATATGACGTTATCAAATTCTGTGAAGTAGCTGTAGGTTCCAAATGCTCACTATACCCCTAGATATAATCCTTGAGGCGTCTAGTTTCCAAAATGGGGTCAATTGTGCGGGAGCTCCAATGTTTAGGCACATAGGGGCTCCCTATATGCGACATGGTGTCCGCTAACAATTGGAGCTAATTTTCCATTCAAATTGTTAGCGGACACCATGTCGCATATGGAGAGCCCCTGTGTGCCTAAACATTGGAGCTCCCCCACAAGTGACCCCATTTTGGAACCTAAACCCCCAAGGAACATATCTAGATGCATAGTGAGCACTTTCAACCCCCAGGTGATTAACAAAAATTAAAATGTCAATTTTTTGCTTCCACTTTGCTTTAGTTCCTGTGAAGCACCTGAAGGGTTAATAATCTTCTTTAATGTCGTTTTGAGTAGCTTGAGGGGTGCATTTTTTGGAATGGTGTCACGTTTGGGTGTTTTCTGTCATGTACACACCTCAAAGGGACTTCAAATGTGATGTGGTCACTAAAAAAATGGTTTTGTAAATTTGTATTCATATATATCCAACCTCTGTATAAATATATAGATTATTCTTGGTCTCGGTGTCTATTAAAAACACAGTGTATTGATATAACCCTTTCTCGGGAATTTTATTGAACTTCTTTAAAACAATTTTAAAACAATTAATCACATCTAAAAACAATGATTTTTATAAAGGTTTTTTCAAAAATAGATTTTTTGGGTTATGAGGGATCTTGATACATTAGTATGAGTCCCTCTTTTTGGTGCTTCCTCCCTTTGTCCCTCTCTGTATTCCTGTAATATAAATATATGTGTATTACTGTTGTACCCCTTGATTTTTTTGGTATCCAGTATATGTTAATTTATTTACCTTTGTTATATTGCAGGGGTTCTTTCCTTTTGTAATGATCGTCTTGCTTTGTTGATTCAGTGTCAACCTGCAATTATTCACTTTGTAATTTACCCTACTTTTTACCAGGATTTGAAATTATTCCTCTTTGTTCTCACCTGTATGGTATAACTGTCTTTTTTGCCTTGGTGCAGTCAGTGTTATCCTTATTTCTTTCTGTAATCACAATATTGCCTTATCATTCAAGTTATTTCTCTACTGCAGTGGTCATACTCTGACCTTTCTATACCTTTGTGTTGGATTTCATTCAATGTGGTCTCTTCTCCTCTCCTCCTTCTAGTTTCTATCTCTCCTCTCTGAAATGTACAATATATCTTTCCGTCACTGCTGCTGGCAGCTTGACTCTCCCCCTGTTTTGGCACTTACTTGTTGCCTACTAGTTGGATTCTCCTCTATTTGGCGTTCGGTCTCTCTCCTCGCTGTGGAGGTAGATCTGGGCACGTGATCAAGACGCCGCCGATCTCCTCTTCTGTCAGGTGGGCGCCTTTGTGGCTGGGGCGCGTGTTCACGATCAGCTGATGTTCTGTCCCTGTGTCTGTGCGGTCAAGAAGAAGAACGGAGCGATGCGTACAAGGTGCTGTGCGATGTCAGATGTCAGATAGTAGAACCTTGTACACATCGCTCCGTTATGCTGCTTGACTGCACAGACACAGTGACAGAACATCAGCTGGTCTACCTCCACAGCGAGGAGAGAGACCGAACGCCAAATAGAGGAGAATCCAAATAGAAGGCAACAAGTAAGTGCCTAAACAGGGGGAGAGTAGCAGAATAGCGGGCCCAACTTCTATCAAGGTTTCCACCTCATCATATACATCTGGTCTCTCCTCTTCCTCCTCCTCCTGCTCCTCATCCTATGCTGAATTACCCTCCATATCACTCCCAAGATGGGAGCTGTGTAGCAGCGCATTGGCAAAGTGTCAATACGCTCTGCTGAAGCTGATCTGTTTACATCAAACACCACACACTGCAGCAGAGCTGAGGCAAGGAATAAAACAACAGACCGATCAGTGGCTCTCCCTACTGCAACTCCAACCCGGTAAGGTTGTCTGCGATAATGGGCGTAACCTGGTGGCGTCTTTAAAGCTCGGGAAGCTGCTACACTTGCCATGCATGGCTCACACGCTGAGCCTAGTGGTTCAAAAATTTATGAAAACATACCTTGACTTGGCATACCTACTTGAGAAGGTGCATCATATTTGTGCCCATTTCCGACATTCCTCTACCGCTTTTGCTGCTCTTGCAGTGCTTCAAAAGCAATTTAATTTGCCAAATCACTGATTTTTGACCTGCCCACACGGTGGAACTCAACATGTCATATGTTGGCAAGGGTTAGTGAGCAGAACAGAGCATTTCCTGAATACCAGCTTCAACATGCTCATCAGACTGAGACTCAGCCAAGAGACATAACAACTGTCAAGTGGGTGTGGATCGCTGACATTTGTGAGGTGCTTGATAACTTTGAGTACCGCACCAAGTTTGTGAGTGGTGGTCAAGATATTATCAGTGTGACCATTACGATGCTATGTCTGTTGAAAGAATCACTGCATAATCTCAAAAACGAAGCTTTGAGTGCCCAACAGCTGGGTATGGAACAAGATTTCACAATGGGTGATCCTACCCAGCCCAGCCAATATCATGAGATAATTGGGCGATGAAGATGAGGAGGAAGACGAGAGAGGACTTATTTTCCTGTGTTTCCAAGGGGACTTCCAACCTCAACTTCATGTCTGTCTAGCATGGGTGGGCTGCAGAGGGGAAGGTGGAGGAGGAGGAGAGTCAGTGTGAGGAGAGGATGGGTATTGTTCCTCCTTCTAGGGACACATAATATTTGCCTCTTTACAGCTTGGCACACATAGCACAGTTCATGTCCAACTGTCTGTCCCAAGATACTCATGTGATTCACATTTTCAACAGCAACTTACACTGGTTGGCCACCTTTCTCGACCCACAGTACAAGGACAAATTTCCTTTTGCAGTCACCAAAGGGTTTCACAATTGAATCTTTCAAGTGGGCAGTGTTGGTCATGTGATGAAAACCTCACCCTCAGACAATTCTGGTAGCAGAGGTACCAACTGTTTGCAACAGCATGCAGTAATGGAGAGAGACACACCCAGCAGGTCCAAAAGACGTGGGGGGAAAATGTCCACAAATTGGACTAGTAACGAATATGCAAGTATTAGAACCTACTCGTTACAATTTCGGAGAGTCAGAATATTTCGCTACTCACTCATCTCACTCATCCTTAATACATATATATTATACACATACACTGGTCTGTTTGAAACTGACCAGCAAGCAAAAAACTGATCTATTTCAATTAAACAATACTGCTAATAAAAGGATCTACTGTAGTTACAACTAGTTTTTTTTAGCTGGACAGACAGACAGAATATTTATGTCTGGATCCGATTTTGTCCTACTAAGATAAATGATTGCTTCTGGATCCATTTACAATTTATGATTACTAAGCCACTACTTGAACAACCCCTTCTCATTCCTCATGTGTGCCCCCATAAAAGTAAAATAGCCTACACTCACCTCTGGTGCTGATATGGCTCTATCAATGTCAGAAGCTGTGTTACCGGGGCTAGCATGATATTCTATTCATATTCCTTCCTTCTCTCTGCCTTCAGGCATAGGAGTACTCAATAGGAAGTGAGTGCTGCAAATAGCCACTCACTTCCAGTTGAGTACTCCTGTGTCCAGTGGTTGAGATATTGAAGCTAACGCTGTTTGGTCACGGGACTCACATGTCAAAACAATGTCACATGAGCCCCTAGTATGTGACTTCTGAAATTGCACCGACACCAGAGTTGATTATACGTTTTTCTAATATTTTTGAGGGGAACATGGGAAATCAAAGAGTTTGACCAAAAAGTGGAAAACTCATTTAAGCAGTGGCTTGATTTACTCCTTGACTCATTAATTGACAAAGTAATAATTTTGCACTGGCTGTTTCAGACGATGTGATGTAATAGCAGCAAGGCGTTATGAGGAAGCCTGCACCTGACATAATGTGAGCCCACTAGCTGGCTGAAGTAATTTTCAGCAATGTGTGAAATGGTTTTGGACATTTTTTTCAGTGATTTTCATGAATTATGTTGCAAATTAATTGAATTTAAGCTAGGGCCACACTTGAGAGTTTGAATCCGTTTACTGGATGCATTACTGGATCCAGTTTTTCCCCTTGCCATTTTTGAGGCATTTTTACCGGATCCAGTACTGGATCCGTTAACGCATGGTACCTATACGTACCATGCGTTAACGCATGCGTTTCCCATAGACCCCCATGTTAAAAATGTAACTATTAAAGATGGATTTCTCAAAAAGTCAATGCGGTAAACGGATTGCACTTTTGCACTCTTTCGCGATATGTTTTTTTGCTTTGGAGTCTATGGGTGCGTTACCGCATGTGTTTCTCAACACCTCAAAATGAAAAAACTGGATCCAGTAACTGGAATGCAGACGCAAGTGTGGCCCTGCCCTACTGAGAACTACAAATTTCATGAAATTCATCCCCAAATCAATTTGGATGTAATCAATTCGATCATCTCTACCTTTCACTGCTAGACTAATGTGATGCCAATGTTGTTTTTGGTTTAGTAATAAAATAAAGTTAAGGATGTTTAATCTGACCATTGGTCTATAAATCTATTAAAAGTCATTTTTAAAGGTGAATCCAAGGCTAAAGTAAGCACTTCAGCAAGGTCATAACCCGTTAATACCTTTGCGTGTTATATCTTGCCATGACTACAAAACACTAAGTACAAAAAGAAAAAAAAAAATTAATTTAGCTAATATTATAACATATGATTTAATTAAACAGGAAAATTATTTTAGGGTTGTTATGGGGATTATTAAATTTAGTATATAATGCATGTCTTTTGACAATCCCAATGATACAGAGAGGCGCCATCACATATCATTATATCTTTTTGTTTTCTTTATTTATGTCAATTTGCCTTTGAGGCTTATAGTGATTGATTAAATATTTCGCTCTCCTGTTATCTTGTATACATTTTTGGATACAAAGCTGAAGCTCAGAAGCATAACTTATGCACAGGCTAATGAGCATAATGCTAACTATAAGATTATAAAGCTATTTTGCATATATTTGAAATCCTGGCAGACTGGAAATAAGTACTTAACTTATATTTATTAAGATTTAATCTTATCATTTTCCACGCACATTAAGATTGTTAAATGATTTAGAGTTATTTCTGTTTATTCTGTAAAAAAGGCTCATTTTCTTTCCCACAATTTATTTCCTTCTCAGAGTCTCAGATGTTCCGCTGCACACTCATCAATCATACTAAGAATATAAGTTATATTCTCCACACTCCACCACTAACTGGATTACAAAGCTGAAAAACTTACTTGAAGTTGAAAATGTGATAAAAGTAATCAAATTGCTGTAGTCAAATTCTAACAGTGGTGAATAGATGACACTAATTATTGTCGCTTATTATGCTACAAATGTAGTTTACTCTATCTTTATTCATGAAGAGGTATCATAGATTTCATCCTGGGAATTGAAGAAGCTGTGTTCAATAATGGTAGGTTAGTTTGCTCTCATTTTTCATTTCTTTCAGTATGCTTTAGGTGGAGCTTCAATTTCTAAGAATTTGTAGAGGAATTTTAATCCTTATTTTGAATCCTTAAATCTGATATTTCCATTTTTCATGGTGCATGCATCATGGTATAAGTTGATAACAGAGTAATAGAATATAACGAGACAAATACGTTTAGATCAATTTCACAGTACTTTTAAAACACTTTGTTTCCCTTATATGTGGTTCTATTGATTATGGGTACATAAAGGTGAACAATCATTAAAAGAAATGTATAAATCTGTCTGGAATTGCAAATGGTGCTAACAAATTGCTTAAAGGGAACCTGTCAGCTCGTTTTCGGCCTCTAACCTACCACTACCTGTACATGCACCTTGCTAGCTCATCCTTAACCTTACCTCTCACACCTAAAACTACACTAAAGTAGATGTGCAGTTTGATAGGCGCACAAGTGACCCCGAGGGAGGTCAGGGACAGCACTCCACCGTAGGCCACTAGAACTGCTCACCATTCAATAGCTAGAGTGGTGAGGGACACTGCCGATGGGTTGGTGGACATGGCAAGGGTAACAGTAGTCATCCTGGTTGAGAATGTGGCCGTACTCCCCCAACAGGCCACATGTACACTTTTTGAGAGTTATTTGCCTCTGTCCCATTCTTCTAGCTTTTCCTGAGTCCAGGCCACCTTTACACTGCCTTCACACTGCATAATTTTCACATCCGTGTGGTTCCTTGAATTTCCAGGACCACATATAAAGACACTGATCTGTTCAAAGGGATGGCAATTGATGTACATGGACAATTTTTTTTAATGGATCCATCATCAGTTACCAAAGATAGGGATGGGAGGAGCTTTAACTTGCTCTTGAGCATGCTCAGTACAGCAAAATGGATCCATTTTACAGATTTGTTTTTTCACGGATCCATATGGATCCACTCTCCATAGACATCCATAGGGATACCTGGAAGGCCAAAAGTGATCCGTGGCAATTTGTTTTAAAATGGATCAACATGGATCACAAATTATGCAGTGTGAAGGCAACCTTAGCTGCATGGTTCCTAGTGTATTGTTACAAAGAAGAAGTCCTTTATAGCATACAACCTTTCTTTACTAGGAACGGTATTGAGGATAAAGTCCACAAGGTCTAACACAGGACATGTGCTAGTGCCATCACTTATACTCTCTTCTGGGCTTACTGTTTCTTCCATCTTTACCACGACTGGTTCGGTCACTACGCTGCAGGCTAATGTCCAAGCTCCTTGAAGTGTGGATAGGTATAGCTCTACCCCAACATTCCCTCCTCACAGGTCAATGTGCTTCACATTGAAGTTAGTTGAATGACTCAGCAAGTTTGATTGTGTATGAGGTTCCAACCCAATGAGCTGTTTTTTCTCTTCCTCTTTCTGAGGGTTGCTGTACCACCTCCCTCTTTCTCATCACGGTACTTGCCAGGTACCAGATAATTGCAATTTCCCTCACTTTTTAACTTCAGCCGGCACCATATTAAGGACCAGGTCTCTTTAAACTTTACAGGTTCTCCACCTGTCTGTCTACCACCACCTTAAACTTTCTGTGATCCATCTCTCTCTTCATATGTCCTACACCAACCTACAACTCTAAAGCAGAAGCAAGAAAAGAGCCCAGGATAACCCCATTGTTATATAATTTTTTCTAGTGGGCAGGCAAATCCCAAAACCTTTTAGCTCCACCTACCAAACCCTAAGCCCACTTACACTACAGAGTGAACTCTACTGGCAACTTACATCAAACAATCATTTTTCTTAAAAGATAAAGTACAGGGTGGACCATTTATATGGATACACCTAAATTAAATGGGAATGGTTGGTGATATGAACTTCCTGTTTGTGGCACGTTAGTATATGGGATTGAGAAAACATTTCGATATGGGTGGTTACCATGGCAGCTATTTTGAAGTTGGCCATTTTGGATCCAACTTTATTTTGTTCAATGGGAAGAGGGTCATGTGACGCATCAAATGTATTGAGAATTTCATAAGAAAAACAATGGTGTGCTTTGTTTTAACGTAACTTTATTCTTTCATGAGTTACTTACATGTTTATGACCACTTATAAAATGTGTTCAAAGTACTGCCCATTGTGTTGGATTGTCAATGCAACCCTCTTCTCCCACTCTTGACACACTGAGAGCAACACCGCAGAAGAAATGCTAGGACAGGCTTCCAGTATTCATTGTTACAGATGCTTCACATCTCACATCTTCACAGCATAGACAATTGCCTTTAGATGAGTGATGAGGCAAACATTTTTGTGAATAGTGACGTTAACAAGCAAAACCACTGCTATTGGTATGACACTAACCTAACCCACAGTGGATAGATCCCTCCTAGACTTTTGGAACACAAAAATTCATAGTATGGTGTGGTATATGGGGTTCAAAGATAGTGGAGCCATTCTTCATCAGTGGAAACCTCAATGCTACTGGATATCTGAATCATGCAGCAATTGCAGATATCCAGTGGCATTGAGGTTTCCATTGATGAACACTGAATGATTGAAGGGACTAATTTTGGGAGATAAGTGCACATTCTGTACACTGGATGTTGGTTCATTATACTCAAACATTCCACAAATGATTGGTTTGGAATCTGTGGATTTCTACCAATCCCAGGATCCTTCCATTTTAATTGAACAGAAGGAACTTCTCCTGGATGGGATTGCCTTCATTCTAAAAAACAATGTGTTTACCTTCGAGGGTGTGACCTATAAACAAATAAAGGGTTGTGCAATGGGTACGCGGGTAGTGCCCAGTTACACCAACCTGTTGATGGGTCACTTTGAAACACTTTTCATTGAAAGTTGTCCCCTAGCCACAGGATGAATCATCTTTTACAGGCGCTTCATTGACGACCTATTTCTAATATGGTCTGGGGCCCCAGAAGAATTGTCACTTTTCATTGACGAATGAAATCGCAACCTATGGGGGTTGAGCTTCACAAACACTACCTCTGAGATGGATATACAATTTTTAGATCTGTTCATTCAAAAAGTGGAGGGTGGGAGAATACAAACGTCCACCCATTTTAAGAGCGTCAATGTTAATAGTCATTTAGCCTTTAACAGCTGTCATCTGCCTAGATGGATTTGTAATGTGCCCTACGGGTGCATTAGAGATAATTGTAGTTTAGATTCTGACTTCCTAAAAGATTCCAAAGTCCTGAGAGAAAGATTTAGGCAGAAGGGATATCCAAAAAAACCTCCTGACTAATGCCTTTAACAAGGCCAAAAAAGAAACTCAGGAAACGTGCCTAACAAAAATGGAGGCCAAAAAATCTGACATGATAAAGAACACCAAGAGGGCAGAATTTAGTCTAATTACTACGTATAATCAATCCACGAATACATTGAGGAAATTAATGAATAAGTACTGGTTCATTCTCAAAACTGACCCAGTTATTGTGAAACACCCTCCAAAAATGAACATACTATATACAGAAGGAATCGTTTTGTTTAAAACCTAGCAGCACCAACGAGTCTAACATCCATATGTATCAATCAGACAATACCCAGGAATTTGAGCAATGTAGGATGTTTCAAATGTGGCACAGCGAAATGCCTTTGTTGCAACACAATAACCAATGGGGCCACTACATTCACTTCTAAAACAATAGGAGAAACACTTCAAATAAAATTCAGACTGAACTATCATTCATCATATGTTGTCTATGTTTTGGAATATACATGCGGCCTGCAATATGTGGGCCACACCATTCAAGAGATGCATGAGCGCCTTAATAAATACAGACAAAAAATTCAAAACGGGTTTTTACTACACAGTGTGTCCAAACATTTCCTATCAGAACATTACAAAGATCATCAACAATTGAAAGTTACCATCATTGACTATAATAGACACTGCTAAAGCTAGATACAGGCGTTTCATGAACCATGAAAATTATTGGATTTCTAAGTTAGGATGTCTGCACCCCAAGAGTCTTAATATGAAACTAGAAAATATTGTATTTTGACCTAATGTTCACTATTTGGT
Organism: Allobates femoralis; assembly: GCA_033576535.1. Taxonomy (NCBI): domain Eukaryota; kingdom Metazoa; phylum Chordata; class Amphibia; order Anura; family Aromobatidae; genus Allobates; species Allobates femoralis. The sequence goes on from JARQOC010000005.1 coordinate 184,605,944, forward strand.
AAATTCTGAGAGGAAAAATAATCCTTTATTTGATTCCCCTACTTTCCTGAAAGCCTCTGTTACTGATTGAGGGATAAAAAAATATGTATATGACTAGGGTCACACTACCTTAATAACAAATTTTAACCAGGCTGCACTAAAGTCTTAGAAATTTTCTCCAGAAGCGCATAGCGTAAACGCTATGCACTTCTGGAGAATGCTGCCCCATAGCGACCCATTATTTACCTTGACAGCGGCCACCCACAGAGCTGCTGGGCAGCTGCTTTTCAGAAGCGCACAGGAAAACGCTGCATGCTCTAGTTGAACAGAATAAAAATTCAAAAGTTAAAAATTGCTAAATTTTCAAAATTTACTCCAAAATTCATTTTTTTTAACAAATAAACACAAAAATATCATTATAAATTGACAACTAACATGAAGTCCAATAAGTCATGAAAAAACAATCTCAGAACCACTGGTAACCATTGAAGCATTTCAGAGACGTACCTCATAAACAGACACTGACCAGCTCTGTCACTAAGAGGTTGAATAAATAATAAAAAAAACAGTATGGTGTCCCCCATTTTTGATAATTAGCACAAATAAAGAAGACAGCTGAGGGCTAGTATTCTTAGACTGGGGAGGCCAATGAACAGTTACAAGGAGAAAATCTGCTCACCGTGATCTTTTGATGTTATGGGAAGTGATTGAAGACTTGAAGGTGCTCAGATGAAGTCCAGCTCTACACTTCAATCACAAGAGTTCACAGAAATCTGGCATCAGACGTCAGGTTTTGATAAAAGAATCCTTTTTATTGATGCAGCATGAAATCCGCCATCTTTATAAAAAAGGCACAAGGAAACAGACTAAGTCAAGACTAAGGGCCATTTTACACACACCAACTTATCTGTCCAACTTCTGAACAACTTACTGGTTGCAGTGAAATCATGAACACATTGCTCCATTTTGTGGCTGTGTACAAATGAAACAATGTTTCCATGATTTCACTGCAACCAGTAAGTTGGTCAGAAATAATTAAAAAAAAAGCGTGGGGCTCCGCGCAATTTCTATGTCTAGCCAGGTACAGCTAAGCAGCTGGGGGCTGGAATCCGCAGCGCAGGGATGCCCAAGCTTTCTGGGCACCCCCCGCTGCAAATTGCAGCCCACAGCTGCCCCAGAAGATGGCGCATTCATTGAAGCGCCATCCTCTGGCGCTGAACCCCGCTCTTCCAGCGGCCCTGGTAGCGGTGGCATGCTGGGTAATAAAGAGGTTAGGGCCAGCTTTGTATTATCAGCTGGCCCTAAGCCCGAAATTTATGGCGGTCACGCCAATATTAGACATGACCGCCATGAATTTCTATTAAATTGTTTTAAAACAAACACAACACAAAGAAAATTTTTTATTAGAAATAAAAAAAAAAGCCATTAGGGACTCCATCTTTAATTAAAAAAATCCTCTTCCGTCCGACGCAGTCCAAAAAGCGATGTCCTCTCTGCTACATCCCCTGTGCATAGATATAGATGTCTATGCACAGGGAATGAGCAGACTGAGAACAATCTCAGCTCTGCTACATCATCTCTGTGCACAGACATTCATGTCTGTACACAGGGAATGAGCAGACTGAGAACAATCTCAGCACTGCTACATCAGGCAGCAGGCAGGCTCTAGGACCCTGGAGCTGGCAGCCAGCACACAGAGAAGACAGGACTCTTATCTGTGCGAGTTTCCCAGCGATTACAGTTGCAAAGTAAACGAGTCCAATGCAAATAAATGACAAAACTAGGATTGCTTCAGGCTGAAGCTTACGAGACACATCTGCGATTTGTAAATCTCACACTACTCGCTATTACTCGCTTCCCCATTCATTAACATTGGACTCGCTAGACTCGCAACGAGTAGCGAGTCCTGTGCTCGGACTCGCTAGAGTCAAGCGATTCCGAGTAATTTAGGATTCGCCCATCACTAATCAGCATAAAACTGATTCCAGCAATGTGTCACTTATTAGGCTGCTCAGTGTAGTTTTAATAAGATCACTATTTAATCATCTGGAGATATTATCATTAGCAGTCTACTTGGCTTGCTGCCAGGTAGTCTGCCTTATTCATAAACTTCTAAATCTGCAGCAGAGAAAACACTAATTTTATCAAAACAACAGCAAGCAGATCAGTAAGTGACACATTGCTGGAATCAGGGTCTCTGTCTCTTCATTATGCTGCTCTCAAATGGGATGGCTAAAACATAGTGACAGGTTCTCTTTAAGTAACGAGTATAATGAATGTCAAGGGGAAACTCAAGCATTTGTCCGTCAATCTCCTTAGGAGGGCAGGCAATTCACTAAAGTGAATGGAAACAGCCCTCAAATGGAATAGGAACACCATGGGGGAGATACCTGAATGCAGCTCTAACTTCAGTCGCTGTTGGCAACAATAATGTGAGAGTCTAATGACGCTTTTATGAAGAGTCTAATGACACTTTTATGACTAACAATGATACATACAAAACTGAAAATAAAATGTATTTTACAGAAAAATGTTAGGAAACATTCTTTTCGGGATAATGATTTGTCTATAAGGCAAAATTAAAAAGAGACAGAGGAAAAAATGCCTCCTCCACCCCTTTAGCCATGTTCGCACGTAGCATTTTTGCACTTTTTCATTGCTTTCAATGTTGAAAAACTCTGCAAAAAAGCTGCAAAAATACCAAAAGAATTGACATGCTGCTTCCTTCAAAAATTCAGTAGTGTACTATTTGCACTTCAGTTAGGAAAAAAAAACAATTTTGTGCATTAAGGTACCGTCACACACAGAGATATATTGCTTGCAACTCTCTGGTTGCAGTGAAATCATGGACACATTGTTCCATTTTGTTGCCTTGTACAAATGTAACAGTGTGTCCATGATTTCACTGCAACCAGTGAATTGCAAGCAATATATCTCTGTGTGTAAAGGTACCTATAGATGTATGAAATCTCCTAGCTTTTGCTGCTACTGTAAATCAGCTTTCAATGTACAGAAAACTCATGAATAAAACAGCAAAAAAAAGCTGCAAAAATGTAACATGTGATTGCAGCATTAATAGTCCAGTCCGGCCTTTTCTCTGGGTATTTCCCCATCGTCTATGGCTACAGTACATGACACAGTAGAGGGGAAAATTAACCAACACACGCTGGTAGTCAATGGTAAATATAATTTTAACATTTTACTACCTATTCTGGGCATGTAATGTGGGTGACATGGGCAGACACATCTTGCTTAATTTTTGAAGGAGGAACTTTAAACCTAACAAAGCATATACAGAGTGCAAGAATTGCCAAAAATTAGAAGCAAGAGGGACTCCAGTACACCCTGTTCTAGACATGAAGGAGGGCCTCATGCACATGCTGTTAAAAATGTTACATAGTTAAACTCCTAGACTCCTGAAGCCTATGCCCTATATGCAATGGCTACCAAAAATTAGAAAGAAGGACTGTAATACACCCTGGAAGACACATAGAGTAAGGAATTTTGTTTTCTCATTATTAAGGAATGGGACACCAACACTAGTAAAACCTATGCATTATATGCAAGGGCTGCCAAATATTAAAGGGAGGAACTCCAATGCATCATGGAATAAACGGAGAGGAATATGGATGAGTGAGTAGTGAAATACTCGATTTCGGGAGATTCGTAGCAAGTAGTTTTTAATAATTTTGATTCGTACAAATAGCAATTCCAATGTTAGTCAATTAGTAATCGGCTCTGCCCACACATAGCTGGCCACAAAATGAGCATTTCCAGGACAGGGCTTTTTTGCGTTTTCACTGCATACAACATCTTGCTGTACCCCTCAGTGAGACCCTTCCATCCAAATGGCTCCCACTGGGGTGGCAACTCCCGTAGCGTACTAAAGGGAGCTGGCAACATGTGTCAGAATGTTCAAGAGTGTGAACCCTGGCACACACAAAAAGGTCAAAACGGAATCATATGCAATGTAATTTGAAGTATGTGAGTTGGGCAGCAATATTACCCCTTGATTGTGTGCCTAAACATCACGTAATGTGTAACGTACATTAATTTGATGTCCGGGAAAAAAAAAAACAACAATGGTTCTGGTACGGTTTTAGTAAACATAAAGGTACACAAACAGTGATGTTAAAAGGAAAACACACATTACTAAGAGGAACAAAAGAAAGGCTACTCTTGCCAAATAAGGACACAGAAAAATCACATATGCGCTGCAAGGCTGTGTATCTGACCAACCTTAGTCATGAAGTAGTCTGCAAATTGGTTCCGAACTTCCATGGCTGTCACAAGAGAATGGACATTGGTATCTTGGAGCCCAATCAAGGTAGAATCCCATTCATAGGGGTCCAGTATGAGGGGGTCATTGTGGCAGACAAAGTTGTGTAAGCAGACGCATGCTTTCATGACACTATCCATGTCGTGGGGCTGCAATTGAATGCAGGAGAGGAGAACATGCCACTTTGAGGACAAGATCCCGAAATTGCACTCAACATATCGGCGTGCCCAATTTAACCGGGTATTGAAGTTCCGCTGGGTATTGGCAAGGGTGTGGCTGGCATAAGGCTTCATGAGGTTCATGGAAAGCTGGAAAACCTCATCTGCTAGAAACACATAGGGGAGACTGGGCTCGTTGTGCCAGGTAAAGGGCAAGGTGGGAGAATATTGAAGCTGCTGTGGTATAGGGCTTTCCCCATGCTGCTTTCTATAAAGACACGAGAGTCTTTTGTGCACCCATGTGCCTCAATGTCCATAGCAACAAATATTCCTTGGGCATCCACAATGGTCATTAAAACAATAGAAAAAAACCTCTTATTATTATAGAAGTTGGTGTCACTATTTGGTGCTTGCAGATCCTGATATGCTTGCCGTCCAGGCATCAATACAGTTGGGAAACTGAGACATCTGTGCAAAACGACGGCATTTTGGTGCCAAATTTCGGGTGGGTGGTGGCATGACCAGGCTGCAATTTTGCCCATATAATCTCACAAGTTTCAGGAACGATGCCGCAGATGGTGGACCAGTCAATTTGGAACTGGCATTGTAGGGAGCATAACTTACCCAGTGGCCAAGTACCTGCAATGATAATGGAGCCAAAGTTGGTAATGAACACACAGACATGACATGATGTACTGTTGAGTCATGGACACATCACATGTGTCGAGGGTGCGTGCTGGTAACAAGGCAACTGGGAAACAAAACTTTCCTCAAGGTCACTTCCAGTCTCTCTGCTTTGAGGTATCTTAGCAGCAAGGATCCATAACGGGCTTTACTTTGGTTGATTTTCAGGTTTTCCTATGTTCTTTTGGTAAGTTGGTGCATTGATTTAGGAAGCACACTGTAGCATAGACTCTGCCTTTCTAAAGAAAGTTTTCTAGCTAAAGTGCAGCCTTACTACTCTTTACTGTACGTAATCAGTAGAGGATAGGAGCGATCCGGAGCAGACCCACTGACTCCAGTGTTTATACATCTCTCCTAAAAACACAGGGCTCACATCTTCTCTATTACATCTTCACTCCCACATCTACATCATCACGAGCTCACCTCTCTCAAATGCCAAAAAAATCCTCAACCGGTGCTTTGTTTCCTTTGCCAATATTTGAAAATGGTAGTTTTGTGAAAGTCTAGCAGAGGGCAATGTAGGGTTAGAAATACTACAATTTTCAGTGCTAAGCTTTAGGAGTTACAATACACAACATTATGGAACAACACATAGCAGATCAGTAAACATATTAGTACTGTTTATTATTGTCTCATTTTTCTACATTTAGGGGCTGCAAAAAACACACGCTATATAAAATTGTAACCATGCACCAACTGCAACATCAAAAACTCATAAAATACTCATCATGGGAGCTTAGCCTTAGTTCTTTTTCCCATGTATCGGAGCCCTTATAATTTCTGTGTCTGTGTGCATGCTGTGTTAAAAGTTGTGTGCTCCTGCTGCAGGTACTGGAGATTGGGTTTGAGTGACCAGTGAGCGTTAGTAATCATCATAACTGAACTGTAATATCAGGGGTTCAAAATGGACATTGGAGGTCTTGGATTTGGATTTGTAAAAGGAATTAAAATAAAATCTGTGACGAGTTCAGTTTTTGGGTGCTGTTTGTCTGTTAATTAAGTTTTTATAATGAACTGCCAATCAAGATGCTTAATTGGATGCAGAAGGTGACTGTACACTGTTGTTTTGACCAAAATTTTAACAAATTCCTCATATATACTATATGCATTTTTTCTGCATGTTGGCTTTTTAGCCAATCCCATTAATGTACACCTTGTAAACTGGGTTTCTGTTTGGGTGTGGTGCACTTATATGGTGTTGGGCAGCTCCCCTAATATAATAGTATGAATGTCAATAATAGGTTATAAGCCAGACACTGCACAACTACATGTGTGAACACCGCACTACACAAGCCTTTTTGTGAGCAGTTTTCATAATAAGCCATTACCTCCTCCATGAATTAGTATAGTGTGAGTGGTTGATTCATCAGTGTTTTGCACCTTTGTTGCCTCCATCTTTATTAAGGGGATTTGCTGTGTCTTGTTAGTGCATTAAATTGTGTGACCTTGGTAGGTAAACACTGTTGCCTTTTTTGCTATGTTTAAACAGACAGTAACCAACAATTTATATAAAAACAGAGCATTGACAGAGTTTTTCTGTTGGTTAAAATAAAATATTTTCCAAAATGTATCTTCTTTTGTGTCATTTATAATCAGGCAGACCATTCTTTACAGAACACTGACATATACAGATAGCATCATTGTCAGAGGTAACATCATCCTGCTATGACTGGGTTGAGTAATTTGATGGTATAATGGCATTCTATATGAATATGCATGGGCTACTGAATTAATAGAAATTTAATTCAGCAAGAATTCTTGGTATCTTCTTCTCATTGGGTTACCCATCATATCAGTGGCAGAACTTGAGCCTGGCGGGCCCTGTTGCAGCTGTAGGTGAGGAGCGGGGGGGGGTAGGGGGTGCTAGCAGCTGCAGGTGAGGAGCTGGGGGTGCTAGCAGTTGTAGGTGAGGAGCGGCAGGGTGGGGTGCTGGCAGCTGCAGTTGAGGAGCGGGTTTGCGAGCGGCTCCTACCTGCGCCGAGCCGCGCATTGCAGGTCTGGGAGCCGGCAGAGGAGAGGAGGGGCGGGAACAGCCAAGGGAAGCAGGATGCTTCCCTCAGTTAACCTCCTCTCCTCTGACACAGGGTCACGGGGGGCAGCTGTGCAGGCCCCCTACAGGTGCTTGAGGGGCCCCCTATCCGGTCGGGGCCCTGGTGCAGCTGAACCAGCTGCACCACAGTAGGTACACCCCTGCATCATATTGAGTTGAGTAATGTGCCATCTATTCAGTAAAGCAGTATGCTTCATCTTTCTTAGTTTGTATAGAGCAAATTGCAAAAAAATCTGCATTCTGGAGAATAAAGATTGTTGTAAAATTTGAGTAGAATTAAATTCCGTTTTAACAAATTTGGAAGAAAAGAAAAATTTAGAGCTCACCATGCTTGGGATTTCCATAATCGTGCTGCCATCCACAAGCACCACTTGGTGCAATTACTACGGAGTGCTCGATTCACTGGTGCTCATGCAGTTAGCTTGTAAAACAGGAATAAGGAAATAAACCGGCACATCTAAATATAATAAAAAGTTCCTTAAAAAATGTTGTCCATGTCTTTAAAAAGGTAACATAGTGATTTGGAAGTTGTTAGACACAGCTCTCTGATGTGTTCTGATGACAACATCATCCTTAGTCATAAGAATTTGACCTATTTTACCTAACCGTATATCCTATGCTAAAAAGCACAAGTGTTTAAATGCATATATAGCACAAGATTGGATTGAATTGGTATGACATTATGTAATTTTATACAAATTTACAATAAGTTCAGAGTGGATATATTTGTTGATCCTTACATATGACCCTGGGAAGAGCATGGTAACTCTACAATCCCAAGTGTTACCGTACAGGCTGCTGCACACAAATCCGCTACTTATATAAAACATTTCCCTAAATGTATTCTGACTGTTTTTCATTATTGAGAATCTCTGTCTATAAAAATAGCCAAAGGTTGAAGGCAATTTTATCTTGCTAAACATCAATTACAGACTATTAAAATACAATACAAACACTTCATGGGAACTCATGCCATATTTTATCTTAAATTGACCTTTTGCAAATGAAATCAAGCTACAGGTGATAACCCTATGACAAACACACCATTGTCTGGAGAAAACCTGATCAATCCTTTTTATTATCACCATACAGAGAAAATATGTGTAAGAATATTTTACTTTAATATTTGAAAATCCGTACCTGTGTGTCAGCCTGGCAGGCTTGGTATTTTTATTAAAGTCACAAGACAGATAGGTCAATTACAGCTTCAGTGGTGGTTATATAATTTATTCTTATGAAACATTCACAATACCTACTCAATCTTCTCAGCGAAGGGAGTAATGAAGAAGCCACCTAGGCTATGCATATAAACAGAGAAATGTTAATACTTGCTCGTCTTTACTTAGTGCTCTTTAAAGCTCATTTACACTGAGTGATAAAAGTACATTATGTTATTAACAAAATGTCAGAGTGTCAGTTCTAACCTGGAACGAGTACATTTAACATGACAGGTGTTAGAGAACTCCATCTGGTTGAACGTCTCCTTTCCCCGAACAATGAGCGTTAGGCTAAGCTGAGCGGTATTCTGGTTTTATGCTTTTATTTATATTTTTCATTTTGTGCAGGAAATTGCTTAAAGTTATTGCATAATACATCACAGTTAAAGCAAGCACATCAATCTCCCTTTAAAAGAAGAAATAATTATCTCATACAATTATTATTCAATTACCATGGTTTTGAAGAAAATGTGCTCTTAGCATTTGAAAGAAAATCATTAATACAGTGTTTGGAAGGCTTCATTTTGGCCACATTGTTATTATTATTTCATGTTTACATTATTATGACTGCGTAGTTTATTAAAGTTTAAAAATTCTAAATTATAAATCTGTATAAGGGTGCTTTCACATCTGCGTTTTTCGTAATTCGCGGCAGATGCGGTGAAAAAAACGCATCTGCCGCGTTTACCGCATAACCGTTCCACTTGCGGCGCGGTTGCGGTTTTTTCTATGCAAAGTATAGGCATACTTGCGGCAGGTGCGGCAAGTGCGGTTTTGCACTTGCGGCAGGTGCGGCCGCGGAAAAAAACGCGGCTTACTGCGTTTTTTTTCGCGGCCGCACCTGCCGCAAGTGCAAAACCGCACTTGCCGCACCTGCCGCAAGTATGCCTATACTTTGCATAGAAAAAAACGCAACCGCGCCGCAAGTGGAACGGTTATGCGGTAAACGCGGCAGATGCGGTTTTTTCACCGCATCTGCCGCGAATTACGAAAAACGCAGATGTGAAAGGGCCCTAAGAGATGAGCGAGCATTAAAATGCTCAAGTGCTCAATACTGGAACTGAGCATGTCAGACACTCAGAAAGGCTCAATTCGAGTAATGAATGTAATGGAAGTCAAGGGGAAACACAAGCATTTTTACGCCCAACCCCAGTAGGACAGCTGGGGGGCAGGAAAATTGCTAAAATAGATTGATATGCTGCTCAAATGGAATGGGAAAAGAATGGGAAAGATATCTGGACACATCTCTGACTCCCATGTTACTGCTGAGAACAATTCTGTCAAAAAATTTTTTTTGCCCAATAATACCCAAAAATACAGACTAGCCTAGAACCTGCAGTAACCCTCAGTCCACTGACCAGCTCTATCGTCACCTACTTTATCCTCACCCATTCCTTGCAGCTCTCACATGTAGGGTTCTCTATCATCATTTACCTGTCTGTGCTTTGTATTGTCAATGAATATTGTACTTGTCTCCATTATGTATATTCCTTTTCACCTGTAAAGTGCCACGGAAGACATTTTGCTATAATAATATTAAATAGTAATTATAAAAGTAATAATATATTATATAGCTAATTTATAATGTGCAAGGAATGGGGAAGTGGTTGTGCTGTTGCAGATGCACGTAGAGGTCGAGGCAGTGGGCCAGGTGAAACTGCTCCTGCTGGGGTAACATAAACAAACATACTCATCAATGAGACAATGCTTCCTGTCCCACTTTGCAAAGTGGCTCGAGACACCATTCTTGAAGCCAGAACAGTGCAAACAAGTGGTCATTTGGATGACAGATAATGCTTCCAATATGTTTCCAAGCACCACCATCTTCCACATGGTCGAGTCTCATTATCCAAAAGTCTGGACCTCATAATCCTCACCATGATCCTCCTTCTTTCTACCATGACGAGTCCCATGAGATAAACAATCACACACTTGGACACTCTGAGGAACTCTTTACATTTCATTTATTGATTTTAGCCTCTCGCCCTGCATGTTTCAAGAGGGACATGAAGTGATCATGTGTAGTTTTGCCCAAATTGTTGAACAGCCAAAAGAAGACCAAGGTGGGGAAAAGCAATTATTTTCTCTAGAGGTATATGATAATGAGACACAGTTGCCAACAAGTAAAGTTGTTAATTCAACAAAAAAAGAGGACCAGAGTGTGGAAGTGGATGACAAAATGGTGGATGATGTAGTCACTGACCAATCTGTGAAGGTGCAATGCATGGCAAGGAAGGCAATGCAAATATAGAGGGATCTACAGTGTTGCAACATGTTGCAACATGCAGGAAGAGGCAATGGCACGTCCAGAGGTAGAAGGCAGACAACTGTCCACCATATAACCCACACGCAGCAAGTTCCTATAAACTAACGGTTATGTTTTCTCCAGTTTAGCATTTTTTTAAAGAAAGTACAGATGATAAAAGGGTAGTCATTTTCAACTGGTGCTGTATCAAATCTGCAAGGCACATGTCATTACAGAATCTAGCTTGGTGGGCCAAACACCTGGGTCCACAATCTGTGTTTGTGCGTTAAACTGCTATGTGCTTGCCAATTCCCTGTGTAGATCACATTCACGGATGTCTTCTGCATGGCAACTGTCATTACATATTCACAAGCACCATCTACAACCATGTGAAAATATTTTTCCCAGTGCAGCTATCAGGCCTTGGAATGCAAACAGAAATACCCAGCCATTTACCCACAGGTGAAAACAATAAACATGAATATTTCCAGACTGCTTGCATTGGAAATGTAGCCATTTAGGCTTGTGGACACTGAGGGTTTCCATAACCTCATGGCTATCCCTCGGTACTCAGTCCCCATCTATCAGTAATTTTCTTGCTTTGCCCTCAACATCCTACACCAGCACTTGTCCCATAACATTACTCATGCTCTCACAAACTCGGTTTCTAGGAAGGTCCCATTAACAACATACACATAGACAAATATTTGTGGCCAGTGATGCCACCTGACCCTAAAGGTATCTTTACACGCGGCAACTTTTCTAGGAATTTCACTGGCAACTTACTGGAGTGAAATCATGGACACATTGTTCTATCTTGTTGCTGTGTACAAATGGAACAATGTCTCCATGATTTCACTGCAACCAGTAAGTTGCCAGTGAAATTCCTAGAAAAGTTGCCGCGTGTAAAGGTACCCTTACAGTAAACAGGGTGTACCTTGTGGAGGTTGGGACCAAGTCAGACCCTGACAAAACATGTACCACTGGTGCCGAGCATTGTGGGACCTAGTTCCATCAGATTTCCTCCACCAAAAAACACCAATTCCTTGTCATCATCCCCCTTCTCCAAATTGTCATCTCGGAGTATGTCTCCTTTATCAATTAGTCGCAAGCTGGAAGGTCTGCCGCCCTGCCTCAATGTAGTGGAAACAGGCTCGGCTGAAACTAATTTGTGAGTAATTAGGTGACAAAAAACACACCACTGTAAAGTTGTGAAAAGCTGTAACAGATCAGAAAGATTTGTGTCTTATGTCGCTGATCCTGCAATGAGGCATGTTTGACGCTGATAATAACTTTAATATGGTGGTGTCTTTGAAGCTTGGCAAGCTGACAAACCTACCATGCCTGGCCCATGTGCTCAAGTTAGGGATTCAGCGGTTTCTGAAAACTTACCCAGAGTTTCCTTAGATACTTGTGAAGGTATGCCGTCTGTGCACATTTCACCAAGTTAGCTCCAGTTTACAGAATTCTTGCATTGCTACAGCCACACTTACAAGTTCCAGCTCACCAACTGGTGTGTGACATGCCCATGAAGTGGAACACCACATTACAAATATTGGCAATGCTTTGTAAAAAGCAGATGGCAGTAGTTTAAAACCAGTTACAACATGCCTTATGGAAATTTAGTCAGCATCCAAACTTAAGAACTGATGAATGGCGATGGATATCTGATATCTGTGAGGTTCTACAAAGTTGAGAAATCAATAAGGAAAGTGAATAATGGTGATGCCATACTCAGCATATCCATCCTAATTTCATGTCTCCTCAAATGTTCACGGCTCACAATTAAAGAGGAGACTTTACATATAGATAAGGTGGAGATAGAGTAATTAAGTACCCAGAGTGATATTACCCAACCAACCCAGCCTCATCTCATCTTCTCAGCGTGGATTGAGTGATGAAGAGGAGGTGGAGACTGAGGAGGTGAATGAGGAACAGAAGATGGTTGCTTCAAAACTGGAGAAGTGATTGAATTGGCTGCTGGCCTCGCAAAGGCCAGAAACCAATGTCAGCGTGAGGCACATGGCAATGACATCACTGCCATATACGTATATGGACATTTTCATAACTGGAACAGTTACCGGTGAACCCCTTCCACACTGAGACCAACCAAAGCATATCTTGTTGACCACTCCGATGTTGGATGTCAGAGTCCTGGCATGTTGATATCATCATGCCACACCAGGACTCTGATATCCTGTTTACGTGTTAGTGCTGAGACATCAGTGCGATGGTCTGCCAAACGTTCAATGGTGGACTCTTCAAGATCCTGGATTATGTCAGTAATGTTTTTTTATTTCATTTGAAATTTGTGATGTGACTGTGGGGACATAATAAACAATAGGGGACCTTATACAGAGTGGGAAACCTTGAAACAGTTTGGGGGCCTCATACATTGTAGGGACTACTATGGGGGCCCTCATAAAGTGTGAGGCCCATTAGCATACAAGCTAATGCCAGGGCCATTAACAGCTTGCACATGTACAGGTATGTACAAGTATACAAGTATGCAAAGATGGATACCAAAAAATGATGGAAAACAGACATGAAAGCATTACGGCAAATAACAGGAAAATGTCTGGGTAAGAAATATATGTATATAGTGGGTAACATAGGAATTATCTATCCAAACTGCAAGTGCAATAAAAACAAACGGCCACATGGTGGCTCTCAACTATATCAATAGTGTACAGATTTTAAATAAATAACATCCCTATAAGACCAAAAAGACATACTGTAGTTATTATGCATATTGCACTGGATCCCCGTTTAAGTCCACGGCCCTTACTCTGTTTTGCTTTTGCTCAAACTTAAAGTCCCTCCAAAGAAGCATAAAGTGAAATAGCATAGAAAAGCATATTTTTGACATATTAATTATGAAATATGTGTTACCAATAAAACTTGTATATTTTTCTACTTTGGCATGTTTTTGCTATTTTTCTAACTAATGCCAAGTGTAAACAGGTTACATGAATGCAACAGCGCAAAGAATGATGACTTAGTGCTAACATAAATAACAGATATTTATTTTACATAAACACAAAGATTGTGCCTTTAGTACAAGATCAGGGAATGGCACAGATATTTGTAAATAGCAGATTATATTACAATGTGAAACTTATTAATAAATATGTACAGAGTATAAGCACTATATTATTTACGTTACTATTATACCACCAAATAACACTATCCGTCATCGTTATCGTAACTCCCATTCTCTCTATCCTTAGCGAGCTTCAGCGTCACTGCTCTATCCATCACTGTCATCAACTATTTAGAGAGTACAACACAGCACACAGGTCCTAACAGGAGTTACATCACAAACCACCATGCCACAATCCCAATTTAGTAAGTAACGTTCCTCATTTAGCATGTAGGCTGCCTTTGCCCTCTGCAGTGCAACCACCTGTACCTTGAACCTTCTGATTGTTCATAAAAACAGTCCACAGCTATGGCAAGGTCATCTCTTAGGTCTGTTCAGGGATCTTCCTCTGAAATGAGTCGCAATCTTCTTATGGAACAGGCCACAGTCTTCTTCTGGGATGGTACATGGTATTTTTCTTAAATGGAACAGTCCTCTTCTGGAACTAGACATGGTCTTCTGGATCTGTGATCATGTGGGTCTTCTCCTAGACATCTGGCTATAAGCCTGCTTTGCTGCTCACACAACCTTCTTGCTACAACTTTTGAGGCCAACTCTGCCCTGTTTCTGGTATCCTAGTTTAAAATGAGTAACTGTAACCTGACCCATCATCTCTTATAATGTCTTCAATGGAGGAAAAACACTTAATTCTTTAGTTCCTGTCGGTAATCTCTGGACAGCAGATGGAAACGTTCTTTTGCATAAACTGTAAGGAATTTTGTGTACTATCAAAATTAAAGGTCTTTTGTTCCTAGTTTTCACCAACTTGGCCTATCTTTGCTCTGTTTCTTGGTAGCAGTAAACCTTTACTTCTCAGATGGCACTTCTGTCAGTGCATAAAAAAATGAGTTCACTGTTGCCTTTCTTCACCCAATATGTAACCCTTTCTAAATATTTTCTAATAGAGAATTGGCTTTAAACTGGGACCACTCTTAACCTTTCTACTTGGCACTTTTGTCATATCTTTCACATTCTCACTAGTGACTCTTCCTTTTTTAGTAGGCAATGATTCTTCCCTTCTGAGGCTGAAAGATTGGGGTAGTATGCTGATTTCTTTCCTGTACTTTTTTGCTGCTGCACAGTTAAGGTGACCTAATCCTATTGGTGGCCCTGTTTGATTCCAATAAGTGGGGAAACTTTGTGCTTATTGTAATAGCCTTGGTAATGGGGGCTTTCCATTCACTGCGATCCACTCCACACAGTGTTAAGAGACAACAGGTCTTGGGATAACAGCTGCTTTACTTCAGCAGAATGTGGAATAACATGGAGTTATTGTTTACAGTTCATGTGGGTAATCCACGGCCAATACAGTTCAGAATTGGATTCTGACATAAAATTAAGGTTCTGGAGCTTTAAGAACCTTTATTAGTTAGAAGCAATACTTGCAGGTAATTGTAAGAAAGTTCAAAGTCTTTTAGTGGCATGAAGGCAGAAGAGTAAATACTGTATATGGCAAGAGTAATCCTAATGCTGGAGAAGCACGGATTAATATGGACATCTCAAGACCCAGGGTTAAAAAGGGTTAAAAGTCTTTGGCCATCTTGGCTTTAGAAGTCAGAAGAATATCCTAGGCTTTAATACGGGAACACAGGCTGTCAGTATAAGGACGGAGGAGGGAAGAAGGAGGGAAGACTGGTGTACCGAGGCATAGGTATTTGCTGGGATAGAGACACCGGTATATAGTGATTAAAGATGTTGCGTCTTTTCAAGGAAAAACGCATAAATATGATCCGTGAAAGAGAAGGGAGAAAGTATGTTAAAAATGCAAACAAACAATTAGAAGGCTGTGAGTGGTGCACATAAGTGTTGAATGAAGCTGTAATCGGGGCCCCTGTGTATACTGTATGTATGCTGAGATGTGAGATGTAATGTCAGGGTTGACTGTATGTTTTGACGTTTTGTATCACGCGTGATGTGAAGCAGGTGTGTAGTTATACAAGTTGTAGGCCTGGATGAAAATCTTGAGATGAATAAGATGAAGAGAAGGATGAACCTCTAGGCATTGAGCTTGGAGGAGGTGAGGAGACCCCTTACATGAGGTCTGCTCTGGGTCACATTATGTCGCAGAGTCCCTTTTGGGACTTTCCATATCTGTCTTTTCTAGACAGAGATTGGAGGTAGCTCTTTCTATTGAATCTTGGTGACAGGGTCACTGACCAATAATACCTATGCTAAATTCTGTGTCAGGTTGTACATTGTGAGATTAACATATAAATCTAATAATATTAAATATATATTTAATATATAAAATATAATGCATTTTACCAGCATTTGGGGCTTCAACACAACAAATGAAAAGTGCACTTAATAGAACTGAAACATATCTGAGGAATATTTGATACTAGATGGAGGCCCGATACTATTGTATTGGGAGGGCAGTGATGTTACGATTGAGGTGGGCTTTGTGGTGCTGGTTAAGTGGCTGTTTTTCCCTAGGCTGCTGTCCCTCCCCTGTGGTGAGTTCTTTTCTCAAGTGCGCTCTCCTTTGAGCGGTCTTCCTCCTGTGCGCTCTCCCCCTGTGTGCTATTTACTCCCCTCTTCTGCTCTCTCCTTTGTGCTGTCTCCCGGTGGCTCTCTCTCTGTGCATTCTCTATGCCCCTCTTATGCACTCTCTCTGCCCCGTGCCCTCTCTTTCTCTATGTGCTCTCTGCCCCTGTGCTCTCTTTCTGCCATACTGTGCACTCTCTGCCCTGTGTTCTTCTCTCTACCCCCCATAGTCTCTGCCCTGTGCTCTCTTTCTGCCCCCATGGCCTGTGCCCCCTATGCTCTCTGCCCCCGGTTCTCTCTGCGACCCAAGCTCCCTTTCTGCCCCCCCTGTGTGCTCTCTGCCTTCCTGTGCCCTCTCTGTCCCTCCCTTGATCTCTTTCAGTCCCTTCTTTCTGCCCCTTGTTTCAGCTCCCTTTTTCTGTCCCCTCTTTCTGCCCTCTCTTTCTGTCCCCTGTTTCAGCTCATTCTTTCTGCCCCTTCTTTCTGCTCCTTCTTTCTGCCCCTCTTTCTGTCCCCTCTTTCTGCCTCTTCTTTCTGCCCCCTCTTTCTGTCCCCTCATTCTGCCCCTCTGTCTGCCCCCTTCTTTCAGTCTCCTCTTTCTGCCCCCTCTTTCTGTCCCTTGTTTCAGCCTACTCTTTCTGCTCCTTTCTGCCCCTTTTTTCTGCCCCTTTTTTCTGCTGCTTCTTTCTGCCCCATCTTTCTAGTCCTTTCTGCCCCTTCTTTCTGTCCCCTATTTCTGCGCCTTCTTTGTGTCCCCTCTTCCTGCCCTTTCTTTCTGCCCCTACTTTCTTCCCATTCTTTCTGCTCCTTTCTGCCCCCTCTTTCTGTCCCCTCTTTCTGCCTGCCTCTTCTTTCTGTCCCTTCTTTCTTCCCCTGTCCTCTGCAGTCTGCTTAGCTGCAGTCTGTGTCACTGCAGTTAGTGAATCACCTTAGTACCGTAGGAGCTGTGATGTCCGGTCATGTGACTAATCACATGACTGTGAAATCACCACAGGTCCTGTGGAGCAGCGGACATCGGTCGTCGAGCAGTGGGGATATAGGGCTGAGGGGGGGATGTGCAGAAGGAGGTGAACAGCGTGTGGAGTGGAGCGTCGGATGTCAGTACCGTCGCCAACCAACACCATATTACCATACCCATCACTTGGGTATGGTAATATGGCGCGGCTTCCGGTCAGCACGATGCATTGTGGGATTCAGGGACATCTGGACGGAAGTGGATGACAGACAATTTAAGGTAAGTATATACTAGATTAGTAAGTTTTAGATTCATTTAAACCATGTAACAGTAGAAGGACAGCTGAGGAGTGAGTTGCTGTGTACAAAGGCTACTCTTGGTCAAGGGGTACTTAAAGGGACATACACAGTCTGGACTAGGTCACTACATTATTATATCCTATTGCTAAGGCATATGGGATAATTCTCCATCCATTAAGTGTACACCTAAGTGTCAACAAATGCTGCCACTCATTTCAGTCACATCAGCAATTAACCCTCATGGAACCAATGCTTACAAAGCAAAATTCAACATTTAAACATGTCTTTAATACAGCAAAAAATAAGGGCTTACAGTATATGAAATGGCATTGCATAACAAAATGTGTATTCTCCAATAATAAACACACACAGTCTATTTAACATAGACAAAACTACAGAGAAAGTAATCACAGGTGGCAAAAAGGGCATTTTCAAGTTACAGTATAAGCGAGTTACATGTAATGTAGCTATTTATACCCATTCACAGGCTTCAGCTTCAGTTTTCTCTGAGCAAAAGCAGAAGTGGGAAATCATATGATTAGTTCAAAGAAAAGAAGAGAGCCACATATAAAAGGCGGATGATCTCTAAATATGAACAAATGTTTTATTCAAAAAGTCTTAGAGAACAGCAAACAAAAGGTTTAAAACAATTAAAAATGTGTCAGAAAACAATAAGACACAGTACAACCCTATTGACCACAGAGATTATTGATCACAGGCAGTGGATATATCAACAAATACAATAGCATGTATAATAACTATTTACACATGATTCATATCACCACAATTGCCAAATGTGACAAGTTGCATCTCACAAGGCAGTCCAATCCCTGCCAGAAAATGCCTTGAAACCCACACTCATACAAAGGCAGGTCAACAGTTAAAGTGTGGGCACTCCTAAATAGGAGCAGGTACCCCATTACTCCAGAATCTAACTGAGGAACGAGACTGGAAGGGTTAATTGCTGGAAAGATTAATAGTTACCCAGAAGTAAAACTGAATGGAGGTGCATCAGCCTGTGTCAGGGATCAGTGTGGAGACGACTGACCCCCTGACACAGGCTGATGCACCTCCATTCAGTTTTACTTTGTGGTAACTATTAAGCCCCTGTTACACGGGGTGATATCGCCGCCCATTACAGAGACGACGTGGGGGCGTGGCCTATCACCAGCATCATTGCTCCTACGTCGTCTCACGTAAAGGGGCAATGTCGGCGGTGCTGGGCGGTCGCCTGGTTTTAGAGCAATGCTCTGAAACCAGGCGACCATCATGGGGCGATGTGCATACATCGCCCCATGTAACCGGGCACCGGCAACCTGTCAGGTGATGGGAGCCATAGGCTCCCTTTGTCCGGCATCGCCGCTGGGGCTTCCAGACACCCCGGCGGCGAGGCCGCCTGACAGATCGCCGCCGTGGTGCTAGAGGTGTCGCCCTGTCTAAACGGGGGACGGCGACGCTGGCGAGGCGCCAACAACATGCGCGCTCCCGCCGGTCACCGCCGACATCCCCAGCACCGTCGCTGGGGATTTTGCTATTTATTTTTTTCTCTGAGTATTTTTTTCTTTTTTAAAAAATCATCCCGTGGTTTGAGAGATATGTACCTTTATATTATCAATTTTTACAGGCATTAGTACCACAAGTGTATTGGACACAAAGTTCTAAATAACTTTATGGTTGTCTGTATTCAAAACCTATAAGCAATGCGCTTTAGGTGCACAGTAAAATTCACAGATTAGGTGCCCTAAATAAAAAGGAATAACATAGGAAGTAAATTTGGGACTTATATCCTGGTGACAAGTCTTTTTTTAAGTTGTCTTACTATACTGATTGTTGCTTTGGCTACTCTGAAAGCTTTTGCCATCTTTCCGATTTTTATCCTAATCAGCAATTAAATTGTTTATCGCTCAGTTATCCAATTAGTTTTACCTAGTTGAAATTGAGGGACTGTAATGATTAAAGTCTGTAGTTTGTCCTCCGTTACTGAAAGTTGAAAGTCTACACTACAATGACATTTTGTTTTCTTTGTTTCATATCCACGGCAGTGGTGTACTTAGGCTATAGTATGGAAATAGAATCACCATCTAAATGGGTTCGGACATGTCTGTGCTGCAACATATTAATTTCAGCTCAGTAATGGTTTACTGTTTTTCATAATATTTATCTCAAAATTGTGTTGTTGTCTGGAAACATTTGGATGTGTTTGTGACTATATTAGTTGCTAATTACTCCAAAAGCATATGCACAAAATAGTTTATAACGAGCATTCCAGTAATTGTCAATTTGCAAGAATAGGACAAAACTGTCTTTGAAGTCAAAAGTCCCTTGAGACAGAAACATTCAATAAGTAACTCGGCTTTAGCAATTTATTGCTCTGAAAGCCACTCAGCTAGATGACAAAATTAAATTATTCAGTAAATACTGCAGTGTTAGCTTTTGTCATGAGAGTATTTCATGATATAAAAGTGTTCAATGAGCTATTTATCATATGTTTAACGCATGATATATTACAGTGACTGTCATCAGATCTATTTTTATTTGCTTGCGTGCATGCTAATTAATGTACAACCATAAAGCATTAGCAGTAATAAGTGTCTTTAGAGAATAGATGTAATATTTAGGATATTATCAGTTTCTCCTTTGCCTATTTTAGATTATATAAAAGGAAAGAAAAAATGGCTATCACCTCATCACTTCCCCTGGTTTAAAAAACAGTTGTGAAAATATACACCAATAAATAATATTTACAGTCCAAGTATAGAAAACAAATAGGCGGCACTCACCGTGTGTTCGTAGGTGCTTTCTTTATTGAAGAGGTGCGGGGAGGGGGTGCCTGAAGGTACAGACGACAGGTCCTGTTTCGCGGTTTGCCCGCTTCTACAGGACCTGTAGAAGCGGGCAAACCGCGAAAAAGGACCTGTCGTCTGTACCTTCATGCACCCCCTCCCCGCACCTCTTCAATAAAGAAAGCACCTACGAACACACGGTGAGTGCCGCCTATTTGTTTTCTATACTTGGACTGTAAATGCTTGACTGGCTGATTCAGGCGTAGCACCACCAGGTGGCTGGGGATAAGACAGCGGTCTGTCTTTATGGAGAAATAAGAAAGACCAATAGCCCTGAAGGTGCCCGTGCCCCTACCTTTCTATACACAATAAATAATATTCATATATATGTGCCCCTAACAACGAGATATAAAGATGCACAATAAAATAATTCCAACCATACAGCTCCCAGTGCTCTATATAACATATGCTTCAAATTGAGAATCAAATGGAATCAGGATGATGGACACTGCTTAAGGATCATACAGCCTACTGGACAGAAAGGCCTAATGTCATCACCGCGAGGATGGGACCCCAGGTAGGTAAGGTTATCAGCAATATGTGCATCCGGAATGAAGAGGAGAATATCCGGTATCTGTTTGTAGGCAAAAAATACCTGGTATAAAAAAACGCAAAGAAATAATAAGTTTCAACTATGGTTCAAGAAATGTGCCTGAAACCAACTACTAGCTCAATCACGAATAGTCTCAATTTAGCTCATGCAAAAAGTGAATCAATTTATTGTCACAAGGTCAAAATGTGATTAAAGAGCGTAGGTAAGACAAAAACACTACAAAAAAGATCTTTTGTTTTGGATAGGTTAAAGAGAGAGCAAGGGGCAGAGAAAATGACCCTCAGAAAATGGAGGTGAATAAACATCTGAAGTGAAAGGGGGATATACAGGCTCCTCCGTTTTCTGAGGGTCATTTTCTCTGTCTTTCTCTGACTCTCTCTCTCTTAACCTATCCAAAACAAAAGATCTTTTATGTAATGTATTTGCCTTACCAACGCTTTTTAATCACATTTTGACCTTGTGACAATAAAATTATTCAATTTTTGCATGAGATAAATTGAGTCAATTCGTGAGTGAGCTACTAGTTGGTTTCACACTTCTTGAACCATAGTTGAAACTCATTATTTCTTTGGGTTTTATGTATCATATATATGAGTTGTGGTATAAATAAAAATGGATCCACTTAATTTTCCTAAACTTGTATTAATTGTATCTGTACTGTGTATTTTCACAGCTGCTAAAGGGACTATGGACCATAAAGCGCACAAAAAAGCGTGGCTGGAAAAGTTGGATCAAGTTTTTGGAGAGGAGGTGGTTTTAACTACAGAATCTAAGGCCACGAAGGATCTAAGGATCTTAAAAATCTTTCACACTGTTAGATGAGACTCTGCTGGAATAAGGCCTTAATGCAGCGTTATTGTGCTAGGGGCCTTATCCCCAGAGGTCTTCGTATTCAGGTGTTTCCATCGTTCCAAGTAAATGATGATACTTTCTAGTCTGAAGGGTTGAAGCTTCTAATACTTGCTCTATGAAGTATATGCGGATCTTAATAGGGGCAAATGAGAAAAACATTGGAGAGTTGGAGAATGAGATAGAGGGTGTAGAAGCCATATTATCACAATTATTCTCTGATACTGAGTTAACCAAAATCCACACACAAATTGATAGGGAATTCCAAAAGTGGGAAATGGAAATTATGCCAGTTAAGTACAAGAAGTATCAACACGACGTGTCTGATTATAATGAGAAGCATGTCGATAGGTGGGGAAGTGGATATGGAAAGAAAAATAAAGAGACCGTACCATCTGGACCGGCCTCAACACCTACTCCAGCAACTTCCATTTCCTCTTTGTCTTCCATGGAGGACATCGGTGGACCAGTAGGGAATAATAAACCCACAACAGGAGCCAGAGCAGCTAAGTCGGGACAAAAAACAAAGGTCCTGAATCATCTGTTAATAGTAGTGAGAGTAGTGAGATGACAGTGATCAACTTATCTGATCACTTATTAACAATAGCTCAGAAAGAAGTCCTACAAAAAGGACGAACTTTTGAACTTAATAAACCTTTTGATTTATTCACAGTGGCGAAAGATCTTCACCTTTTTCTCAGAAAACTGGTGTTACAGAAGTTGCACTCTTGAAATCAAACTGCAGATGCCACTACTCCACTTACAGACGCTTAAAGTGACGCTCTATCTGCCCTGGGGGATTTAAGTGAGGAGTCTTCTGCAGCTCATAAAACCATTTTTCTGCAATTAATAATACCTAAATCTACCATGTTTCCACATTTTTCCATTTGTCCACGAGTGAAAATTTTCATCAAACTCATCTCCCACGCCCTGAGTATGTTGAGACCCACCAGTGGATATAAACAAAATGTAACATTCAAACAAAGAAAGGCCCTGGTGGAGCTCAGGTCATGGGCAGACGTGGTATTCAAACCTGCAGATAAAGGTGGGAACGTGGCAATTTGGCCTGTCTCCACTTATGAAAGGGAGACCTTCTAACAGGCATATTACCAGCGACTGCATTATGACCCCACTTTAAAATTCACACAGGAACTCAGGGGCATTTAGGAGCATGCTTTTGAAAAGGGCATCATTCCAAAAAAGGTGTACAGAGGTCTCTTAGTCGAGTTGCCAGTGGTGCCTACTTTCTATCTACTACCAAAGATACACAAAAACACAGCCAATCCGCCGGGATGTCCCATTGTCTCTGCCATTTGAGGGCTATGTGATATCATGTAAATTCCTTGAGTATTATTTGCATCCACTTGTGGAAACCTTGCCCTCATATCTCAGAGACACTGCGGATGTCCTACGATGGCTTGATGACCTTACCTTGGATGAGTCGGCGCTGCTGGTGACTATTGACGTGGAGACCCTGTATTAATCATTCTGATGGTATTTCTGCCACAAAATATTTTCTTGGAATGAGTAACCTTGAGACATCTCTCCAAGAGTTGAACCTTGAACTTCTTGATTATGTCTTGCGACACAATTACTTTGTCTTCGGAGATGGTTTCTACCTCCAGCAGAGCAGCACTGCCATGGAGGCGGCTTTTGCCCCATCATATGCCAACCTCTTTCTGGGTGTCAGGGAGAGAGAGGTGTTTGGTGGTGGCACAGTTACCGCCTCACATTTGCAGTGGTGAATGCGCTATATAGACGATGTTTTGGTCATCTGGGGTGGAACCGTCTCCAAGTTTGACACTTTTCTTTCCACTTTAAATAGAAATAAGATGGATATTAGGCTTACCTATTGTCATAACTATTTTGAGATGGATTTTTTGGACATGAAAATCTGTAAAGCAGCTGGCGAGAGTTTTTAGACTGCCATTTTCTGTAAAAAGACATCAATCAATGCTCTTCTGCATGCCACATCATCCCACACACCTGCTACTGTCTGGACCATTCCAGTGGGGCAGTTTAAGCAGATGAGGAGGGTATATTCCAATGAGCAATCCTTTGAGACTCGGGCCTCTGACCTGCACAATAGGTTCATCAGGAGGGGTTATAGAAAGAAGTCCATCAAGAGAGGTTATAACCATGCCAAGAATACTCCAAGAAGTGAATTGTTACCCGATAGGATAAAATCTCAATCGGAAAATACAACAGTTTGCTTCATCTCTATCTACAATACACAGTGGGTGGAATTGAGGAGTATTCTAGCAAAACACTGGTCAGTCCTTTGTACTAACCAATCTCTGAGGGATCTCTTTCCTGAAAGACCCCTGATGACCGTGAAGCAAGCTAAGAACCTCAGGGACTTGCTGTTTCACAGCCACTACATCCGCAGTGGGGTTGTTATCCGTGTGGTTCTTGTGTGGCATGCAATAAAATCATTAGAGCAACAATATTCTCATTGGTTTATGGAAGCAGAGAGTATCAGACACGTCACTATATATCATGTAGCACCTGAGCGGTCATCTATTACGCCACGTGCGGTTGCAACCGCATTAACGTTTGCTTGACCACTAAGGCGGAGAATGAGAGAACATGTCGGGACATTATGGCATCTGCTGATAAGGATGACATCAGTTTTCTGAGGACACTCCCTCACCATTTTAAAGAATGTCATAATGGCGATCCAGAGAGTTTAAAAAGTGAGGAGAATAGATGTTCTCAAGTTGGATATAAGGGATAGCGATGTTAAATGGGCCCTCACCCAACTTGAGAGCAGATGGATTTTTAGAATTGAAACTCCCACTCCTGACGGTTTGAATGAGAGGCTCAGCTTCTCCCCCTTCTTCTAAAATTATTGGAGGGAGTAGTTTGAAGAAGGTAGTCTCTCGCTCACGCCATCTCTCCTCTGGCTCCATGGCTTTATTCTGATTTCTGCTTTCTCTTGCTTCATTGAGTAATATGATTCCCCTTGTCTTGGAGGATCTTCTATCCTCGTTTTTGGCCTTATGTTCCTCTGTTTTTAAATTGTGTCTTTTCTTTGATTTTATTTTTTAGTAATTGCACTTTATTATTGTCCTTCTTGTACCCCTATACATGAGGAGTATTGTGAAGTATTGCACAGCTGATGGGGGTGGGGAATAGGAAGCTGTTCACCTCAATACTCGTCGGATTCCCAGGCACCTGGAACAGTGGCTGGCTCCACCAATCAGTTCAGAAGAAAAAAGGTATTTTCCAGGGCCACTGGACCATATTTACAGCAGCTTTATTAGAACATCTTTAAAAACAATTGCATCCCGCCGGACGCGTTTCGGACGAGGTTCTTACTCATCGGCGAAGAGTAAGGACCTCGTCCGAAACGCGTCCGGCGGGATGCAATTATTTTTAAAGGTGTTCTAATAAAGCTGCTGTAAATATGGTCCAGTGGCCCTGGAAAATACCTTTTTTCTTCTGATTGTGAAGTATCCAAAGTCTGGGGAACAATTAATATGAATCACAGCCATTTGAACATAAAGGACTTAAATTCGCTCTAATGTAAGTGAATTGTATTACACCTATTATGTCTGTTGGCTTTTTTGTACTATTTTAGTTCCCCCTCTTCATCTTTTTTATTCTAATTCTCTCTTTCCCTAATTTGCTCCTCCTGTATTTCTATGATCGCCATCCTTGGCTATTATTGCTAATAATAGGAAGCAAAATAACAGCTAAGTATATTGTAAGAACAGAAGAAAGGAGGAATAATTCTAATATTACTCAATGCTGATATTAATGTATCTCTTAATGACTGCTGTTAAACAGCAAAGAAAAAAGCAATATACTTTGCTGTTATTTTGCTCCCTAGACTAAGAATCTGTTAATAATAAAGAAGTATTTATACATGTCATGCTCTTTCCCCTTCACAGATCTTCTAGACCTGCATGCTCCCTTTATCAGCACTCGATTCTAATGTCTTACTGGCCTGAAGGAAGGAAAAGTTCACTGTGCATTGATGCACTCCATGGCAGCAGCTTGTGTTCCATATACAGGAACCAGGAAGTGACCGCTAAACCCGCCCCTCACTTATTTAATGAAGCCATTGCACCCACAGCCACAACCCACACGGTAGGCACGGGATAAGGACACACTGGCGGCACCTCTGCGGACCTCATGACTGCTCACTTTGTCTCTTTCTCTCCTTCCTTCCACCAGAGACCGGGAGCGTTTGCCACGTAAGGTAGAGATCTACACTTTTGAATGAGGCACACTTTGTATTTGGGACTTAGTAACAGCACAAGATGTAAATCTTTGTTTACTCTGGTTTCAGCCTGCACCTTTAAAAAAGGGGATGGCATCCTATGAAGGGACTGATAAGTACCTAGGTTGAGACTCTTTTTATTAAGTCTAATCTTGACATGTAGTCTTTAACCCCTCACAGTACACATTGTGTTTTGCAGTTGAAAGTATTATGATTTAAATAGAAGTAGAGGACTCTGGATTCACTTCTATTTCTCAATAAGGATTGCACTTTAATCTTGATTTGAAGAGGTATAGCCTACCTATTTAATAATGAGATGCAGAGAGATTGATTTCTCTCTGAATGAACTTTGATTGATCTTGTAATTCAACCTAACCTGATTTCTTCTCTGTCTATTTAATTTTTTGAATTTTTTTTTTCATGGGTATTTCATGGCAACCTTAAGAAGGCATCTCTTGACCATTTCGGAGATCTTCTTCTCTTTTCTCACATCTTGCTACCTGCACCATAAGGTATGCCTATATATATATATTTTCTCTATAACCATAGAGTATGTGTGAAAATATTTTGACATTTTTCCTGTTATACATTATATCTGCAGGTATCCTATTAGACCTTGCAGCATCTGTCATTGAACATCAGATTTTATGAAATTAGTAATCACTACATTTGATCACAGGTAATTTATTTTTTGGACCTGAGTATGCCTCTAACTTTATACACAAAACATCATAATATCATAAAAAAAGAGTGCTGATGGATTGTCTTATGTGTGATGTTACTTTCTTTTTGTATGATCTTGTTCTCATCAAAAATGTTTTGTTTATATAACAGTGTCAGTTTTGATTTGAGAAAGGTAGAGGGCTGAAACGTTATCAACTGTGACTGACTATAGAAATAAAAATTTTTTTTGCTGCAACATCATCTCTCTTTATTTTTTGTGTGCCTGAAAATAAAATACTACTACTGACTTAATTTTTCTCAAGAGCACCAATTTTCCTGTGAGCCAGGTTATCCTAATATTTATTTTGTGCCGCCATGTGGCACACACATGCCTCTGTGTGGAGAAGTTGCGTGTCCGTGTGCTCCATACAGAGGCATATTT
Organism: Allobates femoralis; assembly: GCA_033576535.1. Lineage (NCBI taxonomy): Eukaryota > Metazoa > Chordata > Amphibia > Anura > Aromobatidae > Allobates > Allobates femoralis. The sequence continues at coordinate 184,633,017 of JARQOC010000005.1, forward strand.
GTTTTTGGCAAGCAGCACGAACCCATTGAGGTCAATGGGTCCATACAAGCAACGTTCCGCACATGGCTGGATGCCATCCGTATGACATCTGCATGCACAGACTGTAGCAAAAATTTGTAAGTGTAAAAGTAAAGAATTTTATACTTACCTAACTCCAGTGATGCTCCTGTCCCTTACCCCGGAAGTGAGAGGGATGGGCAGCGCTGGAGACAGGTGAATTTATAATGACATGCTGTTCGTGTGCTATCCGTATGTCACACAGTGCAGGATACACAGACACACAGCCCCCTAATAACAACCTATCTCACACGTGCGTTTTTGCACAGATTAAAAATAGGGTGGAGCCCAAAACTTTTTTTGTCATTATTTATTTTATGTCAGGTTACATAGCCAGCATCATGTAGCAGTGAATCCCATTGTGGCCCATGTTGTTTGATGCTTTTTTAGAAGCAGATTTTGAGAATCTGCATGTCTATCCTGAAGCCAGCAAAGTCTATGAGAGTTTTGAATTGGTATGCGAATGTATTTTTTTTTCTTGCAGAATTTTGGTGCAGAAAAAAAAAGTCTGAACCACATATGCAAGGAAACAAAAAAGCAAGTGGGCACAACACTTCTGACCCGTCCTACACTTTGTCAGCTTCAAAGTAGACATGTAGATTTTGATGCAGATTGTCAATCTGCATAAAAATAAACAATGCAGCATGGGCACAGGACCTAAGTAAGTCCAGGGAGAGCCGCAGTTGGGGTGAATGGGCTTAAGGGTTCCTCTTGCTCTCTGACTACTTGCACAGAGACCTCAAGAGTAGGGGTGGCCAAGTACAATCCCCAGGGTCTAAAAACTGTGCAAGTTTTCTGGATTTCATTTGCATTATACAGGTGCTATTTCACAACCTGCAGATATGATGGATGATTCTGTTTGCGGCACTTGGACAGCCCTGTTCTACTGGAGTTGGTGAAGTGTCTTGCAGTTCCATACCTAACACCTTCAGGCCAGAGGCATGCGGCTTGTTTACCAGTCTCTGTAAGTTACACAAGGAGTGAATTAAAAAAACTTTACTTTTCACACAAGAATATAAGTTTGAGACATAAAAACATAACAATATACATAATAATAGTTTTATTTATAAAGCACCAACATATTCTTCAGCACTTTACAGTTCAGAGGGGATACAATACAATGCTATATAATAATACAATACAACACAATAATGCAATACAATACAGACAATACAAAAAATATTCAGATACCATGAGGAGTGACGGCCCTGCTCATAAGCTTACAGTCTATGGGGAAATAGCAAAGGCACAAAAGGTAAATGGTAAAAAGTGCATTTTTAAGGTATAGAGAAGACATGATGTTAGAGACAGCAGACAGACAATCACTGGTATTTTGTAGTAGCGTGGGAGTGATGTCAGGAGAAGAGGTGTATAACTGGGAGTCATCAGCATAGACATGGCACTGAAAACCAAATCTACTGATGGTTTGTCCAATAGGGGCAGTGTATAGAGAGAAGTGGACCTAAGACTGAACCCTGAGGAACACAAACTGTAAGGGGAAGTGGAGAGGAAGAGGAGCTGGCAAAAGATACAGTGAAGGAGGAGTCAGAGAGGTAGGAGGAGAACCAGGAGAGAGCAGTCTTCTTGAGCCCAATAGAGCAGAGCATAGAGAGGAGCAGCTCGTGATCCACAGTATTGACTGCAGTGGAGAGATCCAGGAGAATCAACAGGAAGTAGTGACCATTAGATTTAGCTGTTAGTACAGTTGTGGCCAAAACTATTGACACCTCTGCAATTCTGTCAGATAATACTCAGTTTCTTCCTGAAAATGAATGCAATCACAAATTCTTTGGTATTATTATCTTCATTTAATTTGGCTATAATGAAAAAACACAAAAGAGATGAAGCAAAAAGCAAAACATTGATCATTTCAAACAAAACTCCAAAAATGCGCCAGACAAAAGTATTGGCACCCTCAGCCTAATGCTTGGTTGCACAACCTTTAGCCAAAATAACTTCGATCAACCGCTTCCGGTAACCATCAATGAGTTTCTTACAATGCTCTGCTGGAATTTTAGACCATTGTTCTTTGGCAAACTGCTCCAGGTCCCTGATATTTGAAGGGTGCCTTCTCCAAACTGGCATTTATAGATCTCTCCACAGGTGTTCTATGGGATTCAGGTCTGGACTCAATGCTGGCCACCTTAGAAGTCTCCAGTGCTGTCTCTCAAACCATTTTCCAGTGCTTTTTGAAGTGTGTTTTGGGTCATTGTCCTGCTGGAAGACCCATAACCTCTGAGGGAGACCCATCTTTCTCACACTGGGCCCTACATTATGGTGCAAAATTTGTTGGTAGTCTTCAGACTTCATAATGCCATGCACACGGTCAAGCAGTCCAGTGCCAGAACATAAGGGAACCTCCGCCATGTTTGACTGTAGGACAGTGTTCTTTTCCTTGAATGCCTCTTTTTTTCTCCTGTAAACTCTATGTTAATGCCTTTGCCCAAAAAGCTCTACTTTTGTCTCATCTGACCAGAGAACATTCTTCCAAAACATTGTAGGCTTACTCAGTTAAGTTTTGGCAAACTCCAGCCTTGCTTTTTTTATGTCTTGGGGTAAAAATTGGGGTCTTCCTGGGTATCCTACCTTACAGTCCCTTTTCATTCAGACGCCGACAGATAGTATGGGTTGACACTGTTGTACCCTCGGACTGCAGGGCAGCTTGAACTTGTTTGGATGTTAGTCGAGGTTCTTTATCCACCATCCGCACAATCTTGCGTTGAAATCTCTCATCAATTTTTCTTTTCCGTCCACATCTAGGGAGGTTAGCCACAGTGCCATGGGCTTTAAACTTCTTGATGACACTGCGCACGGTAGACACAGGAAAATTCAGGTCTTTGGAGATGGACTTGTAGCCTTGAGATTGCTCATGCTTCCTCACAATTTGGTTTCTCAAGTCCTCAGACAGTTCTTTGGTCTTCTTTCTTTTCTCCATGCTCAATGTGGTACACACAAGGACATAGGAATGAGGTTGAGTCAACTTTAATCCATTTCAACTGGCTGCAAGTGTGATTTAGGTATTGCCAACACCTGTTAGGTGCCACAGGTAAGTTACAGGTGCTGTTAATTACACAAATTAGAGAAGCATCACATGATTTTTCCAACAGTGCCAATACTTTTGTCCACCCCCTTTTTTATGTTTGGTGTGGAATTATATCCAATTTGGCTTTAGGACAATTCTTTTTGTGTTTTTTCATTGAAGACAAATTAAATGAAGATAATAATACCAAAGAATTTGTGATTGCAATCATTTTCAGGAAGAAGCTGAGTATTATCTGACAGAATTGCAGGGGTGTCAATACTTTTGGCCAACACTGTAACTGATAGGGGCTAATTTGTCTGTTTGGAACCTCGCTGCATGTGTTCGCTTATCATCAAATCAAATGTTTCTTCTAATTTCCTCATATCTGTCCACTGCCATTGTCACTTTATAGTGTGGATCAGAAAGTGTGTCTAGAAATAATTCTCTGATTGGAACATCATACGATTTTTGACTCCCTGCCAGAAGTAAAAGTCCAATATATGCATAAAATTCCTCTTTTGAGATATTTTTCAAGGACTTATTTTTTGCAGAAACGATATGTCTTCCTTCTAGGGGTGAACATAAACGGACCTCTTCTGCATTATTGTACAGAATACGTCTTTAGGGAAAAAGTACCTGGGACTTCCCACAGTTCCTTGAGCATGTCTCACAATATTATGTATTGAGTATATTCGACTAATGAAGGATTACTCTTCCAAAAAACATTTGTTTTAGATGTTTTACTTATCACTTCTTCAGGATCCACTTGATCCACTTCTTCATCCTCTGAAGAATCACTGGATAAGGATGTTTGATTAGCTGGTGGCAGGTACTCTTCATCAGACAAACATATTTCACTTTCATCATCACTTTGAAACATTATTGCTTTAATCTCTTGGTCAGTCAGAAGCTTGGAGGAAGATTGTGCCACTGCTGACTAGTTGTTAGCAAACTAAAAGAAAAAACAATGAACACAATCATGGTTGTCCACTTTTTGCTTGTGTGTGACACACTGTAAGGGTAAAGTGCTCCCTTCCTCCATTCACCCTCAGCAGCTCCTACCTTTCATACTTTTTTTTTAGCTGGTGTACAATTCTCTGGATTTGTGTGGCTCACAAGCTTTATATCCTTTGCAAGCTTCTTATAGAAACAAAGAGACTGAAAATGAGTCAGACTGCCTCCCAACATCATATCACCACAGGTCCTTTAGCAATTAGCTCACAGTGTATACTGTCCTCAGTACTCTCTACACAGCTCATTACTGTGTTCAGAAGGATCTGTGATGATGTCATGGCCTTATCACTCCCACCCAAAATAACATGACATCCTCACATGGCATGATCCACCCCCTGGCCCCTCCAACAGCAACCCTGGCTACAAATAAAGTAACTTGAGACACAAACTCTGCTGAGCACATGATAAAAATAGCAGGAACCTAAAAGGCCCCTGTTCCAAACAGATGTGGTTTTCCCCAAAAAAGCATTGTTACACCAAAATGCCTGTCAAAACAATTATATGAACAACTGGATATTACCAACAACAACATACTTGAGGATTACCTAAGGTTTCAGAATTCTAACTATGCTAATTTTGCAGATAATAGCAAAAAAGTAAGCACCAGGTCCTAAAAGGCCACCAATACGCATTTTAGTGGTAAGGAGCGGAAGCCAGATTGTAGAGATTCAAGAAGAGAAATGTCTGAGAGTTAGCGGATCAGATGAGAATGGACCAAGAGTTCCAAGAGTTTAAAGATGAAGGGGAGATTAGAGACAGATTGATGGTTTTTTAGCAGAGTTTTGGCCGAGGGATGGGCTTTTTAGTAACGGTTTTTTGCTGACGTGTTTGAAGGGGGAGGGGAAAACACCCAATGATGTTAGATGAGTGGTGACAGCTGGGGAAAGAGATTGAAGGAGATGTGAGGGAATAGTGTCGCTGGTGCAGGTAGTAGGGCGAGAAGATGGCAAGGAGCTGGGTAACTTCTTCTTTTGTAACCGGATCAAAGACCAAACGTGAATTGGATGAAATGCAAGAGTGTAGAAAATGCATGATGTTCTGAGAAATTTCCTGTCGTATGTGGTCAATTTTGTCTTTAAAATAGTTGGCCAGGTCATCAGCACTGAGGTTGGTGGTTGGAGTCTGCACTCTTGGACTGAGAAGGGAGTGGAAAGTGTCAAAGAGTCATTTACGATTGTTGGCTAGTGATGTGATAAGGGTGTTGAAGTAAGCTTGTTTGAAGATGGTAAGGGCAGTTTTGTATGTTTTTACCATAAGCTTAAAATGAATGAAATCGGGGGCGTGTGCTAACCTCTGATGGTGTAGGACGCACAAAGCGGGAGCTCCGACCAGGACCCTAATAAAGCAGCTAACAGCGCGGTCCCTACTGCCTCCCTGAAGATCTACTCGGCCTCCTCCGGTGCCTGGAACTCGGCTGAGCTCATGGGGCAGAGTAGAATGGGGTCCCGCGATACAGCCCGGCGCATTCTGGACTTTTTTGGCCCCCCTCCACACCTAGCACAGGAAACTAAAATGGCACAGCAGTCCTCCAGGGCTGCGCGCGCTGCACGGCGGGCTCCCCCCCCGCAGCCCAAGGCAGCACTGATGCTGACATTATAGAGGCCCCACTTACTCCATCTCTCCTTAAGACTATGCTGGAGAGCTGAGGTCTTCCCTGCAGGAAGACATGCGCTCTATGGTGGCTTCCCTTAGATCAGAGGTAGAGGACTTGGGGGGGCACACAGACCACCTGGAGAGGAAAATGGCAGAACTGGTGGCGTCGCATACCAGCCTCTGGGACGCTCATGAGGCCCTAGGCGTGCGGGCCCTAAAGACCCACTCCAAAACCCTGGATCTAGAGGATAAATCCAGGAGGAATAACGTCAAACTGCGGGAGGTAGACGAGTCAGTCTCGGCCCCGGACCTGAGAGCCTTCCTGCAGGAATTCATCATGGTCGTCCTCCCCCAAACTGACAAAAAGCTCCTGGTGATCGACCGAATCCACCGCCTCCGCAAGCCGCCCAACCTGGCCTCCTCTGCACCCAGGGATGTGCTCGCTCGTATCCATTTCTTCGAATTGAAGGAAGAGTTTCTGTATGCTCTCCGGGGCTCACCTACGCTACCAGAGAAGTTTGCATGCATTAAAGTTTTCCCAGATCTTTCTCCGGGTACGTTGTCATTACGCCGTGCCTTTGCTCCGTATACTGCAATCCTGAGGGACAAGGAGATTCAGTACCGCTGGAGGTATTATCTTACGAGGCTCCTTATTAAGAAGGACGGCTCCTTTACATCTTGCCTCACTCCTCATCAAGCTGCCAAGACTCTCACCCGCTGGGATCTCATCCCCCCAGGTTCTCCTGCCTCAAAGAACTCCCATCTTCCTGAGACGGATGCTCTTAATGCTGCTGACCATCACATTGATCCTGAGTGGGAGGTTACCTGAAGGGACTTCTTCGCAGCTGGTCCTGGTCGGACCCTTTCTTCTTTTTCAATTGGCTTTTTTTTTCTAGCCTTTTTTGCAAGTCTGTTGCTTTGCAACTCAGCTTTTTTGCTTTTCGTGAACAGTTGTTTCACGGTTTTGTTGACTTGTCAGCCTTGGCCCCTTGGTGACCTTTTTGTCACCCGTGATTCAGACCTTGTCTGAATGGACATCGTGTTTATGTTTTCTGTCCATTGGTTTTGTCTGTTCTTCCCTCCCCTCCTTTTCCCTTTAACTTTCCTCAGGTTGTTTCAGGTGGTTATTTACTTCATATCATCAAAGAAACTATATGATCATTCTGCTATACTATTACTTGTTGTCCTCTATGACCCAATATTTTATCAGAACGTTAATGGGCTCAACTCCCATTGCAAGAGAGCTATGGTCTGGCGCCAACTTTGTAAGCTGAGACATCAGATAGTATGTCTCCAGGAGACCTACCTACTAGAGCAGGATAATTTCAGAATGAAATCTGATATGCACCCCCATCGCTTTTTTGCAGGAGGAGGCATGAAAAAAGCCGGAGTCGCTATCTTTGTTAGTAGAGACGTGGTCTTTCAGCTGGTTCAAACAATTAATGACCCATCCGGCAGATCGCTGATAATTCTATGTACCATTAACAATGCCCCATTTACGATAGCCTCGGTATATGGGCCCAACACTGGCCAACTCAAATTTTTGAAAGCCTTTTTGCAGGCCTTTGGAGACGTTCAACATGGACATAAAGTTATCGCGGGTGACTTTAACATCCCCATGTCGAGGCTATTAGACTGCTCTGCTCCCTCGACTTCAAGTGGAGAGGCTGGTCCTCTTGCCCATCTCCATGGTCTCCATGACATTTGGCGGTATCTCCACTGCAGTGAAAGAGACTACACGTATATGTCTTCTAGGCACACAACTTACAGCAGGATTGATTACATCCTGGTGGACGATGTAGCTCTCTCTCACTGCACTGAAGCTTCAATAGGTATTATCTCATGGTCAGATCATGCTCCAGTTACAGTCTCACTTGAAGACCCCTTAGCTATCATCCCTCCCTCACACTGGCGCTTAAACACCCAGTTGCTCACTGACCAGTCCAATGTCTCCCTTTTGGAATCCTCCCTTAAGGAATTCTTCTGTATTAATGACTTACCGGAGACTCAGCCCGACGTGCTGTGGTTTGCACACAAGGCTGTGATGCGGGGCCACCTGCTTAAAATTGCTGCCATCCATAAGCGTAAATATACTCAGTCCCTAAGGGAAGCCTTGTCTGGAATTGCGACTTTAGAATCCCATCATAAGCATTCCCCATCTGCAGCCCTTCTTTCAGAGCTTAATAAGGCACGTCTGGTAGTCCGGCAGCTACTGCTTCGCTCTACGGCCAATGCACTTCGGAAGTCCAGGGCAAATTATTATGCCATGGGGGATCGTGCGGGCGCTCTATTAGCCAGGCGTGTCAAAAAAAGGGAATCGCAGGCTAGGATTCCCTTTATTACCAATTCGGACTCATCAAAGATTTATAACCCCATCCAAATCGCTAATGAATTCGCTTCTTACTATTCTGACTTTTATAATCTCAGGGAAGACACTTTGGTGCCCCAACCCACTTCTGATAATATCTCTGCCTTCCTGGAAAGGGCGAACCTCACGAACATTTCTCCTGCCCAACTCTCTTTTCTAAATTCCCTGATTCTACTCTCTGAAATCTCCCAAATTGTGAAAGAAGCTAAAAAATCCTCAGCCCCTGGCCCAGATGGGTTTTCATTTCCCTACTATGCCCAGTTCCTTCCTGTCCCGGGTCGATACCTCCTACGTCTTTTTGACTTTTGGGCTCGCTCTGGCTCCATTAGGTGAGAGGGTTTGGAAGCCTCGGTAGCCACCCTCCCCAAACCAGGCAAACCTCCTATTACTCCATCTAACGTCTGCCCCATTGCATTACTTAATGCAGATGTAAAAATTTATGCCAAATTGTGGGCCAACCGGCTTCTTTCAGTTTTGCCCTCCCTTATACATCCCGATCAGGTAGGGTTTGTTTTAGGTAGGCAGACGAGGGATAGCACAAGACGCTTGATAGATTTGCTGGATGTGGTGGAGAGGGGGCGCCTCCCCAGTGCATTCCTTTCACTAGACGCAGAGAAGGCGTTTGATCGGGTGCACTGGGGGTATCTGAAGAAGACACTGAGTAAGTTTTGCTTTAGTGGCCTCATTTTTCGAGCCATCATGGCCTTATATTCCAATCCGAGTGCCTCAGTTTGTGCTTCTGGTTTTCAGTCCCAGACCTTCTCCATTTCCAATGGCACGCGGCAAGGCTGCCCCCTCTCCCCGCTAATCTTTGCGTTGGTTATGGAGCCTCTTGCTGCCATCGCCCGTCAGTCCCCAGATATTAAGGGTATTCAGGTAGACCCTATTGAATATAAGATTAGTCTTTAAGCAGACGATGTGGTCTTTACCTGTTCTGATCTTCAACACTCCTTGCCTGCGATCTCTTCTCTCTTGAATGACTTCACTGCTGTTTCATACTATAAGCTCAATCTATCAAAATCGACTCTCTTTCCTCTTTTTCTCCCCTTGTCTCTTCAATTTTATATCCAATCTACCTATCAGTTCTTGTGGTCGCCCCTGGGTTTTACCTATTTGGGTATTAAATTGACACGCCTGGCTGACTTGGTGCGTTTAAATTGCGAGGCTCTTGCTGCGGACCTTAGGACTGATGTCAGGAAATTCTCTGAGTCCCCGCTCTCATGGATGGCACGCATGCAAGTGGTTAAGATGATGCTGCTACCCAAACTAATTTACCTCTTTAGATGCTTGCCTCTTTACATTCCTTCCAGAAGCCTCTCTCTTTTTCAATCCATTATAGATTATTTTATCTGGAGTGGCAAACCACATAGGATTAAGAGGAGGTTGATGGAGCTCCCCTATTCCAGGGGGGGGGGATGGGAGTCCCTATAGTTGCAGCTTATTATAAGGCGGCTGTGCTGGAGCCTCTCAAATTATGGTGTGATGGGGGCTTTGACATCCCTTGGCTTCAGATTGAGGCATACTATGCCCCAAGGGGCTCCCTCAGGTGTTTATTGGAGGCCTCCCTTCTGCGGACTAGCACACCTGGGGGTATTTTACTTACCATGTCTGCCGCAACTAAACTCTGGGCGATTGTTTGCCCGGCTGTTTTCCCACATATGGCCCGCTATGTCTCACTGGACGCCCAGAGGGAGGTCATTGACGATGTCTCTGTTCTCCCTTGGAATAATACATATCATCGATCTTTTTGATCCCTCTGGTATGCTACCTTTTTCAGTTCTCCAAACCCGTTTCTCTCTCCCGGACTCAACTTTTTTTCATATATGCAATTCCATAGTCTTCTAAGCAACATGCCTATGTTTAAGGATCCCCTGACTATTGCAGATTCACCGGGTCAGAGATTTTTTAAACCCAACACCACTATCTCACATGGGGTGTCGGTTCTGTATAACTCCTTACTGCTCCATGGGGTCCAGCCCAGACTTCCCTGTATGGACTCATGGGAGTCCCTTCTTTCCTTCTCTGCCTCAGGAGAGGATTGGTCCTTTGCATTGTCCCACCCTTCAAAATTTTCTTCGTGTTTGGGCCACATGGAGCAGGCTAGGAAAATCCTCTTACAGTGGTATATGACTCCGGCTCGTCTGGCTAAACTTCATCTGGCTTCCTCCTCCTCCTGCTGGAAGGGGTGTGGCTCCCTAGGAACATTGGTACATGTCTGGTGGGAATGTCCCCTGATCAATGCCTTCTGGGGTCAGGTTGAATCAATTTTGATTGAGGTGACTCATCTACCCATCACTCTAACAAGCCCGTTGGCTCTTTTGGGTATTTCCTTGGTGGACCTCCCCTCTCCTCTATGGCCTATAATCTCTAATGTTCTGGTTGCTGCTAGACACTGTATAGCAGCACACTGGAAAGCCCCTACTGCTCCCTCCAGGTCTGAACTAGTTAATAAACTAAACCTCCATTTTTGCTACGAGTCCCTCACCGATACCTCCCTATCTAAGAAGAACAAGATACTCTCATGGTGGGATCCCTGGACCTCCTCCTCCCTGGCCTCTGATATTCCCGCATACCTTTTGTAGTGACTTTTTCACATCTGGAGTTGTCTAATACTGGTTTTGTGGTACTTTACCTGTATGGAATGACATATTATATTGTACATGTTAGCCCTTGGCCCCGCTCCCTGTTTCCCTTCCTCTTTCCCATGCCTTCCCCTTTTTTTGTATTGCCTTGTGTATATTGCCTTGAGTTAAGGCTTATTTGTGTCTGTTATACTTTTAATAATAAAAATCCAATGGTTTAAAAAAAAAAAAAAAATTAATGAAATCCAGTCCAGTTTGGATTGTCTCTGGAGACATTCAGCCACCTGGAGCACCACTGGAGTAACAGTGATTGCAGCTGTGACAGGGTTGCCACTGTCAATGTCAAGTTTTTCTAGGTGTAGTAGGTGCTTCTTCAATCAGTGCATTTTGCAGTACATAGTATAGACACATAACTAACAAAAAAATGGCTTGGTGAAGGACAACAAAAAAATGGAAATAAATCAAGTCCCAAAAGTCAATGCCACGTAAGGGATGGGTCACTGTGTCACAGACCCACTGACATTACTTTTGAAAGGTCTTCAATGCATGTTTATTTGCATTTTTATCCATGCCCTAGATGTTGAGTGTGGTTTCATATGGTAGTCTGCTGCCGGATAGTCTTGAAGGTCTCCTGGGCTACTCTTCTCAGCACATTCTCTGCTACCACCTGCCCCCAGTACACTCCATCATTGCCACAGCTGGAGAGGATGATGGATAACTAGAGGATAACCACTTCCTTTTGGACAGACAGGACCAGGACAATGTTGGGGAACATTTCCATGCCATGTCTGTTTGGGTGCATCTGGCTGGCCAACCAAGAGAGACATTGGCTGGGGTAGGGTCCTCACATGGCATTGCCCCAGTTGAATGCTTAATTTATACAAAGAGGGGAAGATTCTATTATGGTTTAAGCTCATTTTAATGTTAAAATCTTGTGATACAGGTGACACGTGATTCGTGATTACCCACCTCCCTTACAACACACAAACACACATTGAATATACCTCAGGTTTAGAATCGTTTCTAGACGGTCACTCTCTCTCATATGTATATCTCCACTAACAATTCCTGGATAACCTTTTCCAGAATCTGTCAGTGGTATACATCTTTCACCAATATTCGGTGTGCAATTGACCCTACGGTTAGATCAGGCTATGTGTATGTCCGTCATAGCCTGACTGTGTCAAAGGTGTGTCTCGTCATAAGTCCATTGTGCTTGTTGAGGTTATATTCGGTACTCTCTTGTTTCCTTAACCATCAACATTATTTATTGCCCTTGCCCTTTGCGTTTCATCTCCATTGAGATATAGAGACTCATCAGGAGCTTGTATATGTCTGGATTAGAAGAAATGGTCGGTGTCCTAATATGATGTGACACTCCACCGTATTTGTGAGTCAAAGACCCAATGCCGTCCGAGTGGTATAGTCCCTTAATGTTCAGTATACAGGACTAAGTGAGATTGTTTCTTCTTTTTGGGTCTTTGTCGGAACAGGGATCTGTGGAAAGGATAGGGAGGACTGAGTCAAATTCCCTTTCAATAGGGTTGTGTCTGTATAATCATTCCCTTATAATTCCATTGTCCTATGGTGCATCTACATATGTTAACTGTTAATTCACCCGAGTTAGTGACGTTAGGAAAGATTTGTATATATTTTTCAAAACTGTCATCATACCCTCAGGCCCTTAAGTTCCCAATCGCTTTGCCTAGGTATGTATTTCAGATAATCTCAGATCTCCTTCCATCATGAGAGTCCGCATCGTCCTAGGTATTCCGATCACTTCTGGTTCTGTTTTTAGATATATTAGCATACATAAACGATATTGTGATTGTCTTTGTGCTATATCTTAAGTGATCTTTATGATATCATTATAGGTAACGTGTTACCTGGTTTAATTCCTTCAAAACACCCCTAAGGTGATGTCCCCTTGTTTACTCCCGGTAGTTTCTCCTGTCCTAAAAAATACCAGAGTCTTGTTGTGACCTCTTTATTACATCCCTCCCTTCTTTGTCGTCCTAACCCTTTTTCTAGGTAATTTACATATATATATAATTTATATATACCCACCCCCATTTTAATCTATAAACAAGATATTGATCTAGTTCTCCACAAAATATCCCATATCATACTAGACATCCCACGTTTTATTATTACCGTACTCATTGTCCCTATATATTGTTAGCATTCTTATCTAAGTCAAACAAATTATGCTAACATCTCCTGTCAATCACTCTTTCTACTTTTATTAATAACAGTAATTCCCATGTAAAACGAAGGGATACTATACCACTGGGGTGCGTCAGTATCACCCACTGGGATCTTCCCTTCTTATCTGCACATCACAGTGCTTATGCTTTCCTTAGCCTGGTCTTCTTTAATCTGTACCTGTTCCCCAGGCAGATCACACCATTTGTTAGCATTACTTTTATCTTTATATGTGACTACAACTAAATGCTTTTGAGTGCATTGATATAGAAATAGAAAGTTAGTAACTTACTGTTGTATACTAGAGGTTCAGTTTCAATGCATGTGCTAAAAGATCCTCCGGCCTGCATACAGCTCCCCCCTGTGTCGATGGGTTAACTGCTGCCGGTTTACTGAGGCTTAATATAGTCCTCCCTTCTGTCATTGCATTCCCACCGCTCTCAGAGGCTGGATACTACGTATCACTTCTCACCGCGCATGCACCGGCTCCCTCGCGCATGCACAGTATATATCTCATGTATCTATAGTCCAGGCTGCATTCGCGCATGCGCGGTCCATGTGCGTTCCACTTCTGGAGCGCACATTACTTCCGCACATGTGCATTAGTCATTTATCCGGCCGCTTCGTTCCCCATTGTTGTCATAGTAAATTCATGCATATTCCTGTATGTTTTTGACCCCACAGGGGCACGACTCTGCCCATACTTTATTGATTAGTGTACTTCAGATCTATAGAGAGTATATACATATTTATACAATTGTGTCATATGGGTATGTTATTTTTGAGATTTAGAAGGGGACAGCTCTTTCTGTACAGTAGTACAGTACATGCAGGTCTTTCAATATCTTTGGTATATGGGGCTGTGATCTATAGAGAGTATATACATGTTTATACAGTTGTGGCATATGAGTATCTTATTTTTGAGATTAAGAAGGGGACAGCTCTTTCTGTACAGTAGTACACTACATGCAGGTCTTTCAATATCTTTGGTATGTGAGGCTGTGCATTGCAAAATATATGCATTGTAAAGTCCTTGGTCTAGTGTATAATATCAAGTTTGTATAGCCCTCTTGGAACCCTTTTTCCTGGATCCATTCCATTTTCTAAATTCTGTTATTTAGGAATAGGTGATATATAACTTAATTATTCTCATTTAATATGCACTATTAATCTTTAGGTTTTTGAGGGGGTGAAGGAGGAAACTCTTTTACCACTTTTATGGTGATTGGGTCATTGTCCTTTTTGGTGGATAATTTTCTTTCCTTGTTTATATGGATAATTCCATCATTTTTATGGCGGCTCTCTCCACATTCGTTGGGTCTGTGAGCCTGACTGACTTTTTAAGATCCCTTATATCTCTTAGTTTGGGAGGGCATATTTTAGGGAGGATTCTTTTTATTTTATCTCATATTTAGCCATATTTTCTTCACATTCCTCTCTTCTCTTTCTCCTACCCGTGTTGCTTTCTCCATAGTTTTTAAATAAAGCACGTATATGTTAGCATCTCATTTAAGCCTAGGGAGTCACTGTTTTCAATCTGTGGATCCATCTTGATTCTTTTTGTAGTATCCAGCGGTCCCAATCACCTCCCCTTGTCGACTGGTTTACTACCTCGATGCCGCTGAAGGATAAGCATTTTGGATCCCATGCTCTTGTCTTACATGTCTTGATATCGGTGTGTCTCTGCTGTTTTAACATCTCCTAGGTGTTCCCCGATCCATTTTTTGAATTCTCATTTGGTTTTCCCTATATATTCCATCACGCACAGGCATGTGCACAGGTACACTACCCATGTTGTCTTGCAATTCACGAAGTGTCGTGCCTTAAAAGTCTGACCGGTGTTCCTGCTGGTGAACTTCTTCCCTATTTTTATAAATTTGCAGAAAATGCATTTTCCGCATCTGTATACTCCAGTTTGTCTATTTTTAAGCCATGTTTCTGTTGTCTTCGGGGCTACATACATACTGTGCACCAGTTGTTATATTCCTTCCTCTTCTGTATGTAATGGCTGGTGTCGGGGAATTATTTCTTTGAGATCCGGATCTGCAGTCAGGATTCGCCACTATTTTTAAATGATTTCCTGTACATCTCTTGACCTATTGTCATATTTCCCTATAATTCTTGTTATTTACTGTTCTTCTCTATATCTTGGTCTCAATAACAACTTTCTAGGTTGTTGTTTCGCATTCTTAAATGCCTCCGTTAATATTTTTGGAGGATATCCTCTCTCCAAGAATCTTTTTCTCAGTTCTCATGCTTGTCTATAGAACATCTCATCTGAGGAACAGTTTCTATGTATCGTTAGATACTGACACCTAGGGAAACCTCTTTTGAGGTTTCTTGGGTGGTGGCTCTCCTAATGCAGTAGATCCTTGCTCGCAGTTTCCTTCCGATATGTTCTGCTCACCAAACGGCCGTCTGCTTCTTTCTGTATAGTGACATCTAAAAAGTTTAGTTCCGTCTTCTGGAACTCAGACGTAAACCTCAAGCTGATTCAGTTGTTGTTAAGGTCTTTAACAAAATTGTTAAATAATTCCTCCCCTCCTGACCATAAAATGAACACATCATCTATATACCGCCCCCAAATTAGTATATGGGGGCACCACTAAGATTGTGTGAGGTCTCCTCCAAACACTATGGTGTCCTCACACCAGCCCATGAGCATATTTGCATAGGTAGGTGCCATAGAGCTCCCCATTGCTGTGCTCCTACACTACACAATTGCAATGGTGTACTTCCTGCGCAGGCTGGCCAATCATGTTTATCGGTTTAAAGTGGAAACCACCGGTGCTTGTCTTCATAAAATTTTGTCCTTTATTGTTAAATGAAATTTATAAAATCATTCAGCGTGCTAGCTGGGCGCTAGACGCGTTTCGGAAGACACAAATGTTTATCGGTTGCTACCGATCGCCGGTGATAGTTGTGGCGTGTAAAGGTACCTTAAAGGTACCTTTACATGCCGCAACTGCGGTGTAGCAACTGCCAGGCAATCGGGATTTTTTTCACGGTTGCCTTGAATTTGCTCCGAAGTTGCGGCATCTAATTTGGGAAAGTGATCGTTATTTTCGCAGTTGCTCTGGGTTGCGGGTTCAGAGCATTGTTCTAAAACCAGAGGCAACCCAGATGGTGAATTGCCCTGGTATTGGCGTGTAAACGGGCGATAGGGATGGAATCTGCGTCACCTAGCGATTTCTTCAACTTCAAAATGACCACCATGGTCACCACCAATCTGGAAAATTTTTCCCACTCCCATATACTAATGTGCCACAAACAGGAAGTTGATATTACCAACCATTTCCGTTTTATTTAGGTGCATCCATATAAATGGCCCACCCTGTACATAGTATAGAAATAGAATGAAAGTCCCAGAACGATCAGCAGCAGCACACAAACTCTTAAAATGGAGGGCAGATTCTATTAAAGGGAACCTGTCAGCTGGATCTAACCCCCTGAGCTATCACTAGCTGTCCCTACACCTTCCTAACTGCTCCCTAAGCATCGCTCTCTGCTGTAAATCTGCCCTATAAAGGAGACTGGGAAGGCGGCCCCAAGCTCCATTCTCCCCTCCTCGCTGCTTCACTGCATGCCCCGCTGGGCATCATTATTCTATCTTGATTTCCTCATGCATTTAGAATTTCCCGTCCTCCTCTCCTCCTATGATGCACTGGCCGGTAAGTCACATCAGGCCTGGTGCATTATGGGCTCGCTCATGTGATCGGCCCCAGTGCATTATGGGCCTGATCATGTGATCGGCCCAGCTTCAATATGAGCAGGAGGAGTCGGCCCGATCACATTATAATTACGGATGTGACATACTGGCCGGTGCATCATAAGAGGAGAGGAAGGCGGGAGATTTCAAATGCAGTAGGAGATCAAGATAGAATAATGCCGCTCAGCGGGGCGTGCAGTGAAGCAGCAAGGAGGGGAGAATGGAGCCTGGAGCCGTCTTCCCAGTCTCCTGAGAGAGCGACCAGAAGTAAGTTATTTTTCTTCATCTTTATAGAGCAGATTTACAGCAGAGAGGGATGCTTAGGGAGCAGCTAGAAAGGTGTAGGGACAGCTAGGGATAGCGCAGGGGGGTAAATCCAGCTGACAGGTGCCCTTTAAGGTCTTTCAGTTCGACCGCAAATGCTGCATGCATGAACAGTAGGGGAAAGTGCAAACAACGCAAAATTTTGGAAGGAGAAATTTTGTTGTGCTCAAATGCTTTCTTGGCCTTTTGTCAGATAACACTATGTAACAAATTTTTATACATTTTTGTTCCTGGGTACAAAGTGTGTTTTCCTAACCCGTTATGCCTAAAACAAATAGAAAATAGTTGTTGTTCCACAAAAACTTTGCTTCTGTGATCAGGACATTGACATTGTCTCAGTATTGAATACGAATTGAGAATTTTCCCGAAAACAGACACATTTCAAAATGTCATTGTCCTGATCACAGAAGCAAAGTTTTTGTGGAACAACAACTATTTTCTATTTGTTTTAGGCATAACGGGTTAGAAAAACACACTTTGTACCCAGGAACAAAACCAAAAAAAAACTTTGCTACATAGTGTAATTTCCTTTTTTGACACAATAAATATGACATTTTTCGATGCTGTGGTCATAAAATCAAAGTTTGTGCTGAATGTAGTCATTTTTCCATAGTCTTTACACGTAAGCAGTTGAAATATTACACTTGGAAGCCAGGAACAAAATTTGTGTTACATTGTGTAATATGAATGATAACACAAAAACTTTCCTTCCACTTATCGTTAGTGGTTGGGTGAAGCCATTTATTGTGACACTACTGTTTTCTCTTTTTAAATCATATTAACAACCAAAAACATTCAAATGACCCTGATCAAAAGTTCACATACCTCTGTTCTTAATACCTCGTATTGCCCCCTCTAACATCAATAACAACTTGAAGTCTTTTTTGGTAGTTGTGAATGAGGCTCTTTATTTTTTCAGATGGTAAAGATGCCCATTCTTCTTGGCAAAAAGCCTCTAGTTCCTATAAATTCCTGGGCTTTCTTGTATGAACTGCGCTCTTGAGTTCTCCCCAGAGTGGCTCACTGATATTGAGGTCAGGAGACTGAGATGGCCACTCCAGAACTTTCACTTCGTTATGTTATAACCAATGTTATAACCAATGATAGGTCAACTTGGCCTTAAGTTTTGGATCGTTGTCATATTGAAAAGTCCAAGTACATGCCATACGGCTGATGAGTGCAAATTTGCCTCAAGTATTTGCTGACAACGTGCTGCAGTTATAAATGAGTGAGTGTATTTGTTACTATTTGCTATTCGCACGAATAGTACAGTATTTGTATTACTTGTTATTCTGCGAGTATTTGTGTACTCACCTCACTATATTCGGATGGCTCGCCCTGCAGTTTTGGCACCTTCTTTGCATCCACTAAACATGCTGGGCTTCTTAACCAATCACAAACATGCGTTCTCACATCTTTGATAGAAGGTGCAGCACTCACCGGCCAGGAGTTGAAGCATCAATCTTTATTTAGAAGCAGTCATCAAGCTTACTATTTGAAGGTTTGCATGGAGAGGATGGCGGGGTCTCTAAAAACAACGGCCGTTTTGCGCCACCTAGTGGTGCTTCCACGGGTCAACCTGGTGGAGAGAGGGATGAAGGTGCAAAGTGGAATATCACACATGCTACCTCTGCCAAGATTAGTAGGCCCAACTTCTGCCAGGGTTTCTGTATTTTCATATTCCACTTCCTCTCTCCCCTTCTCCTACTCCTCTTCCTCTGCAGAATTACCCTCCCCATCACTGCCAAGCTGGGAGCAGCTCCCAGGACACAGTACCTCGAGGTCCGCGCTGCCACTTCAGAGAGGAACAAAAGAAGCCAGTACAAGGGAATGTCTGGATCAACGATTCTTCTTTATTGTCCTACGCGTTTCAGAGTTATCTCCCAACTCCTTCATCAGGGAAGCTGGGAGCAGTTAAGCAGCACATTGGCAAAGCTGTAACAAGCTCTGCTGAAGCTCATCTGTTTAGATCAGAAACCATACACTGCAGCAGAGCTGTGACAACCTTTAAAACAAAAGATTGATCGGTGTGTCTCCCCGATGCACCTCAAACCTGGTCTGGTCATCTGTGATAATGTGTGTAACCTGTTGGTGGCTTTAGAGGTCGACAAGCTGGTAAACGTGCCATGCATTGCTCACGTGCTGAACCTAGTTGTTCAGAAATATCTGAAAACTTACTGTACCCTGACTTGACAAACCTCCTTGAGTAGGTGTGTTGTATTAGCACCCATTTCTGCCATTCATCTACCACATTTGCTGCTTTTACAGTACTGCAAAACTGCTTGAATTTGTCAAGTCACTGACTCATTTGCGACCTGCCCATGTGGTGGAACTCTACCTATCATATGTTGGCAAGGATTAGTGAGCATCAGAGGGCAGTAGCTGAATACTAGCTTCAACATGCCCATCAGATTGAGAGTTAGCCTCCACACATAACAACGTCGAGTGGGTATGTATCACTAAAATTTGTGAGGTTCTTGAGAACTTTGACTACTACACCAACCTCGTGAGTGGTGATCAGGCTATTATCAGCGTAAATATCCCGCTGCTGTGTCTCTTGAAACAATCATTGCATTGGCCAGCATGTTGGAATGGCGCCAGACTTTCCAATGGGTCATACTATCCAGCCCAGCCGGAATTCTGAGCCAACATTGGGTGATGAGGACAAAGATGAGGATAAGGAGGGAGTGGATTGTTATTTTTGTGCTACCGAAGGGACTCCTAATGCTACAGAGGGGACATCCAATCCTAACTTCATGTCTGTCTATCCTGGATAGGTTGGAGAGGAGGAGGTGGAGGAGGAGGCAAGTCAGCATGAGGAGAGAATGGGTACTGATCCTACAGTTGGGGACACAGAAGATTTGCCTTTTGCCAGGTTAGCCCACATGGCACAGTTCATGTGTAACTGTATGTGGCAAGACCTTCACGTGATACACATTTTATCCAACAACCTATACTGGTTGGCTAATTTTTACAAACCCTATGCACATTGTGCAGTGGACAAACTAGGGCAGTACTCCTACTCCAGGATAACTACTATTTGTGATTGGAGGCCCTTGGGATGGTGGCTTCCTGCATCAACTTTCACTCAGCCCATAGGGCTAATTTTTACAAACCATATGTACATTGTGCACTGGACAAACTAAGACAGTATTCCTACTCCAGTCTAACTACTATTTGTGTTTGGAAACCCTTGGGATGGTGGCTTCCTGCAATAGCCTTCACTCAGCCAATAGGGCTAATTTTTACAAACCCTATGCACATTGTGTAGTAGACAAACTAGGATAGTATTCCTACTTCAGCTTAGCTACTATTTATGGTTGAAGGCCCATGGAATGGTGTCTTCCTGCGTCAACGTTCACTCAGCACAAAAAGCTAATTTTTTCAAACCCTATGCACATTGTGCAGTGCACAAATATGGAATATATAACGGTCCTACCAAACTAATATTTTTCATTGGAGGTCCTTGTCACAGATTGTGCAACATTTTGACTGAGATAGGTGATACATATTCAATAGAAATCTACTGACTGTTACCCTATCTGGCAAAAAACATGCATTCCTTGTGCCACATTGTGACTGAGCTAGGGCATACATATCCAATAAAAATTATAGTCACTCACCCTATCTGGCAAAAATAAACATTGCTGGGTTGTGCCACATTGTGACTGAGATAGGGATACATATTCACTAAAAATCTACAGTCAGTCACCCTATCTGGCAAAAAAATATTGCTGAGTTGTGACACATTGTGACTGAGGTAGAGGATACATATGCAATAGAAATCTATTGTCAGTCACACTATCTGGCAAAAAAACATTGCTGGGATGTGCCAAATTCTGACTGAGATAGGGCGACTGACAGTAGATTTCTATTCAGTGTGTATCCCCTATCTGTCAAAAAAAAACATTTTTGGGTTGTGCTACATTGTAACTAAGATAGGGGATCCATATCCAATAGAAATTTACACTATCTGTTGATGACTAATAGTGATCAGCGAGTACTAAAATGCTCGGGTGCTCGAAGCCGAGCATCCCAAGATACTCGTGTACTTGACCCGAGCACCGAGCCCAATGTTATCCTATGGGAGACCCGAGTATTTTTCTGATATGACCCCCGGCAACATGGAAAAAGCCTAAAAATGTCACAAAAGTATCAGAAGAGTGCTGAAATGACATGGGAACAGCATGGGGAAGACCCCTGGAAGCATTTCAGACCCCAAGGTCACTGATGTCAAGAATGTTGTCAGACCATTACGCCACTTTTACGGACTGTCAAGAAAACGTTACAAAATGAAACCAAAACGGATTTTCATAGAAAAAATATTAAGGGCTCATACCCACTTGTGAGACAGAGTTGGTGTATGTTAGTTTTTTGGATTATATCAAAGATTTTTTTTTTTTAAATTGTCTGGCACTCTCATGCCCCTGGGAAGAGACGTAAATGAAGGCCTCTTTAAATAATGTGCCCATTATAAGGAAGTGTGTGTTTTCTAGCATTGCCCTAGGGCAGGGAAGTCAAAAATTGGGAGGTACTTCAATGACCCTAGATAGAGGCGTGCATGAGGGCCTTTTTAAAAAATGTGGCCTTTGGAAGCAAGTGGGTCTTTTTTACTATTGCCCTAGGCAGGGAAGCCAAAGGTTTGGAGGCACCAAGATGCCCCTGCATAGAGGCGTGCATGAGGGCTTTTTCAAAAAATGTGCCCATTGTAAACAAGTGTATCTGCTGTAGTATTGCCCTAGGCAGGGAAGCCATGAATTGGAGACACCAATATGCCCCTGGATAGAGGCGTGCATGAGGCCCTTTTTTAAAAATGTGGCCATTGAAGCAAGTGGTTCTTTTTCACTATTGCCCTAGGCAGGGAAGCCATAAATTGGAGACACCAATATGCCCCTAGATAGAGGCGTGCATAAGGCCCTTTTTAAAAAATGTGGCCATTGGAAGCAAGTGGGTCTTTATTACTATTGCCCTAGGCAGGGAAGCCAAAGGTTTGGAGGCACCAAGATGCCCCTGCATAGAGGCGTGCATGAGGGCTTTTTCAAAAAATGTGCCCATTGTAAACAAGTGTATCTGCTGTAGTATTGCCCTAGGCAGGGAAGCCATGAATTGGAGACACCAATATGCCCCTGGATGGAGGCGTGCATGAGGGCCTTTTTTAAAAATGTGGCCATTGGAAGCAAGTGGTTCTTTTTCACTATTGCCCTAGGCAGGGAAGCCATAAATTGGAGACACCAATATGCCCCTAGATAGAGGCGTGCATAAGGCCCTTTTTAAAAAATGTGGCCATTGGAAGCAAGTGGGTCTTTATTACTTTTGCCCTAGGCAGGGAAGCCAAAGGTTTGGAGGCACCAAGATGCCCCTGCATAGAGGCGTGCATGAGGGCTTTTTCAAAAAATGTGCCCATTGTAAGCAAGTGTATCTGCTGTAGTATTGTCCTACGCAGGGAAGCCATAAATTGGAGACACCAATATGCCCCTAGATAGAGGCGTGCATGAGGACCTTTTTAAAAAATGTGGCCATTTGAAGCAAGTGTATTTGCTGTAGTATTGCCATAGGCAGGGAAGCCAAAGGTTTGGAGGCACCAAGATGCCACTGCATAGAGGCGTGCATGAGGGCCTTTTTAAAAAATGTGGCCATTGTAAGCAAGTGGGTCTTTTTTACTATTACCCTACGCAGGGAAGCCATAAATTGGAGACACCACTATGCCCCTGGATAGAGGCGTGCATGAGGCCCTTTTTAAAAAATGTGGCCATTGGAAGCAAGTGGGTCTTTTTTACTATTGCCCTACGCAGGGAAGCCAAAGGTTTGGAGGCACCAAGATGCCACTGCATAGAGGCGTGCATAAGGCCCTTTTTAAAAAATGTGGCCATTGGAAGCCAGTGGGTGTTTTTTAGTATTGCCCTACGCAGGGAAGCCATAAATTTTGTAGCACTTCAATGCCCCTGGATAGAGACGTGCATGAGAGCCTTATAAACTAATGTGCCCATTTGAAGCAAGTGAATCTGCTGTACTATCTTCCTAGTCAGGGAAGCCAAAAATTGGGTAGCACGTCAATGCCCCTGGATAGAGACGTGCATGAGAGCCTTATAAACTAATGTGCCCATTTGAAGCAAGTGAGTCTAATTGGGAGGCATTGCGATGCCCCTGGGATGAAACATAGAGGAGAGCCTCTAAAAATTGTTCCCATTACAAAGGAGCGGGTCTCCTGTACTTGTAATGCCCATTCTGGAAGCATAGACTAAAACATTTACCCCTGTGGGGTATACATGAAACTAATGCCTATCTTTACAACGGTTAGGTGCATTATCATCATAAATATGATGTCCAAAAATTATGCTTTTCTGGCATCATGAACCACGGTCACACTGATTATATGATGGTGGCGGATGAGGAGAGGGAGGAGCAGTACAGCAAGTAGCCAATCACATGAAGTCTGTACCGATGTGTGGGTGTGCGGAGGTGCATGGGAATTTACCGGCACCAAATTTAAATTCCGCTATCATTCGGTGTTGGTGTGGTGAAGTCAGGCCCAATCCAACCCTTGTTCATCTTGATTAAAGTCAGCCTGTCAGCATTTTCAGTTGACAGGCGGGTGCGTTTATCTGTAAAGATTCCACCTGCGGCACTAAAAACACTCTCTGACAAAACGCTAGCGGCAGGGCATGCCAGGACTTCCAAGGCATAGAGAGCCAATTCCTGCCACGTGTCCAGCTTGGATACCCAATAATTGTAAGGCACAGAAGAGTCTAGGAGCACTTTAGTACAATCAGCAAGGTACTCCCTCAGCACCTTTGCAAACTTTGCATTCCTTGTGACACTAACCCGCACCTCAGGGCCTGTGGAACTGGGGGTGCTGAGAAAAGTGTCCCAGATCCTTGAGAGTGTTCCCCTACCTTTGCTGGATTGTACTTGTGCCTCTCTCTGCCGGACACCTTGGTTGTCCACTGAATCGTGACCTCTGCCGCTAGCGTTTTCAGAAGGGAATTTTTTTAATAATTCCACCACTATGGCCTTCTGGTACTGCAGCATTTTTGTAGACCTCTCTGCTTCGGGAATAAGAGAAATAAAGTTCTCTTTGTAGCGTGGGTCTAAAAGTGTCACCAACCAGTAATGAGTGTCCTTCAAGATCTTGATAACATGAGGGTCACGACACAGACAGCGTAACATAAAGTCAGCCATGTGCGCTAGACTGCTGTTAACAGTCAAGACTTCTGGGTGCTCACCAACAGCATGACTGGCCATGTCGACCTCCTCCTCCTCATCCTCCTCCTCCTCTTCCTCCTCCTCCTCTCCCCTGTCCTCTGGCCATCCCCGCTCAACCGACGGTCTGACGGTTGTTCAGGTATTTCCGTCAATTCCAAATGAAAGTAGCTCTATTTCTTCTTCCTCCTCCTCCTAGTCATAGTCCTCCAATGCACGTTGGGATGAGATGAGGCTGGGCTGTGTGTAATCACCCAGTACGTTTTCTTGCTGCAACTCATTCTGCTCCACCTGCAATGCATTGTCTTTGATTTTGAGCAGAGAGTGTTTTAGAAGACAGAGAAGCGGGATGGTGACACTAATGATGGCGTTATCGCCGCTCACCATCTTGGTGGAGTCCTCAAAGTTTTTGAGGACAGTACATATGTCCACTCCTGAGACCTTATGTGTGGAGTTTGAACCGTATACCGACGGCCTAGTTGATGCTGGTACTCAAAAACTGCCCTCTTCTGCTCACAAATCCTGACCAACATGTGCAGTGTGGATTTCCAATGCGTGGGGACATCACACACTAGTCTGTGAGCCGGAAGCTGCAAACGCCGCTGAAAGCCGGCAAGGCCGGCAGAAGCAGTAGGTGACTTTTTGAAATGGGCACACAGGCGGCGTTCTTTGATGAGCAGATCAGACAGCTCCGGGTACAATTTAATAAACCGCTGAACCACGAGGTTGAGCACATGGCCCACGCATGGAACATGTATCAGCTCACCTCAGAGCCGCCACAAGGTTGCGGCAATTGTCACACACGACCATGCCTGGTTGTAGGTTCAGCGGTGTGAGCCAGTGATCTGCCTGCTGTTTCAGAGCTGTCCACAACTCTTCAGCATTGTGGGGTTTGTCACCTATGCATATTAGCTTAAGCACAGCCTGTTGCCGCTTAGCCGAGGCAGTGCTGCAGTGCTTCCAGCTTGGGACTGTTGTGGAGGGTGAAGTGGAGGAGGAGGAGGAGGAGGCTGAGGGGCATGTCATGCCAGAGCTGTACACGTTGGGTGAAACCCTGACAGAGTTAGGGCCTGCAATCCTCGGTGTCGGAAGGACGTGTTCCGTCACAAGGTCAGACCGGGTCCCGGCTCCCACAATATTAACCCAGTGTGCCGTCAGAGAGATGTACCGGCCCTGCCCGCAAGCACTTGTCCACGTGTCCATGGTTAGGTGGACTTTGCCTGAAACTGCGTTGTTAAGGGCACGTATGATGTTTTGGGACACGTGCTTATGTAATGCGGGGACGGCACACTGGGAAAAATAGTGTCGGCTAGGGAACGAGTAACGTTGGACAGCCGCCGCCATCAGGTTGCGGAATGCTCCCGTCTCCACCAGCCTAAAAGGCAACATTTCCAGCGCAAGCAGGCGTGAAATGTGTACATTTAGAACTGTGGCATGTGGGGCGTTGGCAGCGTATTTGCGCCTGCGTTCCAAAGTTTGGGGTAAGGATAACTGAACGCTGCACTGGGACAAGGACGTGGCTGATGATGGTGCTCCTTCTGCTTGTGCAAGTGTATTGTGCAAGTGCATTGTAAGCAAGTGTATCTGCTGTAGTATTGTCCTACGCAGGGAAGCCATAAATTGGAGACACCAATATGCCCCTAGATAGAGGCGTGCATGAGGACCTTTTTAAAAAATGTGGCCATTTGAAGCAAGTGTATTTGCTGTAGTATTGCCATAGGCAGGGAAGCCAAAGGTTTGGAGGCACCAAGATGCCACTGCATAGAGGCGTGCATGAGGGCCTTTTTAAAAAATGTGGCCATTGTAAGCAAGTGGGTCTTTTTTACTATTGCCCTACGCAGGGAAGCCATAAATTGGAGACACCACTATGCCCCTGGATAGAGGCGTGCATGAGGCCCTTTTTAAAAAATGTGGCCATTGGAAGCAAGTGGGTCTTTTTTACTATTGCCCTACGCAGGGAAGCCAAAGGTTTGGAGGCACCAAGATGCCACTGCATAGAGGCGTGCATAAGGCCCTTTTTAAAAAATGTGGCCATTGGAAGCCAGTGGGTGTTTTTTAGTATTGCCCTACGCAGGGAAGCCATAAATTTTGTAGCACTTCAATGCCCCTGGATAGAGACGTGCATGAGAGCCTTATAAACTAATGTGCCCATTTGAAGCAAGTGAATCTGCTGTACTATCTTCCTAGTCAGGGAAACAAAAAATTGGGTAGCACGTCAATGCCCCTGGATAGAGACGTGCATGAGAGCCTTATAAACTAATGTGCCCATTTGAAGCAAGTGAGTCTAATTGGGAGGCATTGCGATGCCCCTGGGATGAAACATAGAGGAGAGCCTCTAAAAATTGTTCCCATTACAAAGGAGCGGGTCTCCTGTACTTGTAATGCCCATTCTGGAAGCATAGACTAAAACATTTACCCCTGTGGGGTATACATGAAACTAATGCCTATCTTTACAACGGTTAGGTGCATTATCATCATAAATATGATGTCCAAAAATTATGCTTTTCTGGCATCATGAACCACGGTCACACTGATTATATGATGGTGGCGGATGAGGAGAGGGAGGAGCAGTACAGCAAGTAGCCAATCACATGAAGTCTGTACCGATGTGTGGGTGTGCGGAGGTGCATGGGAATTTACCGGCACCAAATTTAAATTCCGCTATCATTCGGTGTTGGTGTGGTGAAGTCAGGCCCAATCCAACCCTTGTTCATCTTGATTAAAGTCAGCCTGTCAGCATTTTCAGTTGACAGGCGGGTGCGTTTATCTGTAAAGATTCCACCTGCGGCACTAAAAACACTCTCTGACAAAACGCTAGCGGCAGGGCATGCCAGGACTTCCAAGGCATAGAGAGCCAATTCCTGCCACGTGTCCAGCTTGGATACCCAATAATTGTAAGGCACAGAAGAGTCTAGGAGCACTTTAGTACAATCAGCAAGGTACTCCCTCAGCACCTTTGCAAACTTTGCATTCCTTGTGACACTAACCCGCACCTCAGGGCCTGTGGAACTGGGGGTGCTGAGAAAAGTGTCCCAGATCCTTGAGAGTGTTCCCCTACCTTTGCTGGATTGTACTTGTGCCTCTCTCTGCCGGACACCTTGGTTGTCCACTGAATCGTGACCTCTGCCGCTAGCGTTTTCAGAAGGGAATTTTTTTAATAATTCCACCACTATGGCCTTCTGGTACTGCAGCATTTTTGTAGACCTCTCTGCTTCGGGAATAAGAGAAATAAAGTTCTCTTTGTAGCGTGGGTCTAAAAGTGTCACCAACCAGTAATGAGTGTCCTTCAAGATCTTGATAACATGAGGGTCACGACACAGACAGCGTAACATAAAGTCAGCCATGTGCACTAGACTGCTGTTAACAGTCAAGACTTCTGGGTGCTCACCAACAGCATGACTGGCCATGTCGACCTCCTCCTCCTCATCCTCCTCCTCCTCTTCCTCCTCCTCCTCTCCCCTGTCCTCTGGCCATCCCCGCTCAACCGACGGTCTGACGGTTGTTCAGGTATTTCCGTCAATTCCAAATGAAAGTAGCTCTATTTCTTCTTCCTCCTCCTCCTAGTCATAGTCCTCCAATGCACGTTGGGATGAGATGAGGCTGGGCTGTGTGTAATCACCCAGTACGTTTTCTTGCTGCAACTCATTCTGCTCCACCTGCAATGCATTGTCTTTGATTTTAAGCAGAGAGTGTTTTAGAAGACAGAGAAGCGGGATGGTGACACTAATGATGGCGTTATCGCCGCTCACCATCTTGGTGGAGTCCTCAAAGTTTTTGAGGACAGTACATATGTCCACTCCTGAGACCTTATGTGTGGAGTTTGAACCGTATACCGACGGCCTAGTTGATGCTGGTACTCAAAAACTGCCCTCTTCTGCTCACAAATCCTGACCAACATGTGCAGTGTGGAATTCCAATGCGTGGGGACATCACACACTAGTCTGTGAGCCGGAAGCTGCAAACGCCGCTGAAAGCCGGCAAGGCCGGCAGAAGCAGTAGGTGACTTTTTGAAATGGGCACACAGGCGGCGTACTTTGATGAGCAGATCAGACAGCTCCGGGTACAATTTAATAAACCGCTGAACCACGAGGTTGAGCACATGGCCCACGCATGGAACATGTATCAGCTCACCTCAGAGCCGCCACAAGGTTGCGGCAATTGTCACACACGACCATGCCTGGTTGTAGGTTCAGCGGTGTGAGCCAGTGATCTGCCTGCTGTTTCAGAGCTGTCCACAACTCTTCAGCATTGTGGGGTTTGTCACCTATGCATATTAGCTTAAGCACAGCCTGTTGCCGCTTAGCCGAGGCAGTGCTGCAGTGCTTCCAGCTTGGGACTGTTGTGGAGGGTGAAGTGGAGGAGGAGGAGGAGGAGGCTGAGGGGCATGTCGTGCCAGAGCTGTACACGTTGGGTGAAACCCTGACAGAGTTAGGGCCTGCAATCCTCGGTGTCGGAAGGACGTGTTCCGTCACAAGGTCAGCCCGGGTCCCGGCTCCCACAATATTAACCCAGTGTGCCGTCAGAGAGATGTACCGGCCCTGCCCGCAAGCACTTGTCCACGTGTCCATGGTTAGGTGGACTTTGCCTGAAACTGCGTTGTTAAGGGCACGTATGATGTTTTGGGACACGTGCTTATGTAATGCGGGGACGGCACACTGGGAAAAATAGTGTCGGCTAGGGAACGAGTAACGTTGGACAGCCGCCGCCATCAGGTTGCGGAATGCTCCCGTCTCCACCAGCCTAAAAGGCAACATTTCCAGCGCAAGCAGGCGTGAAATGTGTGCATTTAGAACTGTGGCATGTGGGGCGTTGGCAGCGTATTTGCGCCTGCGTTCCAAAGTTTGGGGTAAGGATAACTGAACGCTGCACTGGGACAAGGACGTGGCTGATGATGGTGCTCCTTCTGCTTGTGCAAGTACAGGGGAAGAACAGGAGTCATCTTCGCCTGCAGTATGGACAGGGGATTGGCTTGGATGCACAACAGTGGAAGACGCAGCGGTGTCACCCGCAGACAATGCTCCTGTACTCTGCTGTACATCCCACAAAGTCGGGTGCTTTGCTGCCATGTGCCTGATCATGCTGGTGGTGGTCAGGCTGCTAGTTTTGCTACCCCTGCTGATGGTGGCATGGCAGGTGTTGCAAATGGCCTTTTTTGATTTTTCTGCAAACACCTTAAAAAACAGCCAGACTCGGGAAGACCTAGCAGTTGTACTGGCAACATCACTCGTGTTGTTGTTCCGGGGAACGGTTGCCTGCCTTCTGCCTGCGGACACCACCCTGCTTCTTCCAGCCTGTTGTGACGCTACGCGTAACTCCCCCTGTGCACTGCTGTCCTCGCTCTGCATGTCCTCCTGCCAGGATGGGTCAGTTACTGGATCATCCACCACGTCGTCTTCCACTTCAGCACCCTGGTCCTCCTCCTCACTTTGTGGCAATTGTGTCTCATCATCGTCCACCTCTTGTTGAGACACGTTCCCACCGTTGTCTTCGTGAGACCGTGGATGCTCAAATATTTGGGCATCGGTACATACGATCTCCTCATGACCCACTTCAACTGGAGCTGGCGAGAGGCCAGATTCTGCGAATGGATAACTGAACAGCTCTTCAAAGTGTCCAAGTGTGGGATCAGTTATGTCCAGATCCTGGCACTCGGCATGGTAGGAGGAAGGAGGATCAGGGTGTGGAATGTGCAGTCCACTCTCACGGCTACTGACACTTGACCGTGTTGAAGACAGGGTATTTGTGGTGGTGCCAAACTGACTGGAAGCATTATCCGCTATCCAACTAACAACCTGTTGACACTGGTCTTGGTTTAATAGTGGAGTACTGCTGCGTTCACCTAGAAATTGTGACAAGAAAGTCGAGCGAGATGATGTGGGCGTTTGTCGTGGCGCAATTCGAGCATGCACACGGGCTCGTCCTCTACCTGCACCACCATCACGTCCAGTTCCTTGTCCCTTGCCACCGGACTTGCGCATTTTCAAAGTGTTGCTGAATGTATACAGCTAAATTAGTGCAGACAAGAGTAGGTATTCAGTACAAGGCTTTTGGTGTACGCTAATTAACGCTGCTACCTAGAGGAGCAGCACTGAGATGCAAATTTTTTGCAGACAAGAGTATGTTTTTAGCAAGACCCTAAGTTTTGAAATTAAGGCCATGCAGGTGGACTAGTCAGACACAAACGCTGACTACAATAGCGTGTCTTTTGGCGTATCCTAATTTACGCTGCAACAGACAGTATCAGCACTGAGATGCAAATTTAGTGCAGACAAGAGTATGTTTTTAGCTAGACCCTAAGTTTTGAAATTAAGGCCCTGCAGGTGGACTAGTCGGACACAAAAGCCGACTACAATAGCCTGTCTTTTGGAATATCCTAATTTACGCTGCAACAGACAGTAGCAGCACTGAGATGCAAATTTAGTGCAGACAAGAGTATGTTTTTAGCACGACCCTTAGTTTTGAAATTAAGGCCCTGCAGGTGGACTAGTCAGACACAAACGCTGACTACAATAGCGTGTCTTTTGGCGTATCCTAATTTACGCTGCAACAGACAGTATCAGCACTGAGATGCAAATTTAGTGCAGACAAGAGTATGTTTTTAGCTAGACCCTAAGTTTTGAAATTAAGGCCCTGCAGGTGGACTAGTCGGACACAAAAGCCGACTACAATAGCCTGTCTTTTGGAATATCCTAATTTACGCTGCAACAGACAGTAGCAGCACTGAGATGCAAATTTAGTGCAGACAAGAGTATGTTTTTAGCACGACCCTTAGTTTTGAAATTAAGGCCCTGCAGGTGGACTAGTCAGACACAAACGCTGACTACAATAGCGTGTCTTTTGGCGTATCCTAATTTACGCTGCAACAGACAGTAGCAGCACTGAGATGCAAATTTAGTGCAGACAAGAGTAGGTATTTAGCACAAGGCTTTTGGTGTACCCTAATTAACACTGCAACCTAAAGTAACAGCACTTAGATGCAGATTTAGTGCAGACAAGAGTAGGTTTTTAGAACAAGGCTTTTGGTGTACCCTAATTAATGCTGCAAATTACAGTAGCAGCAATTAGATGCTAAATTAGTGCAGAGAAGAGTTGTTTTTTAGCACAAGGCTTTTGGTGTACCCTAATTAACGCTGCAACCTACAGTAGCAGCAATTAGATGCTAAATTAGTGCAGAGAAGAGTTGTTTTTTAGCACAAGGCTTTCGGTGTACCCTAATTAACGCTGCAACCTAAAATAGCAGCAATTAGATGCTAAATTAGTGCAGAGAAGAGTTGTTTTTTAGCACAAGGCTTTTGGTGTACCCTAATTAACGCTGCAGCCTACAGTAGCAGCAATTAGATGCTAAATTAGTGCAGAGAAGAGTTGGTTTTTAGCACAAGACTTTTGGTGTACCCTAATTTGAGCTAAAACCTACACCTGCCTATAGTGAGCTAAATAAATCCCTAAAAGCACGGTTTTTGGGTTGGATGAGCCTGGAAACCAGCCCCAGATGCGATGCAGGGTGGTATACTGGCACAGCGAAGTTTGGTAGATACCCTGCCTGCCTGCCTGTATACTGCTCTAGTAGTCCTCAGAAGGACTGTTGTGGTAAATATCTGGATCCAGGGAATGGTGTATCACAGTCCGCGCTGCTTGAAATGAACACTCAA
The DNA here is from genome assembly GCA_033576535.1 of Allobates femoralis. Taxonomy (NCBI): domain Eukaryota; kingdom Metazoa; phylum Chordata; class Amphibia; order Anura; family Aromobatidae; genus Allobates; species Allobates femoralis. Next base: position 184,664,740 of record JARQOC010000005.1, read on the forward strand.
AGAGTCTTGAATAAAGGAACCCCCTTCTTACTTTATTTTCCTACGCGTTTCAATGCTATTCCCAGCATCGTCATCAGGGCATTCTGTTCTGTATGCCCTGATAACGATGCTGGGAATAGCATTGAAACGCGTAGGCAAATAAAGTAAGAAGGGGGTTCCTTTATTCAAGACTCTTTGAGTGTTCATTTCAAGCAGCGCGGACTGTGATACACCATTCCCTGGATCCAGATATTTCTACACGTGTTACGTGGAGGTGGAAGTCCTGCAGCAGCTTTTTGTACTACATGCGATTTAAACTAGTTGTGGGTGCACACAACTAGAAAAGGTGAGTGCACCATCATTGTGACCTGTGTGAAAACTTTTGCCATATTGATAGGGCACTATTGCTCCTCATGTTTGTCTCCTTTATCTTTATTATATGTTGTGGTAAATAGACTGGCAGCCCTGTGCCTACAATAGCTGAAAGGCCACAAATCTGTCCCTCAATTAGCAGCAGCTCTCCCTACACTGACTGTCTAATGGCGCAGAGTGACGAGCACAGCGCGGTCAGGCCTTATGAAGACCTGATCACGTTGTGCGGCCAGCCAATCACTGTAATGCCACAACCAACATGGCTGTGGCATTACAGTGTCTGTCAGCCAATCCCTGCGTGCGGGCTGGCTCTGAAAAGAGCACCAACATGCGGGGAGGTGGACCTCGAGCACAACCAGAGTATTGCGAGATTTCTCGGTACTCGCTTAGAAGCCCAAGTACCGTGATATTTGTGCAAGTACCGAGTAGTGACAAGCATACTCGCTCATCTCTAATGACTAACTGATGGCCCTCTGAAAACTTAAATTGAGGGCAATAACTACTACAGTATTCCATAATAGATAATGTTTGTCAAGGGATGCTCTTGTCATGGTATCTTCCTGAACCTATGACACAGCCCCCAGGAGTTTTTTTTGGAAATACGATGCACATTCTGCAGTTGACCAATTAGTAGAGTATCAAGAAGTCTTCTCTTCCTATATAATCTGGGGAATATTGCCAATCACAATCTCTGAGCCATTTGGAGAAACCTCTCCAACCCACAAGGTATAAAAACTGAGTTGCGCTTAGGCACATTCATTATTTAAGTACGGCAGCTTTATAGGAGACATAATGAAGATGAAAACAAATGAGATTATTCAGGTCACGATTCACCATCAATTCATCTAGAATGCTGAGTACAACTAGTTGGCACTGGAACTGCAGGAATGCAAGGACAACTGTAATATGAAATATGCATATAACACAGATGTACACTTGCTGTATTGTAAATGTGAGGCAAGAAATGTGAGACCCAATGGGAAAGTGTTGAAAATGTATGGAAACCTCTATGGCATTAATAGTGCTATATAAATGAATAAATATTACTATTATTGTCATGCAGCTTTAGACCTCCTTGTTGCTCAGCCTAAGTTTGGGTGTTGGCGGTGGTTTGTTCACTGATGTTCAGCTTTGCAGGATTTAACTTTTTGATTAGTGTCACTTGAAGGTTGAGGCTGCTAGAACGCCTCCTCGCTTTAATTATGGCTCAGAACATTCCTGGATGCCGACTATAGCATTTGCGTGTCTCTTGCATACCAGTCCTGTGTTGGAGTTTCTGTTTATACTCTAATCGTTGCTTGGTGTCTGGTGATGTATACCTTGTTTTTTTCATTCCCTACTTGTATTTCTTATTCCTAAACACATATTGTATCTTCCTGATTGTTTGCTATGTGGTGCTGTTTGCTTTATCCCTGTCTGTCTATATGTGTGTTCCATAATGGTTCACCTCCTGGAGTGGGGGCTCAAGTCAGGACTGGACAGGAGATAGGGACAATTTGGAGACTCAGGCCTCCCTACCATCAAGGGTACCCCTGAGTTAAGGAATGTCAAGGTTCCCCTAGCCTGAGGGGCAGTTTATACACTGGGTCTACGCAACGTTAGTAGTTTTATACCACCCAAAACTTATCATGCCATTGAAACCTTTGTGAATCTCTTAGACAGGGATATAAAGGAAACTATTCATGATCAACGCATTGGCCTCCTCCCAGTCCGCCATAACCTATCTGCCTCTGACAAACAAGCTATTACTTCCTTAAAGGAGAATAACAACATCGTTATCAAACCAGCGGACAAGGGTGGAGCCATAGTGGTCATGAACAGGATCCAATACGTCAATGAAATCAGGCGACAACTAGCTGACACCACCACTTACAAAAAATTACAATCTGACCCAACATACAACATTCGCAGGAAAATCGAAGCCACACTATCCAAACATTTACAACACGGAGCCATCGATAACAAAACAAAGACATACCTCACCAACATTCACCCAATAACCCCGGTATTATACACGTTACCAAAGATTCATAAGAATCTCCACAACCCACCGGGTAGACCGATAGTTGCTTCCACCGACTCCATACTCAACCCACTGTCGATATTCCTGGAAAAAATCCTCACACCATACACACACCAAACTCGATCTTTCATCCTGGACACTGGTGCTTTCCTTGAGAAATTACGGACCCTACACAACATCCCTAATGACAGTATTCTCTGTACATTTGACGTTAATAGCCTCTATACGTCCATTAAACACGATGACGGGATGAGGGCCGTACAACTCATTTTACATGAAGCCAAGACTGATACCAAAACCCAGGACCTCTGTATGGATCTACTTGATTTAGTACTCAGGGAGAATTTTTTCCGGTTTGAGGACGAATTCTTTTTACAGATATGTGGGACCGCTATGGGCTCGAACGTTGCGCCGGCCTATGCAAACATATACATGGACCGTTTTGAACGTGAGTTCATCTACACCAACCAAAACTTTATTGATAATGTGATTTTGTGGGTTCGCTATATCGATGATATTTTTTGTATTTGGCAAGGTACTGAACTCAGCCTACATGAGTTTCATAATATGCTCAACGAGACCAGACCCGGTCTGACATTCACAATGACACACCACCATGAGGAGGTGACTTTTCTAGACACTAGAGTTTTGAAAGATTCCCAGGGCAGATTGACAACCGATCTTTTTTGCAAACCCACGGACTGCAACAGCCTCCTGAGATTTGACAGCTGTCACCCGAAATACACCAAAAATAGTCTTCCCAGGTCACAGTTCAAGAGGGTAACCAGGATAGTAACTGATGAGACCAAGAGAGCCAATCGGCTGAAAGAGATGTCCGATAAGTTTAAGGCACGTAATTACCCCTCTCCACTACTGGATAGTGAGTTGACACTAGCCCTATCTGACACAAGTCAAACTACCAACAAGGCAGACCGGAATACTCCTAGACTTCCCTTTGTCCATAACTATCACCCTGCCATTTTACGAGTACACAAACTCATACGTACTCACTGGCCACTCCTGACCAAAGCATACCCACTGATTAAGGAGTTCCAACATCAACCCATCATGTGCACAAAAAGACCTGTGAATATCAGAGACAGACTGGTCAGAGCTGACATGCCCACTACACCGCATCTACAACAAACTACCCTGTCAGGACAAAGGAGATCGGGCACATTTCCTTGTTTAGGGCGCACATGCCGATGCTGTTCAAATATCATCAGAGGGCATGAGGTAGTTCACCCGCGCTCCGGTAAAGCTTATCCCATCAAAGGTTATTTCACCTGCGAAACCAATTTTGTAGTCTACATAGTGAAATGTCCTTGTGGCCTGTTATACGTCGGTGAAACCACTCAGGCAGTGAGGGATCGTATCTCCAGCCACAAATCAACCATAAGAACGGAAAAAAACTGGTTACCACTACCAGCACATTTCCATGAGGCCAAACATAACGTTTCACAACTGCGTTTTCAAGTATTGGAACAGGTCCAGAGACCAAAACGAGGGGGTAATCATGTACAACTATTACGCCAAAGGGAAACCTATTGGATCTATACTCTCGACACACTAACTCCTAAGGGTCTCAACCGCGAGATAGATTGGCTAATATGAATGTGGTTCTTCTCTCCTTTCTCCTAGACAAATACGTAGTAGCCTCCCTGTAGTCACCTTCACAGTGTTCCTCTGTCTAAGCGGTAAGACCTAAGTACTGTATAACTCAGCTTTTTTCCACACCCAGCCCCCCCCCCCCCCCCTTTTTGTTTTCCCCCCCCCTTTTATTATTTGGACTCCACCCTGATCGTTTTTATGTTATGCTTTTCCAATTACTGTTTTCATTTTCAGGTCATCATCTACACATGTTTAATATCTTGTTTTACATGCGTATTGTATACTGTATGCCGTTGCCATATGTTTTATCATCAGTATAACTGTAAGCAGGTGTTGTTTTATTTGTAACATCTGCCCCATCTTCATTGTATGTAAGAATACTATGGCTATGTTCACTGATAACAGACCTATTTACCCATTCACTTACATTCTAAACAAATGGATCCAGGACCCTGCACCTATCACACCATACAACTATAGGGGCGCCCTTGGTTTTTTCCTCCTTCCCCCCCCTTTTTCCCCCTCCATTTTCCTTTCTCCACCACCACTCTTGCCTTAGCAGCTTCCCTAGCAGTATGTTGCTGCCACTACCATAACCGCCACACACAGGCAGCGTTCCGATCTCCCATGGTTACCTACTAAACGCTTGTTATGATTCGTCACTTCCGGTGACGCCCCCTGACATCCCCATAGAGTTTCCCATTACACTGCCTCTAGGCGCGGAACGTCACTTCCGGTGACGTCACCCGCTCCTAGTGCGCACGCGCCGGCGTCTAGCGTCAGTACCGGCCTGGCCACCGGTCTGACAGGATATAAGGGAGCGCGCTCCCTGCAGCACTTGCCAGCCATCAGCTTGGACACAGTTGTGTCAGCTTTCCACACTGCGCCACCAACCCATGTGAGACCAGAATCTTCCACTAAGCTAAGTATCTCACTTTTCCCACTAAATCTGATGTTATACTTTATGTTTCCTCCCCTATTTACTCAGAGAGCTCTGCTCTACCATACCTCCATACAGGTGATCAGCTACTACGGCAGGCTGAGATATTGTACAGCTTTCCCCAGGGTAACTATGTGTGTATATATACCTCATCCTGTGACACAATGAATCTGTTATACACAGATTAAGCAGTTTGCCCCTTCACTATATGATAGCATATTATCTCTCACCTTAACCACTTTTGATACCATATACTCTCCATTCACTAAGCTCTCTTGCTGTTTAGGATCTGGTATCACCTACTACACCATGATAATATCTATCTTCTCTGCAACACCTTGTACTTATACTGCTGCCCTAATTTAAATGCATTCAACTCCACAGGTACCTCCCTAACAAAGTTACCTTATATACCTACTGTATGAATTACCATATCTCAAGCCTCAACATTCTAGGGTATGTTCAGCCACATAAGCATATCTATAACTCTACTACCTACATACCTCCATGACCTCTCCAGTATGTTGAATCCTTTTCATCTCCGTTATCCTTAAAACCTATTAAGCTAATGGTCTGGTGCAAGCACCACTATACATACTGATCCAAACCATGAGATTTCCTCCATGTGTATATATGTAGATACGTATATATTCTCACACGTATACTGGAACTTTGTAAATACAGCATCCTTGTGTTACTCCTTGTGTTACTCACTGTAAATATTTTCAATGTTTTTCAGCGACTCTGTGAACAAGGCCAATAACTTGGCCGAAACGTTAGTCTGTCGCTTCACCTCGGAATTGTAAATAAACTGCTCACTTGATTCATAAACTTCTATTGCACGTGTGCATTGATGTTCGATATCCTCTTGATTACGGGACCTCTGGCCCCTTTCAATTGCACCGTGACCATCACCATAATTGAGTGCTAACCTTCGAACTTCCTAAGTTTGGGTGTTGGCGGTGGTTTGTTCACTGATGTTCAGCTTTGCAGGATTTAACTTTTTGATTAGTGTCACTTGAAGGTTGAGGCTGCTAGAACGCCTCCTCGCTTTAATTATGGCTCAGAACATTCCTGGATGCCGACTATAGCATTTGCGTGTCTCTTGCATACCAGTCCTGTGTTGGAGTTTCTGTTTATACTCTAATCGTTGCTTGGTGTCTGGTGATGTATACCTTGTTTTTTTCATTCCCTACTTGTATTTCTTATTCCTAAACACATATTGTATCTTCCTGATTGTTTGCTATGTGGTGCTGTTTGCTTTATCCCTGTCTGTCTATATGTGTGTTCCATAATGGTTCACCTCCTGGAGTGGGGGCTCAAGTCAGGACTGGACAGGAGATAGGGACAATTTGGAGACTCAGGCCTCCCTACCATCAAGGGTACCCCTGAGTTAAGGAATGTCAAGGTTCCCCTAGCCTGAGGGGCAGTTTAGGGGCCCAGGTTCCTTACCTCCTTTTTTCCTTAAGCTCCCTATGACAATTATTATTATTATTATTATTATTATTATTATTATTATTATTATTATTATTATTATTATCACATGAATTAGTGATTGCACATTTTCAAGAAGCAATATCCATACTGTGGTGTAACCTGATCTATAAGATCATGAATGTACAGAATATAATGACCATGTGCTATTTTTATATGAATTGCTATCACATAAGTTTAGAACAGATGACCTTGCATGCTGCTTACCCCCTGCAATAAAGGTTTTCTTTCCAAAATAAAATATAAAAAACATTAAAAAAATCCCTAAAAAAATTAAACTTTCTTAAATGGATGTTTTAAGAACATTTTACACTTCCTGTGCTTCCCTGCTGCCATATCTAGCACTGTTTACAAAATTAACACCCTGCAGGTTTCAAAAACACCTGCAAACTCCAGGAAGTTTAAAAAAAATTAATTCAAAGCTCAAAAAAATTCTACACCTTGATACAAACTGGTAAACCAGATGGCTAGGGACACTCCTAACCTTCAGTAAGGTGTTGGCCCTAGCCAGTGGATCTTCCGGTGAGTGTTTTGGACCCAAATAAACAGGTAAAATTTTAGGGCCAATTTAATGTTCAAGCTATTTCCAAAACAAAACATTGTTTGCCGATTTTTGGGGAAAGCGTTCGTGTACCCGATCCCTCAACCAAATAGGTCACGTTCGTGTCGATTTGAAATTAATGTATTTTAATACAGTTCACTTCATCTCAGAATTTTTCCTCCAGATATAATCCTTTGTCTCTAGACACACACAACCTCATCGTATCCTCTCCTCCTCCCACCTTCTAATGCTCTTTCTACTTCTCCTCATTGCTGGTGACATATCCCCAAATCCTGGCCCTCTTTATCACATTTCTACTGTCATCTCTAACCCCCACCCTCAATCCATCACAAATGTTTGCAACCCTAATAACCTTATATCCATTTATCCATACCTCAGTTCCCCTACCTAAAGCATTATGGAATGCTTGTTCTATCTGCATCAAATTTCATACATCCATGACCTCTTCATCACTAATAAACTCTCCTTCCTTGGTATCGCTGAAACCTGGCTCACTCCTCTGACACAGCCTTTCCCGCTGCATTTTATTATGGTGGATTCCATCTGTCTCACACTCATTGCCCCATCAATAAGCATGGTGGAGGAGTTGGCTTCCTCCTATCAGATAATTGCTCCTTTACCCCCACTTCACTGCCACCCTTCGTTACTCTACCCTCTTATGAGGTGCACTCCATCCACATCTATACACACTCACCCTCCCACCTCCAGCTGGCTCTCATTTACCATCCCCCAGGGTTAGTCACCACTTTTCATGACCAATTTCCAACCTGGCTACTTCATATTGTTTTCACTAACATCCCCACTATCATCATGGTTGACTTCAACATCCCCATTTACACTTTCCACTCAGCTGCCTCTAAACTTTGTCAATAACTTCTTCCTTTTACCTCAGTGAATCGTCCTCCTCACCACTTGTGCACTTGACCTGCTCCCACTCCATCTCATCCACAACCTCACCACGGCCTTCTCCCAAACCCTAACCCATTTTTTTCACCTATCACTAACAATTGGTGTTGTTTCTTTAAACATGCCTTGATCACACCCCATCCTCAAAAAACTCTCTCTCAACTCATTCCCTGTATCTATCTTTCACCCCATATGACTTCTCTCTTACACCTCAAAACTACTGGAGCAACATGCCCATCTTGAGCTATCACTCAACCGGATCTACCCTGAATAAAGACACAAATGATCTATTAACAGCCAAAAGCAAGTGACACTACTCTGTCCTCCTTCTCCTGGATCTGTCCTCTGCATTCAACACTTTAGACCTTTCTCCCTTGCTATAGATTTTCTCATTTCTTGGTATCACAGACTTGGTCCTCGCCTTCATCTCTTCATATCTACATAACAGATGGGACATTCAGTGTCTCCCTCTACCAAATCAACTCCTCATCTCACCTACTATCTAATGGTATCCCCATGGTTCAGTTCTAGGAATTCTCCACCTACACCCTCGGCTTGGGACAGCTCATATAGTCCAAAGGGTTTCAGTATCATCTCTTCACCAATGACATGCAGATCTACCTCTCTGGACCTGATATCCTCTCCTTACTAAATAAAATTACACAATGTATGTCCGCTATCTCAGCTTTCTTTTCTGCTCGATTTCTAAAACTGAACATGGACAAATCAGAATGTATCATCTTTCCCCCATCTCACTCTACCACCCCACTGGACCTATCCATGCTCACTCACCACATCCTCACATACTCGTGCCTCGGGGTAATCCTTGACTCTGCCCTCTCCTTTAAGCCACATATCCAAGCCCTTGCCAGATCTTGCTGACTCCAACTTAAGCATATTTCCCTTATATGTATATTCCATACGCACAGTATAATGATCCTACTGTACCCCCCGTCAACTACCCCGTCACAGTATGATCCCCAACTGTGACCCCCCACAAAGCCCTCCATGCAGAATAATGGACCTACATACAGTGCAATGGCCCCTATACCTCTTCACACTGTATACTGTATACCCCCCAACACAGCCCTCAAATAGCCCTTCTTAATGTATAAATGTTCCTTCATAGCCCTCCAATTGTTACCATGCCCCCCACAGTACCCTCCAATTATTGTAATGGCCATGTAGTATAATTGACTCCATAAAGTCCACCATAAATTATAATGCATCATCCATAGTCCTCCATATAGAATAATGCACCCTCATAGTCCTCCATATAGTATATTGCAACTGCAAAGTCCTCCATATAATATTATACACCCCACATTGTCCTCGATAAAGTATATTGTACCAACAAAGTCCTCCATATAGTATAATACACCCTTAAAGCTCTACATATAGTATAATACACCCCCAAAGTCCTCCATATAGAATAATGCATCCTCATAGCTCTTCATATAGTATAATACACCCCCATAGTCCCCCATATAGTATATTGCACCCCCAAAGTCCTCCTATATTATATCGCACATCACATAGTGATCCATAGTGTCCCACCACTGTATTCACTGATTAAAAATAAATGTAAGTACTCACTTCTCTCCTCAGTCTTCACTCCTCCAGTCTCCTCTCCTCAGCATATGTTCTGCTTGCTTCTCATCACATCTGAGCACAGCGGGGAGCTCAGTGATAATGTCATTGTGTCCTGCTGTGCTGAGCAGCAGAAGGCTGAAAGCAGCCTGGACACAGGAGAATGCGGCCAGCATCGTTGGCTGGCACTATAGGAGTGAGAGTAATATCTGTGGGGGGCCCACGCTACTACCGGGCCCCCCCACGGATGCAACCCTCTGTTTTCCATCAGGTGGCACTGACTGAGGCAAACAGCTCAGGTCACTTCATGACCAATAGACCTTTAGTGCAAACCAGACAATAAGGATCAGTGCACTAGAAACAACTTTTTCTCCCCAGCATTAAACACACTAGCAAGATGCACTTAGAAAAAATCAAAATAACTCCATTAGACACTAAAACAAGCATATGACTGAAAAATGTACAGTATTTTTTTTTAATAATTTCAATTGAAAACTTGAATATTTCACTCCAATAAATCCTATGCCAACCACACTGCAAGAAAGATACATAAAGAAGTGTAAAGACAGCTGAAACTATCACTAAAGTGCAATTTAAATTGATATGACATGTATATAGGTTCTAACCACAAAGTTATACTCATAAATATGGAATAAGCAATTAAAAAATACTAACAATGCATTCATTTAATATACAGATAACCAATCTAAATAAAAAACAAAAATGATTAAAATATCCTCAAGAACATTCTTTAATATATTAACTTTAATGACTTTGATGCTTGTCTGGTTTTCTAAAAGTAAACGATCAATAAAATGATAGATAAAATGACAAGTAACAACAACCTGCCATCATGATGAAGCACTACCCTTTTCAGAGATTTTTTAAGTTGTAGTATAAAATGGGTCATAAATTTTTTTTCTTGTGTAAAAACAGTTTACACATCTAATAAACCTCTTTTCTTTCATGGAAAGAAATTACTTGCTTGATAGCTAAGTTTTATCTATCTATCTATCTATCTATCTATCTATCTATCTATCTATCTATCTATCTATCTATCTATCTATCTGTCTGTAGGTCTTTCTGTCTATTGAAGAAGAATTTTCAATAAATTGTGTTTATTGTGATGTCACATTTGCAGGGCCCCTAAGGTACCTAAACGGCAGAAAGCCCCCACATGTGACCCAATTTTGAAAACTAGATCCCTCAAAAGTTTTATCCAGGAATATGGAGAGCATTTTGACCCACAGTTCACAGAATTTGATAACAATAGGTTATCATATATAAAATTTTCTTTTTTCACAAAAATATTGCATTAGCACCAAATTTCTCACAAGTACAAAGGGTAGCACCAAAAAAGTGAACACTCACTTTGTTACCAACTTTCTTATGAACACGGCAATATCCCGTATGTAGTCAAAAGTTTTGATTGGATAAACATCAGGCCTCAGAATGGAAGGAGCAATATTTGAATTTTAGAAAAGGTGAAATAGATGGAGGTCACCATGTTGCATTAGCAGGGCCCCTAAGGTGCCTATACAACAGAAATCCCCCATAAATGACCTCATTTTGGAAACTAGACCCATCAGGGATTTTATCCAGTGGTGTAGTCAGCATTTTGCACCCACAGTTAAGCATGGCAGTAGAAACATTATGAGTTTCTCTGCTAAAGGCACAGGTCTACTTCATTGCATCAATGAGACAATGGATAGAGCTAATACCATAACATCCTGAGTGACAACCTTCTTCCCTCTGCCAGGACATTGAATATGGGTAGTGGCTGGGCCTTCCAGCATGACTATGACCCAAAACATTACAGCCAAGGCAACAAAGGAGTGGCTCAAAAAGAAGCACATTAAGGTCATGGAGTGGCCTAGCCAGTGTCCAGACCTTAATGTCAAAGAAAATTTATAGAGGTAGCTGAAGCTCCAAGTTGACAAGCAAAAGTCTCAAAATCTTAATGATTTAGAGAAGATCTGTAAAGAAGAGTGTGCTAAAATGTCTCCTGACATGTGGGAAACCTCATCAACAAGTACAAAAAACATCTGACTGCTGTGCTTGCTAACAAGGGTTTTGCCACCAAGTATTAAGTCTTGTGTGCCATAGGGATCAAATACTTATATCTCTCTGGAAAATGCAAATAACTTTATATAATTTAGACAATATGATCTTCTGGATTTTATTTCTGTAAATACTTAAGTCCCAAAAAAAGGGTTGAGAAAAGTATTCTAGGAGTGATACCTTTATTGGCTAACAAGAAAAATTATATTTGTAAGCTTTCAGAGCTCAAGGCTCCTTCATCAGACAATATCACAAATGAGTTACTGAGACATTTAAATACAAAATACAGTAGGAATAAGGAAAAGGAGGTGTGTTAAGGAAATGAAAATGAAGTCTTTGTTAATGATGTAGATGACATGCAATGGTCATTTACACATCAGAAGATCTTCTTGTCGAAGTGTTAGTTGTGTCTAGGTAATGAGTCATAAATCCAGGTGTCAAATTAAGTCCTTTTGTTAAGGTTTGGAACATTCTTATGAATTTGAATTCCCAGATTTTACGTTCTCTGTCATTTTTAAAGTGACCTTTCAATATCAGGACTGTTAGGTCGGCCATGCTGTGTCCAGGCTCAGAGAAGTGAATTCCTACAGGCGTGTCCAGCTTATGTTTTATTGTATGTCTATGTAAATTCATCCTTGTCTGTAGCTTTTGCATTGTTTCCCCAATATACATTCCTGTAGTGCACTTTGTACATTGTATCATATACACCACATTGGAGGATGTACATGAAAAGAAGTCCATGATCTTATAGTCCTGGTTTGTGTTGGGTATAGGGACTGTATCTGTTGGTGATATGTGGGCACAGGTCTTGCATTTCTTGCTGTTACAGGGGAATGTGCCCGTCTGTGATGGTGATGTGAGGACACTTCTGACAAGGAGATTCCTTACATTGGGGGGCTGTTTGTAGGAGAGCAGTGGCAGTTCTGGGAATATGACTTTAAGTCTGTGGTCTTTGTGGAATATGGGCTGAAGATCAGCACCAATTCTCCTTAGGATGTTCATATGAGGATTGTATGTGACCACAAGAGGCACCCTGCTGTTGTCCTCCTTCTGTTTGTAATCCAGGAGGCTGCTTCTTGGGACCCTTGCAGCTCTGTGGATCTGTTCATCTATTACCAGTGGATGGTATCCTTGGTTTAGGAATGTTTTCCTCAGTGATAATAGTTGTAGTTCTCTGTCTTCATTGTTTGAACAGATCCGAATGTACCTCAGAGCTTGACTGTAGATTATTGATTTTTTTGTGTGTCTTGGATGGAAGCTGTTCCATCTCAGGTATGCCGGACGTCCTGTGGGTTTATGGTAAATAGACGTTTGTATGGTATTGTCTTTAATGTATATGGTTGTGTCCAGAAAATGTATTTGTGACTTTGAAAAGTCGAGGGTGAGCTTGATAGTAGGGTGAAACTTGTTGAAATTGTTGTGGAAGGTAAGCAGATCATCCTTTGAGCCTGACCAGATTATTAGTAGGTCATCAATATAGCGGAAGTATGCTAGAGGTTTGATAGTACAAGATGCCAAAAAGTCATGTTCTAGTTTAGCCATAAACAGGTTAGCATACTGTGGTGACATTTTGCTTCCCATGGCACTGCCCATACACTGTTGGTATATATTGTCCCCAAAGGAAAAATAGTTGTGCTGGAGTACAAACCTGATGAATTGCAGGGCTGGTTCCGTGGCCAGATTGTTTTTTTGGAGGAAATATTCGCATGCAGCAATCCCATCTTTGTGAGGAATGTTGGAGTAAAGGGACTCTACATCCATGGTGGCTAATATTGTGTCCTCTGGAAGTGGACCCAGGGCTGACAATTTGCAGAGAATGTCTGTGGTGTCCTGGATGTAGCTGGGTGTTTGCCTCACCAAGGGTTTTAGAATGTTCTCCACCCAGCCAGAGATATTCTCGGTTAATGTCCCAATACCAGAGATGATGGGTCTCCCTGGATTGCCTTCTTTATGTATTTTAGGTAACATGTAGAAGGTGCCTGTTTTGGGGTTGTTTGGTATTAGGTCCAGTAGAGAGGATGACATAGAGTCGAACCCATTGATGATCTTTGTTAAATCCTCTTTGTATATTTTGGTGGGATCCTCCTGAAGGGGGTGTAGTATTTTTTGTCCAAGAGTTGCCTGTGTGCTTCTTGGATGTAGTCCGACATATTCATAATCACTACAGCTCCTCCTTTATCTGCTGGTTTAATGATGATATTATTGTTGGACTTTAAGGATTTTATGGCTTTTCTTTCCTCCATGCTGATATTGATTGGTACTTTGAGGCGTTTGTCCAAAATATCAGATTTTACTTTTTTACGGAAACAGTCTATGTAGTCATCAATGGGTTCGACTCTATGTCATCCTCTCTACTGGACCTAATACCAAACAACCCCAAAACAGGCACCTTCTACATGTTACCTAAAATACATAAAGAAGGCAATCCAGGGAGACCCATCATCTCTGGTATTGGGACATTAACCGAGAATATCTCTGGCTGGGTGGAGAACATTCTAAAACCCTTGGTGAGGCAAACACCCAGCTACATCCAGGACACCACAGACATTCTCTGCAAATTGTCAGCCCTGGGTCCACTTCCAGAGGACACAATATTAGCCACCATGGATGTAGAGTCCCTTTACTCCAACATTCCTCACAAAGATGGGATTGCTGCATGCGAATATTTCCTCCAAAAAAACAATCTGGCCACGGAACCAGCCCTGCAATTCATCAGGTTTGTACTCCAGCACAACTATTTTTCCTTTGGGGACAATATATACCAACAGTGTATGGGCAGTGCCATGGGAAGCAAAATGTCACCACAGTATGCTAACCTGTTTATGGCTAAACTAGAACATGACTTTTTGGCATCTTGTACTATCAAACCTCTAGCATACTTCCGCTATATTGATGACCTACTAATAATCTGGTCAGGCTCAAAGGATGATCTGCTTACCTTCCACAACAATTTCAACAAGTTTCACCCTACTATCAAGCTCACCCTCGACTTTTCAAAGTCACAAATACATTTTCTGGACACAACCATATACATTAAAGACAATACCATACAAACGTCTATTTACCATAAACCCACAGGACGTCCGGCATACCTGAGATGGAACAGCTTCCATCCAAGACACACAAAAAAATCAATAATCTACAGTCAAGCTCTGAGGTACATTCGGATCTGTTCAAACAATGAAGACAGAGAACTACAACTATTATCACTGAGGAAAACATTCCTAAACCAAGGATACCATCCACTGGTAATAGATGAACAGATCCACAGAGCTGCAAGGGTCCCAAGAAGCAGCCTCCTGGATTACAAACAGAAGGAGGACAACAGCAGGGTGCCTCTTGTGGTCACATACAATCCTCATATGAACATCCTAAGGAGAATTGGTGCTGATCTTCAGCCCATATTCCACAAAGACCACAGACTTAAAGTCATATTCCCAGAACTGCCACTGCTCTCCTACAAACAGCCCCCAATGTAAGGAATCTCCTCGTCAGAAGTGTCCTCACATCACCATCACAGACGGGCACATTCCCCTGTAACAGCAAGAAATGCAAGACCTGTGCCCACATATCACCAACAGATACAGTCCCTATACCCAACACAAACCAGGACTATAAGATCATGGACTTCTTTTCATGTACATCCTCCAATGTGGTGTATATGATACAATGTACAAAGTGCACTACAGGAATGTATATTGGGGAAACAATGCAAAAGCTACAGACAAGGATGAATTTACATAGACATACAATAAAACATAAGCTGGATATGCCTGTAGGAATTCACTTCTCTGAGCCTGGACACAGCATGGCCGACCTAACAGTCCTGATATTGAAAGGTCACTTTAAAAATGACAGAGAACGTAAAATCTGGGAATTCAAATTCATAAGAATGTTCCAAACCTTAACAAAAGGACTTAATTTGACACCTGGATTTATGACTCATTACCTAGACACAACTAACACTTCGACAAGAAGATCTTCTGATGTGTAAATGACCATTGCATGTCATCTACATCATTAACAAAGACTTCATTTTCATTTCCTTAACACACCTCCTTTTCCTTATTCCTACTGTATTTTGTATTTAAATGTCTCAGTAACTCATTTGTGATATTGTCTGATGAAGGAGCCTTGAGCTCTGAAAGCTTACAAATATAATTTTTCTTGTTAGCCAATAAAGGTATCACTCCTAGAATACTTTTCTCAACCCTTTTTTTGGGACTTAAGTATTTACATTGATTTTTCTGGCTAACACGGTACAACAATATTATTTTGTATTATACTCGGATTTTATTTCTGAAACTCTATCACTCACTGATAAAATTAACCTCTCTAAAATTATAGATTGCTTATGTCTTTGTCAGTGGGTAAACTTACAAAATCAAAAAGGGATCAAATAATTATTTCCTTCACTGTAATTACAAGAATAAAGACAGAAAAAATATTTGATTTGAAATAAAACTCCCATACACATTCCCTCTTCAATCAATTTCTTGAAAAAAATTACAAAAAACCCAAAGAAAAAAAATCCACAGTAGTCCGGAATCCAACTTAATCCAACGGAAAGTCCGTCAACCAGTCGGTCCCCTAGCACATGAGGGGCTTCCCCCAAATGACCACACCATTATCGCACACAGCCTTCCCTGGCTCAAGGTGTATTGGAGACAGCTATTGCTGAAACTCGACCTGTATAGCTAACCACAACTTTTCAACTGTGTCACTCACATCACATCCCCAATGCATTTTAATTTAAAAACTGCCTGTCAGAGAACCCTGTCAGCACAATATGGAGCTGGGGTGGATTTTTCCTGAACTGTTGCAACATTAATGGAGAGGTCGAGAGCACAGCTGGAGGCCCTAGAGGAGGTGGGCAAGGCAGAAGCAGTGGATTAAGATGAACAGGTAGGATTTTGTCCCAAAAGACTTGGGTGTTTTAAGATTTAAGGAGTAGCTCCTTCTTCTCCTTGCCTCATAGCCACCAGATTCACCCAGTGGTTAGTGATTGAGATGTAACACATCTGGCCATGTTTGTTCATCAAGGTGTCAGTGGTGATATGTACCCTGTCAAACATACAGTTTCAAAAGGAATGGGTGATATTGTCTGTGACATGCTAGTGTAGGGCAGGCACAGCTTTCGTGAACAAGTAATAGCAACTTTGCAACTGATACTGGGGGCTACGATGGCCATCAGCTTTTGTAAACCGTGTGTATCCATCAGGTGGAAAGGCAGCATTTCGGTGGCTAACAAATTAGACATGGACAAGTTTAAGCTCTTCACATTGGGATGTGTAGAAGGAAATATTCTTTTCCTTGACCACAACTGCGGCTTCTGTGCTGAGAGAGGGTGCAGGAGGGTATACTCAACAAACTGTTGCACTGTGAGGGAGGTGCAGGTGGAGATGTTATGGTGGGTTGACAAGCAAGTGGTATGCTCGGTGTCTGACATTGGTTATGAACAGTAGCCACTCGGTCCACTTCCACAACAGCTAAGGGGATGTCACTCACCCTGACTGTAATGGGTATACAAGTAGACGTTCTGCAATCAGTCACCTGTCAGTTAACAGTTGTCTTGGTGATGGAGGAAGAAGCATGTGGCTGATGTGGTGAACACAGTTTGGTGCTGTCCTCTAGACACAGTTTTAGTGAAGTAATTTTCCATGGTGCTGTCTCATGTGGCAGTTCATGCCTGTAATAGTCAAACTGTTGATTTTTTTGCCTCTACTGAATTTGTTTTTACAAACTTTGCAAATTTGGATCACCTTTTGTAGTGTCAAAAAATCCCTGCCTCTGACAACTGCATGTCCTCAACGCTGCTTTCAAGAGTCAGATTTGTGTCTGAGGATATGTGGCGCACTGCATCCACAGGTACCCACAGGCCTTCCTAGAACACAGATGAAAATCCACAGCAGGTACACCAGTACATCCAACACCTTCCACCCCACCACAGTAGGGGGAGCTCCACATGCTGCCCTTAGGCAAGATCCCCTATAAATACTGATTCTGGGGAGGAGTTAGTCAGAGTGTGCAGACACTAGGAGAGCTGCGGATATGTCCTAGTGATCGGTGCCACGTCAGGCCAGAACCAGACACCCTAAACAGCCTCTGAGGAGTCCTGCCAAGCCGAGAGTGGGTACGGAAGGCAAGGAGAGAAAAGAGGAGGAACAGTGGGGACCGAGGATCCAGGATGGGTTTGCCCAACTAGCACACCGGACAGCGGGGTCTATGTCTGCAGGAGAGCTACACGCCCAGCAGAGAACCCGACAAACCGCGGAGACTCCAGTCACCCGATCACCTGCTTAATCACCGTTCAGGGAGCCAGACACCATGCAAGGAAAAGCAGCGGTAGTCATCAGAGATTGCCCATCGACAGCGTAGGTGGAGAGAGAGAGAGACAGTAGTGGAGACCAGCCAAGTTCTACATGGGGCAGGGTCTTCAACACAGAGAAAAGAAAGCACGGAGGCCCGTTACCCACTTGCTGTGGAAATTCAACTATGTTTCCTGGTCACCCAACAGTGTTCCGGACTTTTACCTGATGTACCACCTGTAAAAGAGACATTCAACAGCGTGTGTGTGCGTTCTTCACCCCCTGTCCCCGCTACCTGCAGAGACTATCCCATTAACCCATCACTTGGCCAAACCCCAGCTCCATCCCTCACAACCAACACTGCCCCAGAGGATTAGCGCTACCTATAGGGAGCTGCCCCACACTAGCCGCAATACCATCACCCTCTGAAGGACTGTGGTGGCGCTGGTGTCTAGTCACCAGGTACTACAGGTGGCATCATGTGATAAAAACTTCAATCCTTTATTTTGGCGACTATCTTCCCCTCAGGGTCACGGGTCTGGGCATGCCACCAGTGAGATCCCCCACCGAATCTGAGGGCCCAGACATGCGAGTTCCCATACCCTGGGGAGATACAGATGCAGTGCTTGCCATGCTTGCAGTCTTCCATCTCTGTGTGGTAACACACAACCTAACTTCTTTGTCTTCCTCCTCCACCTCTTCTTCTGAGCTACTCAGCTGCATTACTCTGGGTTGATTTCAAGTTGGATCTCGAACCTCATCATCTCTATTTTGTCCCACTCCTTGCCATGAGAGTTACAATCCTCCTCTTCCTGCTCTGAAAGGTTAGGGTCACACATAATCCCTTGGTCCGTTTTTGTCATCAGTTTTTGCATTTTTTTTTCTAAGTCCAAAAACTGATGCAAAAATGGATTATATTTAATAAATACCCAACCTGCTCTTTTCTGCACCCAAAAACGTTCCTAGGAGTTTTTTTAAACCCAAAAATGTTTGTAGGAACGTTTTTGGGTGCAGTAAAAAAACGGATCCGTTTTTTTAACATGGGGCCCTATGAAAAAACAGATCCGTTTTTTAGAGCATTGTTTATGAAAAAAATGGCAAAGTCCGAAAAACGTTCAGGGGCACAGGAGGCACAAAAAGCAGCCTAGGAAAAACGGAATTGGCATGGAAAACACTTCCAAAAAGGATTGCTATGTGTGACCCTAGCCAATGCACAGTAAATTGCTCCTCAGGTGTCTGAGTCTCATCATCATCATCATCACATCCACCCCCGGGGTTTGACATCTAGTGACAAGTGTCTGGATTCCGCTGGGACCTTACTTCATCTACCCCAGGATAATGCTCCTAAAGATTTTTGGCATCAGGGCTGATGCCTTCTTGCTCTGGAGTATGTGAATCTTTGGAGCAGTCCTCTGATGAGCATGGAAAAGAATGTGTCACCATCTCTGCAGAATCGCCCATCCCTGTTTCCCTACAATTAGTTGTGCAATTTGAGAGTTGTGACATGGGGTGACACATGGTTAATTAGGGTGCCACCTCTGAACACTGTACTGTTTGTGATTTTGAGGTGAAGGAACAGGAGGACAGGCCACTTGATGCAGTACTTGACATAATCTGTAGCAAAAGTTCTTTGTGGGCCTCATCAACATCTAGTATCGCTTTGCTGCTGGCAAATATAGAGTAGGCTTTCCAGTAACAGAAGTTGTCCTTTGCTTGGCATACGATGAGCCAATGTTTGGTCAGTATTGCTTTCAGTAACATTAGCAGTAGCATCTATCCCACATACACCTCGAACGCCAAGCCTACTTCCCTGTCTAACAAACTTTCCCAACTTCCCCTTTCCTTCATCATGACCTCAGGACTTCCCACTCATGGTTTATGCACGCAGATTTTGAAAGCTCTTGTTTAAGGCCAAACACAACCTGTTCAGTGCAAAATGAAGGATTTGGCAATTACCGTATATACTCGTGTATAAGCCGACCCGTGTATAAGCCGACCCCCCTACTTTTGCCCCCAAAACCTGGGAAAACCTATTGACTCGTGTATAAGCCAAGGGTGGACCCCAGCACAGGTATACAGCCCCCAGCAGTGTGGTATACAGGCCACCCCAGTGGTAGTATACAGCAGCTTCCCCAGTGGCATATACAGGCCCCAGCAGTATATACAGCAGCCCCAGTGGTATATACAGACCCCACCAGTATATACAGCAGCCCCAGTGGTATATACAGACCCCACCAGTATATACAGCAGCCCCAGTGGTATATACAGACCCCACCAGTATATACAGCAGCCCCAGTGGTATACAGGTCCCAGCAGTATATACAGCAGCCCCAGTGGTATACAGGCCCCAGCAGTATATACAGCAGCCCCCAGGGGTTATACAGCAGCCCCCAGGGGTAATACAGCAGCCCCCAGGGGTTATACAGCAGCCCCCAGGGGTTATACAGCAGCCCCCAGGGGTTATACAGCAGCCCCCAGGGGTTATACAGCAGCCCCCAGGGGTAATACAGCAGCCCCCAGGGGTTATACAGCAGCCCCCAGGGGTTATACAGCAGCCCCCAGGGGTAATACAGCAGCCCCCAGGGGTTATACAGCAGCCCCCAGGGGTTATACAGCAGCCCCCAGGGGTAATACAGCAGCCCCCAAATGCTGGCACTCGCCCCCCCTGCTGCTTAACTTACCATCCCTGGTCTTCTGCTCAGCGCCAGTCTTCTTTGCTCCGTACTCCATGCTCCCGTCCTCGCTGCATCCGGGATCCCCGGCTGTCGCACGATGACGTCATATGCCTGCGACGGCCGGGGATCCCGGATGCAGCTGGACGGGAGCAGCGAGGACGGAGCACCGAGGACCGGCGCTGTGCAGAAGACCGGGATGGTAAGATAAGCAGCGGGGGGGGCCCTTACACAGAGGGGGGGCAAGTGCCAGCATTTGGGGGCATATATGCACTGCTTCCCCTTGACGCTGATTGACAGGGGGAAGCAGTGCATATATAATGAGCGGCCCCACGTGACGGGGCCGCTCATACAGCAGCCTCCCGCCCACCTCCTCCAGCCTCCCCAGCCCCGACTACCGTATTGACCCGTGTATAGGCCGAGGGGGAGACTTTTCAGCCCAATTTTTGGGCTGAAAAACTCGGCTTATACACGAGTATATATGGTACTGGTTAGAGGCCAAACACAGCCTTTTTAGTGGAAACAGAAGTATATTGCAATAACTACTTTGAGGCAAAAATGCCTTTTTAGCACAAACTGAAGAATTTGACAATTATTGGTTAGAACAATCTCTAATACTATCATGAATGAAATTGTGCCAGAACAACCACTCTGATATTTCTAGTTATTATTATATACTTGGATATATAACACAAGTTGAATGGAATTTTTTTCTTTCTTTCTTTGATTCAGTCTTGTTTTTTTCCGGCATAATGGTACACATTTGATATCATACGGTAGATTTAGGAAGTCTGGCTATATCAGTTTTTAACAGTCGGATAATTTATCAAAAGAATAGTCTTTTCCCATGTTTATTTTATACAAAATCAAAATAATTGGTACTCCTCGTTTAATGAAAGAAAATCCCACAATGGTCACAAGAATAACTTGAATCTGGCAAAAGTAATAATAAATAAACAAATCTATGAAAATGAACAAATGAAAGTCAGACATCTCAACCCTGCTTCCACAGAATTTTTTTCAAAAACTAAACTTATGAAATATGCCTGGACAGAAATGATGGTGCCCATAACTTAATATTTTGTTGCACAACCTTTTGAGGCAATCACTGCGATCAAACGATTTCTGTAACTGTCAATGAGACTTCTGCATCTCTTGACAGGTATTTTGGCGACTCCTCAAGAGCAAACTGCTCCACTTGTCTCGTTTGAAGGTTGCCTTTTCCGGACGGCATGTTTCAGCTCTTTCCAAAGATGCTCAATAGGATTTAGGTCAGAGCTCATAGAAGGCCACTTCACAATAGTCCACTGTTCTCCTCTTTGCCATACTTGGGTGTTTTTAGCTGTGTGTTTTGGGTCATTACCCTGTTGCCAAACCAATGACTAGCAACTGACACCAAGCTTTCTGAGACTGGAAAGCACATTTCTCTCTAGAATCCCTTGATAGCCTTGACATTTCAGTGTACCATGCACAGATTCAAGATACCCTGTGCCAAATGCAGCAAAGCAGCCCCAGAACATTAAAGAGCCTCCTCCATTTTTCACAATAGGGACAGTGTTATTTTCTTAATATGCTTAATTTTTTGGTCTGTTAACATAGAGCTGATGTGCTTTGTTAAAAAGTACCATTTTTTTGTCTCATCTGTCTATAGAACATTCTTGTCAATATGTAGTTTTGAAAATTCCAGTCTGACCGATTTATGACTTTTCTTTCCACAATAGTGTCCTCCTTAGTAATCTCCCATGAAGTTCACTATGGCTCAAACTACGACAGATGGTGCAATATGACACTGATGTTCCTTGAGCTTGAAGTTCACCTTTAATCTCGTTAGAAGTTTTTCTGGGCTCTTTTGTTACCATTCGTATTATCCATCTCTTTGATTTGTCATTAATTTTCCTCCTGGGGCCACGTCCAGGGAGATTGGCTACGGTCCCATGGATTTAAAATTTCTTAATAATATATGCAACTATAGTCACAGGAACATCAAACTACTTGTAGATGGTGATCCATAGGAAAGGAGGATGGCATCACTCGTGTTTCCTGGTTGCAAACCGACTTTATTAGACCAAGTGTATTACATCCAAGGGTGCAGGGAGGGAGGTGCTGAAGCGACGGTCACCATTTCGCGGGTAACTTCCTCTTCTACGGGCTCTGTAAGAAATTGTCAGGTCCGCCGTTACATAGGCGGTCACATTGAAACCTCACAGCTTGTGCTCATTAAAACCAAATGTTAAAACCTTACAAATGTAAACGAAACAAAACAATATAGCAACAGGAACATCAAAACAATCATTAAAGTGCAGCTGATAACAGAAACTCACCACTGTTGTAAGCCTCTGCTGCAGCATCTATCACTGCCTAGATGTTCACACCTGACAAGTTTATTATGGATCAAACTGATCCCAGTTTGTGTGCAAAGACTATAGTGGATGATTACTGATCACCTGACATTAGCTAGATGTTATTGTGTATAATACTGTAAGGATTTGATGAGGCAGGTTCTATTTTCAGATTATTCAAGATTCCCTGTGGGGCATCCCAAGGGGCTGCGCAGGGAAACACATTGAAGTGGTGGTTACTGAATTGCGGGGGTTGCAACTGCTATATGTGGTTGCTATGGGTTACTGAAATGACAAAAAAAAATAATAAATAAATAAAATTGTCATAGCCTACCCAAAACTGTATTATTACTGTATCCACCTGGAACATATAGTATATATAGTATATTCCTAATTTAGTTAGTATTTTTTATTATTGCCTCGATTAGCCTACCGGGGCAGCTCCCACTAATGGGTCTCAAATAAGTGCCCCATATAGGGGACAAAAAGATTTTTTCAGAATCATGGAACCTCACAGTAGCTCTTGGGGTGGAATCAGTCAACTAGTCTCCTAGAGGTTTACCTAGAGCCCAAATCAAATGTAAAAGCGTTTTTTACGCTACCCATGAGAAGAAATCCAATCAAAAAAGCTGCGGAAAGCCTCGACAATGTTTATGACTACTACTTGTAGATGGTCTTATAACCTTTACTTTTAACATGCTTGTCTATAATTTTGTTTCTAATCTCCTGAGACCAGGGCCGGGACGACAGCTAGGCGACCCTAGGCGATGGCCTACGGCGCCATCTTGTGCAGGGCGCATTTTTTCCCTCATGAGGGGTCCATTGTCCGCCCGGCTGGGGGGCCCCGCACCCCCTGGGGGCCCCGTGCTGGCCGCCCGCGGCCGCGGCGCGCCGGCCATAGAGGAGGGAGGACGGGACTTCCTGTCCTGCAGCTCTGCCCGCCCCTCCTATCCTCCTCCTTACAGCACTTACAGCAGATGCACGGTGACGGTGGCCTTGCTTGACCGGTGAGTGTGCAAAGGCGCCCCCCCCCCCCGGTCCGCATACTGGGCCCTGTATACACCACCACCACTGGGCCCTGTATACACCACCTCCACCAAAGGGCCCTGTATACACCACCATCACCACTGAGCCCTGTACACACCACCACTGGGCCCTGTATACACCACCACTGGGCCCTGTATACACCACCACTGGGCCCTGTATACACCACCACTGGGCCCTATATACACCACCTCCACCACTGGGCCCTGTATACACTACCACCACCACTGGGCCCTGTATACACCACCACTGGGCCCTGTATACACCACCACTGGGCCCTGTATACACCACCACTGGGCCCTGTATACACCACCACTGGGGCGTATATACACCACCACTGGGGCCTGTGTATACCACCACTGGGGCCTGTATATACCACTGGGGCTGCTGTAAATACTGCTGGGGCCTGTATATGCCACTGGGGCTGCTGAATATACTGCTGGGGCCTGTATATACCACTGGGGCTGCTGTATATACTGCTGGGGCCTGTATATACCACTGGCTCTGCTGTATAAACTGCTGGGGCCTGTATATACCACTGGGGCTGCTGTATATACTGCTGGGGCCTGTATATACCACTGGGGCTACTGTATATACTGCTGGGGCCTGTATATACCACTGGGGCTGCTGTATATACTGCTGGGGCCTGTATATACCACTGGGGCTGCTGTATATACTGCTGGGGCCTGTATATACCACTGGGGCTGCTGTATATACCGCTGGGGCTGCTGTATAACCCCTGGGGCTGCTGTATACCCCTGGGGCTGCTGTATAACCCCTGGGGCTGCTGTATTACCCCTGGGGCTGCTGTATAACCCCCGGGGCTGCTGTATTACCCCTGGGGCTGCTGTATTACCCCATGGGCTGCTGTATTACCCCTGGGGCTGCTGTATAACCCCTGTGGCTGCTGTATAACCCCTGTGGCTGCTGTATAACCCCTGGGACTGCTGTATAACCCCTGGGGCTGCTGTATTACCCCTGGGGCTGCTGTATAACCCCTGGGGCTGCTGTATAACCCCTGGGGCTGCTGTATTACCCCTGGGGCTGCTGTATTACCCCTGGGGCTGCTGTATAACCCCTGGGGCTGCTGTATAACCCCTGGGGCTACTGTAGAACCCCTGGGGCTGCTGTATTACCCCTGGGGTCTGTATATACCACTGGGAGGCTGCTGTATACCACACTGCTGAGGGCTGTATACCTGTGCTGGGGTCCACCCTCGGCTTTTACACAAGTCAATAGGTTTTCCCAGGTTTTGGGGCAAAAGTAGGGGGGTCGGCTTATAGACGGGTCGGCTTATACACGAGTATATACGGGTAGTAATCCTACAATGTCTGCTGGACATGGTATGAGGAGGTTTATGGCTCAGTCAGTACACACTCCATACTTCATGGTAAGGGGAGGGTTTATGGCTCAGTACACACTCCATACTTCTTGTTATTAACCAGTTAATGCTCTCTTGTCCACCGCACTGCAGTGTCAAAAGAGAACAACAGCGAGACAAGCAGCAACATGGCATCAGAGAGCCCCTGACCTCGAAATAGAAGATCCTCAGATCCTGGTATTGTGACATAATATTAAGAATAGTACTTTTTGCATTTATATTACACTATGAACTCCACAGCACTTTACATACATCATAAACACTGTCCCCATTGGGGCTCACAATGTAAACATCCTATCAGTATGTCTCTGCAGTGTGGTTGGACGAACCTTTTATAGGTCCCCGTTAAATTAAATTTACTTTCAAAGTATGTTGACATTTTTATTCCCAGACATATTTCGGGTGGGGGGGGGAAGCCGTTTGCCTTACCTGCCTAGGGCACCAAAATGCCTTGTCCCGGCACTGCCTGAGACAACTCTTTCCTTCACTTCCTCTGGTCCATGTTGAGTGTGATACACACCATGTCACCAAACAGCACAGTGATTATCTGTAGCCCTATATACAGGCCCACTGACTGACTACAAGATTGTAGACACCAGTGATGCTAATTAGTGGACACACCTTGATTTAGCATGTCCCTTTTGTCACATTATTTACAGGGGTACCATCTTTTCTGTCCAGGCCTATTTCATGAGTTTAATTTTTTTTAAATTCTGTGTAAGTAGGGTTGAAAAGCAAGGTCTGACTTTCATTTGTTCATTTTCATAGATTTTTTATTTATTATTACATTTGTCAGATTCCAGTTATTTCTGTGACCATTGTGGGTTTTATTTTCATGAAACGAGGGGTAGCAACTATTTTAACATGTGTATTTTAACCATATTTATCTCCATTTGTGTTGGGATTTTGAAAAGCCCTTGTTCAATTCCCGTTTTCAAGCATCCAAGGTAGCTACTAAAGATTATTATTTGCATTCCACTTTGACAGCTATTACAAGACAGGAGTTCTAAACTGAAAAGAGTCATTATTTTTATTGTGTATTTTATCTTTATTAATATTATCTGTGTGTACAATGTACAATAAATTTATCTGCAGCATTGTTTATATCCCTTTATAAATTCCTATTCCAATGTATTGTATTTTTTAAATGTGAGCCTGTTATAGTTTGTTGTCATTCAAACTGCCTCACATCCCTCTATCCTAGTGATGGGCTTTTTCAAATTGAGTATTGCGCGCTTTTTTGTCTTTATATACCTGTATGTACCTCACTCCTAATGGTCTCAGTAATTTATTTACTTATTTATTTTTTGTCTCAAATTGTCTGTATTGTATTATATTTGTATTGTCTCACGTTGTCTGCATTGTATTTTATCACATTATTGTTTTTTATTATTATATATTATTGTATTGTATTGTATCGTATACCCTCTGAATTGTAAAGTACTGTGGAATATGTTGTAGCTATATAAATAAAAATTATTATGATTATAATTGCAATGAGATTTATCTGGAAGAAGTGGCAGTGTAAGCCACAAAACGGGAAGAACAATTAATCCAATCTATTTATAATATCTTGGATTACCTTGGATTCGTTATTTGGCAGCGCAGAAAAAAAAACTTTTACATCTCCCTTTGAAGTATGTGATTACCGTATATACTTGAGTATAAGCCGACCCGAGTATAAGCCGAGGCCCCTAATTTTACCCTCCAAAACTAGGGAAACTTATTGACTCGTGTATAAGCCTAGGGGGGAAAATGAAGCAGACTCTCATCATGGTATACAGCTCCTCTAATCATGATAAATGGCCCCCCATTACTGGTATATAATCCCCCATCACTGGTATATAGGACCTCCATCACTGGTATACAGTTCCCCCCCATCAGAGGTTACAACCCCCATCAGTGGAATACAGGCCCCCCCTCAGTGGTATATACAGGCCCGCCATTAGTGGTATATACAGGCCCCCCCATCAGAGGTTACAGCCCCCATCAGTGGTATATAGAGGCCACCCTCAGTGGTATATACAGGCCCCCCTCAGTGGTATATACAGGCCCCCCATCAGTGATATATACAGGCCCCCCATCAGTGCTATATACAGGCCCCTCCATCAGTGATATATACAGGTTCCCCCTCAGTGGTACATACAGGCCCCCCATCAGTGGTATATACAGGCCCCCTATCAGTGGTATATACAGGCCCCCCATCAGTGGTATATACAGGCCTCCCATCAGTGGTATATACAGCCCCCCTCAGTGGTGTATACAGGCCCCTCTATCAGTGGTATATACAGGCCCCCCATCAGAGGTTACAGCCCCCATCAGTGGTATATACAGGCCTCTCATCAGTGGTATATACGGGCCCCCATTAATGGTATATACAGGCCCCCTTCAGTGGTATATACAGGCCCCCCAGTGGTATGGTATATACAGGCCCCCCCAAGTGGTATATACAGGCTCCCCCAGTGGTATATACAGGCTCCCCCAGTGGTATATACAGGCCCCCCCATCAGTCATATATACAGGCCTCCCCTCAGTGGTATATACAGGCCCCCCATCAGTGGTATATACAGGCCCCCCATCAGTGGTATATACAGGCCCCCCATCAGTGGTATATACAGACCTCCCATCAGTGGTATATACGGGCCCCCCCTCAGTGGTGTATACAGGCCCCCCATCAGAGGTTACAGCCCCCATCAGTGGTATATACAGGCCTCCCATCAGTGGTATATACAGGCCCCCCATCAGTGGTATATATAGGCCTCCCATCAGTGGTATATATAGGCCCCCCATCAGTGGTTACAGCCCCCCTCAGGGGTATATACAGGTCCCCATTAGTGGTATATACAGGCCCCCTTCAGTGGTATATACAGGCCCCCCAGTGGTATGGAATATACAGGCCCCCCCAGTGGTATATACAGGCTCCCCCAGTGGTATATACAGGCCCCCCATAAGTGATATATACAGGCTCCTCCATCAGTGATATATACAGGCTCCCCTCAGTGGTATATACAGGCCCCCCCATCAGTGGTATATACAGGCTCCCCTTCAGTGGTATATACAGGCCCCCCATCAGTGGTATATACAGGCCTCCAATCAGTGGTATATACAGGCCCCCCCTCAGTGGTGTATACAGGCCTCCCATCAGTGGTATATATAGGCCCCCCATCAGAGGTTACAGCCCCCCTCAGTGGTATATACAGGCCCCCATTAGTGGTGTATACAGGCCCCCTTCAGTGGTATATACAGGCCCCCCAGTTGTATGGTATATACAGGCCCCTCCCAGTGGTATATACAGGCTCCCCCAGTGGTATATACAGGCCCCCCATCAGTGGTAAATACAGGCCCCCCATCAGTGGTATGTAAAGGCCCCCCCTCAGTGGTATATACAGGCCTCCCATCAGTGGTATATACAGGCCCCCTCTCAATGGTATATGCAGGCCTTCCATTAGTGGTGTATACAGGCCCCCCCATCATTGGTATATACAGGCCCCCCATCAGAGGTTACAGCCCCCCTCAGTGGTATATACAGGCCCCCATTAGTGGTATATACAGGCCCCCTTCAGTGGTATATACAGGCCCCCCCCAGTGCTATGGTATATACAGGCCCCCCCAGTGGTATATACAGGCTCCCCCAGTGGTATATACAGGCCCCCCATCAGTGATATATACAGGCCCCTCCATCAGTGATATATACAGGCATCCCCTCAGTGGTATATACAGGCCCCCCATCAGTGGTATATACAGGCCTCCCATCAGTGGTATATACAGGCCCCCTCTCAGTGGTGTATATAGGCCCCCCATCAGAGGTTACAGCCCCCATCAGTGATATATACAGGCCTCCCATCAGTGGTATAAACAGGCCCCCCATCAGTGGTATATACAGGCCCCCCATCAGAGGTTACAGCCCCCCTTAGTGGTATATACAGGCCCCCATTAGTGGTATATACAGGCCCCCTTCAATGGTATATACAGGCCCCCCAGTGGTATGGTATATACAGCCCCCATCAGTGGTATATACAGGCTCCCCCATTGGTATATACATGCCCCCTATAGTGGTATATACAGGCTCCCCCAGTGGTATATACAGGCCTCCATCAGTGATATATACAGGCCCCCCAGTGGTATATACAGGCCCCCCCAGTGGTATATACAGGCCTCCCAGTGGTATATACAGGCCCCCCAGTGGTATATACAGGCTCCCCCCAGTTGTATATACGGGCGCCCCCCCCAGTGGTATATACAGGCCCCCCAGTGGTATATACAGTCCCCCCCAGTGATATGTACAGGCTCCCCCAATGGTATATACAGGCTCCCTCCAGTGGTATATATAGGCTCCCCCCAGTTGTATATACAGGCGCCCCCCCAGTGGTATATATAGAGGCCCCTCGTTGCTGCCGCACACCTGTAAAAGAATAGCTTTCATACTTATCCTCCTCGCTGTCACCGTGCATTCTCCAGTCTTCTTCCTGCTCCTAAGCGGCGTTATGTGACCGGCGCAGAAGCAATGACATCATTGCAGCTGCACCGGCCGGGTAGAAGCAAGAAGGAGACTGGAGGACCGCGGTGACAGCGAGGAGGATAAGTATGAAAGCTATTCTTTTTCAGGTGTGCGGCAGCAACGGGGGGCCTGTATATACCAATGGGAGGGGAGGCGCCTGTATATACCACTGGGGGGGAGCGCTGACAGTGCAATGTAATATTCACCGCTCCCCCTGCTGCTGATAGACAGGGGGATGCAATGCATATTGCATTGCACTAATGAGCGGCCCCACGTGACTGGCCGCTCCTATTACAGCCTCCCCCCGCCTGCTCCAGCCCCCGGACACTGCCCCCCCACTCTAAGCCGTCACTGTGACTCGAGTATAAGCCGATGGGGGCACTTTCAGCACAATTTTTGTGCTGAAAAACTCTGCTTATACTCGAGTATATACGGTATGTTTGCAGGTTTGCAGAAGCCGATAACGCTGATACAGTGGTTGTGTCTCACACAACCTTACCAGGTGAGCCTATCCATAAGCCTAAAGTTTTTACATTTTATCAGCACTTGTCATTCCTTCTTGTTTTTTACTTTTAAGGGGTAATGGAAAGATTTGGTAATCCCTGGTTTGAGGCAAAAATTTCTTACTACAAACTAAAGGATTTGACAATCACTGGTTAGAGCCCTAATACAGCCTTTTTAGTGGAAACGGAAGCATTTGGCAATCACCGGTTTGGGGCAAAAATTTTAGGTGAAACTGAAGGATATGACCATCACTGGCTAGAGGAAAAAAAATGCCTTTTTACTACAAACTGATTGATTTGACAATTACTGGTTATAGGCCAAACACAGTCTTTTTAGAAACTAAAGGATTTGGCAATCACTGGTTTGAGGCTAAACATTTTTTTAAAGGTAACCTGAAAGATTTTGCAATCACAGGTTAGAGACAAAAACATGCCTTTTTAAAGGAAACTGAAGTGATTTGCAATCACTGCTTTGAGGCCAAACACAGCCTTTTTAGACGAAACTTAGGGATTTTGCAATCACTGCTTTGAGGCCAAACACAGTCTTTTTAGAGGAAACTGAAGTATTTTGCAGTGACTGCTTTGAGGCCAAACAGTCTTTTTTAGGGAAACACTAAGATTTGCCAATCACTTGCTGTAAGCAAAAAACGCAGCTTCGGCAACACACACAGATATGGTAAAAAATCCCTATGTCCTAATGGACCCTCTTGCCTTCCTATTATATAACGTTATAGTAGCAAGCTATTAATTTGTGTAACTTGGATGGAGAAGCACGGAGTGCAGTACTGTCCCTAACTAGTAACACTCTAAAAATGTTGACGGCTAGTGAAATGCAAACTTGCCAATGTTCGGGTTCGGTTGACTCAACTAGGGTTCTTTTAAAGTCAGATTTCAGGGCCAAGCGTTACTCGAACTTGATTATAAATCCCAAACTTGGACTTTAAAGTTATGGGATGGGGGCAGGGGGCTGTAAAAAGAAAGCAAATAGTTATTAAATGGCAGCATCATGCTTACTGCTTACTGCGTCCTGTAGTCCTACCACTGTACATCCAGGCCTCTCATTAACTTTCTGAAAATTCACTTCACCGGGGCCCAAAAGCCAATCACAGATGATGTCAAAGAGAATCGGCGTCTGTGATTGGCTGTTGGAGTAATCTGGAAACTGCCCATTCATTCTACATGCTACATGTTTGTTTACCTATTAGATGTGTCACAGGAATTACCGTATATACTCGTGTATAAGCCGAGTTTTTCAGCCCAAAAATTGGGCTGAAAAGTCACCCCCTCGGCTTATACACGGGTCAATACGGTAATCCTATGGGTCCGGGTGCTGGGGGAGGCTGGAGGAGGCGGGGGGGGGGAGGCTGCTGACAGCGGCCCGTCACGTGGGGCCGCTCATTAGATATGCACGGCTCCCCCCGCCCATCACAGCGGCAGGGGGAGCCGTGCATACAGCTCCCAGTGTATACAGCAGCCCCAGTGGCACTCGCCCCCCCCCCATATTGAGAGGAGCCCCCACACTTTTCAGAGCCCCGCAGTGTATACAGAAGCCCCAGTGGCACTCGCCCCCCCATATTGAGAGGAGCCCCCACACTTTTCAGAGCCCCGCAGTGTATACAGAAGCCCCAGTGGCACTCGCCCCCGCATATTGAGAGGCGCCCCCACACTTTTCAGAGCCCCCAGTGTATACAGAAGCCCCCCCAGTGGCACTCGCCCCCCCCCATATTGAGAAGACCCCCACACTTTGCAGAGCCCCCCCGCTGCATAATCTTACCATCCAGGGTCTTCACCGCGGGTCCTGTCATCATCGCGCTGTGTTCCGGTCTCACGTGACCCGGCGCAATGACGTCATTCGACTGCGACTGCCGGGTCACAAGAGACCGGGAACACAGCGCGCGAGGATGGACTGCAGGACCTCCGGTGAAGAAGACCCTGGATGGTAAGATTATGCAGCGGGGGGGCTCTGCAAAGTGTGGGGTCTTCTCAATATGGGGGGGGGGCGAGTGCCACTGGGAGGGGCTTCTGTATACACTGGGGGGCTCTGAAAAGTGTGGGGGCTCCTCTCAATATGGGGGGGCGAGTGCCACTGGGGCTTCTGTATACACTGGGGGGCTGCTGTATACACTCAGGGGTTCTGCAAAGTGTGGGGGCTCTTCTCAATATGGGGGGGCGAGTGCCACTGGGGCTTCTGTATACACTGGGGGGCTCTGCAAAGTCTGGGGGCTCTTCTCAATATGGGGGGGGGGCGAGTGCCACTGGGGCTTCTGTATACACTGGGGCCTGCTGTATATACCCCCGGGGGCCTGCTGTATCCTGGGGGCCTGCTGTATATACCCCTGGGGCCTGCTTACACCCATGGGGCCTGCTGTATTCCCCTGGGGGCCTGCTGTATACCCCACTGCTGGGGCCTGCTGTATACCCCACTGCTTGGGCCTGCTGTATACCCCACTGCTGAGGCCTGCTGTATACCCCACTGCTGGGGCCTGCTGTATACCCCACTGCTGGGGCCTGCTGTATACCCCACTGCTGGGGCCTGCTGTATACCCCACTGCTGGGGCCTGCTGTATACCCCACTGCTGGGGCCTGCTGTATACCCCACTGCTGGGGCCTGCTGTATACCCCACTGCTGGGGCCTGCTGTATACCCCACTGCTGGGGCCTGCTGTATACCCCACTGCTGGGCCTGCTGTATACCCCACTGCTGGGGCCTGCTGTATACCCCACTGCTGGGGCCTGCTGTATACCCCACTGCTGGGGCCTGCTGTATACCCCACTGCTTGGGCCTGCTGTATACCCCACTGCTGGGCCTGCTGTATACCCCACTGCTGGGGCCTGCTGTATACCCCACTGCTGGGGCCTGCTGTATACCCCACTGCTGGGGCCTGCTGTATACCCCATTGCTTGGGCCTGCTGTGGACCCCACTGCTGGGCCTGCTGTATACCCCACTGCTGGGGCCTGCTGTATACCCCACTGCTGGGGCCTGCTGTATACCCCACTGCTGGGGCCTGCTGTATACCCCACTGCTGGGGCCTGCTGTATACCCCACTGCTGGGGCCTGCTGTATACCCCACTGCTGGGGCCTGTATACCTGTGCTGGAGTCCACCCTCGGCTTATACGCGAGTCAATAAGTTTTCCCAGTTTTTGGCATGTAACATTTGCAGAGCCCCATAGGTTCCGAAACAGTAGAGACACCGCTTTAGACAAGTACATATAAAAATGTGAAAAGAAAAAAGCTGGACCAGGAAAAGGAGGAGGAGACACAGATATAGGCATGTCATGCCCTTCTAAAATCATGTAAAACACAGCAAGGGGACTCCAACAAGAATCTCCATTTTTTCCTAAAATCTGGGCACAGACGCCACTTAAGTGGCATTAATTGCCCCACAGTTGCAAGTTTAAAATGGTTGACGAGATGACTTTCATGCAGCACATTCCAAAATCCACAAGCCTTTAGTCTCACCATGTTATCTGTAAGATTTGTTAGCAAAATCTAAGTATAGGCCAAAAAATCAATAGTTTGAGTACTTCATGCATGTAGCTCCCTGTGCTACAATGCGGAATGCGGGCCGGGCAAACCACCATCTGCCTCATCAAGTGCATCCGCGGCCCCTTCATCCTCTGTGACTGTGGGGACAGCAGTCACACATGCTTTTGGATGCAGTTCTTCCACCTCTTTACCCGCAACAGCCAGTGTGATTGGCAGGTTGTCAGTTCTTTTAGAAGTGGAAACACCTGCTGGTGTTGAGAGTTGTCACACATCGAGAGCACCACCTTTGGATGAAGGCAAAATAATATCTTGGCCTGCACTTCCTCACAGACCAGCAGTTTGCCGGGGACACCTTACTCAACCCCGTCTGAGCACAGCAGCCAGTCCTCAGTCCCTCAGATGTGGATAAGTAAAAGACCATTTCCTCCTAGCCATGACAAAGCTAAGAGATGAATTTCACCATCTGCAAGCTGTTGGCTACAGAAATGTTGCCTTTCCGCCTGGTGGACACAGATGATTTTTTAGATCTTATGTCCATCGCAGTGCCCCAGTACCAGATGCCCAGTCGCCACTACTTCTCTAAGAAAGCTGTGCCTGCACTACACCAGCATGTCACACACAACATCACCGCTTCCTTGAGAAACTCTGTGTGTGACAGGGTGCATTTCACCACAGACACTTGGACGAGTAAACATGGACAGGGGCGTTACATGTCGGTGACTGGGCACTGGGTAACTATGGTGACAGCAGGAGAAGGGGCTGCTGTCCAAGTCTTGCCATCCCCACGAGTTGTGCGTCAATCCTCTGTATATAGAAGTTCCTCCACTGCTTCTGCCTCCTCAACCTCATCTCGGTCCTTCACCTGCACCCAAAGCCTGTCTGGTAATGCCACCCGCGTTCTAACTGCGCAGAAGGAATCCTGCACACCTCCTTACTATGCTGGCAACAGGACTCAATGGCATCAGGCGGTGTTTACGTTGAAATACCTGGGAAATGTGAGTCACACAGCTGAGGAGTTGTGGTCAACTGTGGAGACCAAGTTTCATCAATGGTTGTCTCTACTGAACCTGCAGCCAGGGAAGGCCATGTGCGACAATGCTGCAAAGCTGAGTGCGGCCCTTCGCCGGGGCAATGTGACACACGTGACTTGTATGGCTCACATCTTGAACCTGGTTGTCCAGCAATTTTTAGCCCACTATCCCTGCCTAGATGGGGTTCTCTAGAGGGCACGGTCACTGTGTGCTCACTTCCGCCTTTCCCATCCCAATGACTTGCATCTCAACAGAAGTTGTTCAGCCTGCCAGTTCACTGGCTGAAATGCGATGTGCGGACACGATGGAATTCAACTCTGCACATTTTGCAGCAACTGTGGCAACACCGACAAGCCATGGTGCAATACATTATGAGTGGTCTCAGATCATTGACCTATGCACCCCTCTGCACTGTTTTGAAATGGCGAGGAAGATGTATAGTGCTGACGATGCCATTATCAGCATTACTATTCCGGTCATTTACATGCTGCAGCACACTTTAAACAGTATTCGGAGGCAGGTGGTGGGACAAGAGGAGGGGGAGGAAGTACAGGAGGAGTCGTATGCGGAAGGGATAACAAGATCTCCAAAGCCCAGACGGTCGGCAGCACCAAGTTGGCAAAATGGGTGGGACAGAGGGATTAACGAGGGCGCATGGTAGCAGCCAAATTGTTGAGAAAGGTGCTGGAGCCGAGGAACAAATGGAGGACGAACTGGCGATGGGCATGGAAGACTCCTCAGATATGGGAGACCTTGATCACATTTCTGTTGTGCGACGTTTGGTGGAGAGGGCAGAGGAAAGAAGCATGTTTCTTACCTCACTGCCACCAACACAACAAGGACTTGGGCCTCCTGGATGCACTACCTGCTACATGACCCTCGGATTGTCAGAATTCAAACTAATGCTGACTATTGGGTTGCCACACTCTTAGATCCCCGTACAAGAGTAAATTTGGCAAAATAATTCCTGCCATAGGAAGGGATTCACGCATGCAGGAGTATCAGCAGAAGCTGTTACGGAATTTTAGATCTGCTTTTCCACAAAACACCAGTGGCATTCACTGACGATATCCTGGTAACTTTGACTGATCCCATAAATTCTTTACGATATCTCCTTGACACAATTGATAAATTTTCTCGAATTTCCCATTATAAGATCAATTTGAAAAAGACTCAGGTGTTCACTTAAATATAGCTCAGGACCTCCTTGACTTGTTAAAACGCGAACACTCTCTCTCGTGGGAAAAAGAATCTATAAAATATTTAGGTATTTATTTGACCAAATCCCTATCTAAGATTGTAGACGTTAATCTTAATTATATCTACAAAGTCATTCAGGACGATGTTCTTCATATTTCCAAAATTGGTATTTCATGGTTGGGAAGAATAAACTCATTTAAAATGTTTATCTTACCGAAACTTCTATACATTTTTCGTTCTGTACCCCTACCTGTGTCCAGACAATGGATGGCAAAATTACAAACTCAACTGACGAGATTCATTTGGGATAAGAAAAAACCAAGAGTGGCTAAGACTACCCTGGAGATAGGGAGGTCTAGAGGACCTAGAGGTCCACTATCATAAAACTGAGTCAATCATGGTGGGAGACAGGCGATAGACCAAGTTGGCTTACTCTTAAAGATAAAAATATGCTGGAGGGTTAATTCCCTTTGCGGTCCTACAAAACACTTATGGTCTGGAAGACATAGAAGTTAAAACCTGGGAGGAGATTCATCGCATTCTGTTGAGCCATAAACTGGTATTCTCTCTTCCTCACAATGTGACACAACTTTTGAAGTTCCCGCAGAGTACCTTTTTTTGGAAGTTGAAAAACATATATCAGGACATTAACCTAGATTCAGTCTATGTGAAATCTTCAAATGTAGTAGCCTGCGAGAAAGACCTGAACATCTCTATAAATACTGAACAAATTGGCAAGTCCTTTGATCTTATATATATACACAGGTACCGTGCATCTCCCTTATTGAGGCCCAATTTAAATTGTATTCAAGATGGTATCTTACTCCGTTGAAGCTCAATAAGTTTAATTCACTCATCTCCCCGATGTGCTGGAGGAACTATAACAAAACTGCTGATCTGACTCATGTGTTCTGGGGATGTCAATTCCTTAAAAAATTTTGGAGAGACATAAGGTATCTAATTAAAAATATTTCTGGAATTGAAGTTCTTCTATCTCCTGAGTTAGTGTTGCTTTTGGTTGGGTTGGATTCTCTTCCAAAACGTATGAGGCCACTTACGATTCATATTCTTTTAACAGCATAAACTATGATTGCCTCACTTTGGAGTGAGTCTACAGTCCCATCTATACAGGATGTCATAGACAGAATTGCATCTCATAATTCTTTTGAATATTCATTCGCTATTAGAAATGGCCTACAAACCAAATATCAGAAGAAATGGGCATTGTGGAATATAAAATTTCCATCTCCGTTCTTAAAGTCAGCCAAAATCCCCCCCAAATAACTTTCTCTAGGCTTCACCATTGGACTGTATGATGGACTCATTGTCTATAGCTTGTACTATAGTAAGTGTCTATAGCTACCTTTCCCCTCCTTCATTTCCTTTCCTTTCTCCCTTATGTTTATCTGCTGAAGAGCAGTTCTTCATAACTTGATTTAGCTTGAGATTCTTGGTCCTTAGTATTGATTGCCTTTAGTTATACTATTTCGTAATCACTTCCCAAAGTATTATTTGGAGATGTGTAATTCTTTGTTTCCCTGTTTACTATCATTGTTCTCTTTTGGTGTTCTGTATTTGATGAAATTGATTGTAATAAGGTAATCTCTTCATATTATACCTTTGACTTCTCTACTTCTTATCAGTTTGCTGTACAACTGTATTTGATTGTTATACTTTGTACTTGATTTATTGAAACTCGAATAAAAAAATTATTTGAGCAAAACACCAGTGGCGCACATAGTGAATCTCACAGTTCTAACTTGCCAACCGTGGGACTGTTGAGTTATCACTCAAACCGTAACAGTAACACCGTATCTGGTGGTAACAGCAATATTGTGGAATCGTTTCACCAATTTTTTAGACCATCCTTTGCAAGGCCAGAGGAGACAAGAAGTCTGACACATAGTCAATGCCTAGAGAGGATGGTACATACGTATCTCCAAGTGAACATCGATGCCATGACTGTGGAACTGGACCCTTACTCATTTTGGGCTTCCAATCTGGAGAAATGGCCTGAGCTTGCCACTCGCACCTTGGAGATCTTGTCGTGCCCCGCAGCCAGCGTTCTCTCTGAACGTGTCTTCAGCACTGCTGGTGATGTGCTGACAGATAAGCGGACATTGTCCAATGACAATGTAGATGTAGTTCATCAAGAGGAACAAATCATGAATCCACAAGGAATTTTCTACCCCTGTGTGATCCTGAGTTGGCTCATCCTTTGTGATCTCAAAAAAGGCCCAGGCTAGGCAAGGCTTAGAGCCCATGTGACCTGAAGAAGGGCCACCACAACTTCTGCTCAGAAGCAGAGTTGTGGTTGAGGATGCAGTTGTTGATGTTCTTCCAGTACTCCATCTCTGTCCAGGAAGGTGCAACCTAATTTCACTATCACTAGCATCCTCCTCTACCTCCTCTGCTGCTGGTCATCGACTGGATGACTGTGGGTTGACAGTAAGTGGGATCTCCAACCTCATCTTCAGCCTGTGTGCTCTCACACCAGTCGTCCTCAGAGCCAACCTCTCCCTGCCCTGACCTAAAAGTCAAAATGTTTGTTCCAATCAGGTATCTCAGTCTCATCAGCATCTTCCTCATTGTCTCCACCAACAAGACTTACATTTTGGGAATGAGGGTCTACATTATGCTTGCTAAGAAACTTTTTCATCTGGGCCTGGATCCTACTCACAAAGCTTCTGGGCATCAGTGCAGATGATTTCCTCGTCTGGACCCACAGAAGCTTTGGAGCAGACCTCTGATTCCCAGCTATAGAAAGAGTGAACAGCTCTGCATACTCAACCATCTGTCATACCCCATACTCTGACGGGCGACTGGAGACTTGGGAGCTGTGAGGAAGCAAGTGCGATTGGGGTGACACCTCTGAGGACTGGTGTATTTGTGATGTTGAAGTTGAGGTGGAGGAGAGCCCACTTGATGAAGCGCTTGCTATCCATTCAAGCACCTGCTCTTTTTGTGCCTCATCTACAATTAGTAGTGATCATCGAAAGGGATCATATCAGATTGTCAAAGGAAAGAAGTAGACATCTAAGGGTACTTTCACATAAGCGCTTTTTTTAAATCGCGGCAGATGCGGTGAAAAAACCGCATCTGCCGCGATTACTGCATAACAGCTGCACTTGCGGCACATTTACGGCACAGTTGCGGCAAGCCCCATGCAATGTATATGAGGGCTTGCGGCAGGTGCGGCAAGTGCGGTTTTGGCACTTGCGGCAGGTGCGGCCGCGAAAAAAAACGCGGTCAGCCGCGTTTTATTCGCGGCCGCACCTCCCGCAAGTGCCAAAACCGCACTTGCCGCACCTGCCGCAAGCCCGCATATACATTGTATGGGGCGTGCCGCAACTGTGCCGCAACTGTGCCGCAAGTGCAGCCGTTATGCGGTAATCGCGGCAGATGCAGTTTTTTCACCGCATCTGCCGCGATTTAAAAAAAACGCTGATGTGAAAGCAGCCTTACTTTAGCTGGAAGATGGTCTTTCTTCAGCAGATGTTACTGTTGCTTTACCACATACCCCACGGACACAAACTTTTTTTCCCTTTCCACCACGCCTATTCCCCTTTCCACCACAAATTGGCAACTCTGCAGTTGTTGGCCAAAAAAAATTCAGATTGAAATCGAGCAGAGCTGACTGGCCAAAC
The DNA here is from genome assembly GCA_033576535.1 of Allobates femoralis. Classification (NCBI taxonomy): domain Eukaryota; kingdom Metazoa; phylum Chordata; class Amphibia; order Anura; family Aromobatidae; genus Allobates; species Allobates femoralis. The sequence goes on from JARQOC010000005.1 coordinate 184,704,389, forward strand.
AGTGCCACTAGGCCCAAACTATTACCTTGGCTAGGTGCAGTTAAAAATTAGTCTGAACTAGACAGGCAGTGTAGTGTGTTTCACAAGTGGGCTATACACCACTGTGTAAATGACACTGTTACTAGGCCCAAACTATTACCTGGGCTAGGTGCAGTTAAAAATTAGTCTCAACTAGACAAACAGTGTAGTGTGGTTCACAAGTGGGCTACACACCACTGTCTAAATGACAATGCTACTAGGCCCAAACTATTACCTGGGCTAGGTGCAGTTAAAAATGAGTCTAATCTAGACAGGCGATGTAGTGTGTTTCACAAGTGGGCTACACACCACTGTCTAAAGTACATTGCTACTAGGCCCAAACATATTACCTTGGCTAGGTGCAGTTAAAAATTAGTCTGAACTAGACAGGCGGTATAGTGTGTTTCACAAGTGGGCTACACACCACTGTCTAACTGACACCTACTACCTAGCCTATACCTATCATAAATACAGCCTATATACTCACACAGCTATTTAGACTCTGTCCATTTACATAGTAAACAATGAACGGGCCTCCACATGACATATTACATGACCATGACGTTTCTACTCCGCACTGCGCAATCGCGGTAGCGGCCGGCGCCCCGCTACACTGCACATGCGCGGGCGTCTGCCGTTACTTCCGGGTTGCGGGCATATAACACTGAGACCAGGGAAGCCTGGCATATACCACCGCAAATAACGCTAAAGGACATTTAAGGTAAAAGATATTATGGGACTCTTAATGGAGGGCTCTTAATCCATGACTGGGGGCATCTTCTTAGCCTGCCTATCTTGTCCACAGGTGACACATCACCAGTCCATACAACTGGTTAACCATTGAAATATATGTAAGGTAACAACACAGATTTAATAAGTTCACTTATACATAGGTATAGCCTATGTATTAGACGATAATTATGTACCTTTTTACGTACAGGCTGAGACATTCAATTGGTTGGCAGGAATTTGACCTAAGACTACACCAGACCTTAAAGACAGGAAGGTGGGGTATCTATAGACTTCTTCCTCATTGATATTTTCTATTACTTCTTTCTTTCTCTAATATGACTAACGGACAGATTTTGTCTTCTTCCTCCCTTGACTCTAACTGCTGGATACAATATTCTAATTGAAGGGGTATCTACCCCCAGACGTTGTTTTTAGTAGCTTTCTAACTTTGTATATATGCCCTCTGCTGAGGGGAGGGGGCCTCCACCCCCTTCCCTCGCCTCACCACACTGTATATTTGAGCACTCTTCTGATGCTTTTATCTCTGATTTGTTCATAGCAACAGGCTTGATAAAGACCAAAGGTTTTGGTCGAAACATTGCCCACCTGTATGTTGCTCCTCTACACTGCCTTTCACTTAAATAAACATAACAAACACAGAAACCTAAGGAGTGTGTGATTTTGTTACTCTATACCATTGACTGTGGGATCCTGGAATCCTGTTTATCTGCACCTCCGCTCTGAAATAAGTCTGTGTGCATGCCATTCTTTCATTTATAATGCCACATTGGTTGGCTGTTGCACCGGACCTCATTGATGTCGACAGAATCCTTTGGCTACGATGACACCGTCCGGGACGAGATTGTGGCCCAGGTCACATCCTCTACCGAATTTCTAAAAGTCCCAAGCAAAGACCTCAGAGCCAAGGAATTTGAGAAGGAGAAGAGAAAGTTTGTCTCTTTGGATCTACATTGCAGGACTCTAGCAGAATACTACAGACAGAAGAGAATCCCACGGGGACTTAGGAGCAATCTCAGACCTACCATCTTCTCTGAGAACGAGGAATATTGCAACAAATTTAAACAAATACTGAACAAGTGTTCATTTGATCTCATTGCATTGACTATAGAACATTTACAGGCCGCAATTACAGAGACCAAGGAGAAAGTGGCAACAATCGAAGCCCAGTTGGTGGGGTCTTTCACCTCTAACTACCTGGCGGATTTAAAATCCCACATAAACGAATCTTTGAATAACTTCAAGAAAACGCTCCAGGACCGCAAACGCCAAAAATTTCAGCCTGACATAGAGGATTACCAGGAGAACAGAGTCTACCAATGGAAAGATACAGGAATTTTTTTCCCAAGACCCTGGCAACCGTACCCAGGACAACCACAGTCGCCAAGTACTGGGAGCGATTCCAGCACTGGAGCCCGAGGTGCAATTCCTTTTTTACCCAGACCGCGAAGAGGCGTCCCACGCGGAGGTCAAGGCGGCGGAGGCCCCAACAGAATGAGAACGAGATCCCAGGTAAGGGTCCCAATCTCGTAGTTAATATCTCTAACTATACCCTCTCTCCGACAGAATACAATGTCCTCAATAAGGGTCTGACATTTTGCCCTACCCCCAGATGGAACTCATTCAACCTAGAGAAGGATTTACAGTCTTTTTATCACTCTATACGCCTGAAGACCCACTTTGGTTTGAATGAGACGACCACCAGTTCAAGGACCCCTGAGACCCCCAGGGACCCATTACAGATTTCCTCACTAGGACTCTTTAATAAAAGCTTCTTCTCTCCTCCAAAGACACACAATGCCGTGGAAACACTTATTACACTGATAGACACGGATGTAAAAGCCCACATCCATGAACATAGACTAGGTTTCTTCAAAACACGTAGTAACACCACCCCCATAGAACGACAAGCACTAGCGGCCCTACAGGACAATACCACCATCACTATCAAACCCGCTGATAAGGGGAAGTCTATAGTGGTAATGAATACCACAGACTATAAGAGGGAAATATACCGCCAACAAGAGGACACAGAAGCATACAGCGAAATTAACACTGACCCCCTTTTTTCCATTCAGGCGAAGATCAATAACACGCTGACCAGATATCATAACAACAACATAATAGACAAAAAGACCAGGGAATACCTGACAAAGAATAACCCAATAACGCCAGTATTCTATACATTGCCCAAAATCCACAAAAATCTGACTAACCCACCAGGGAGACCCATTGTGGCATCAACAGACTCGGTACTATCACCTCTGTCCAAATACCTAGAGAAAATCCTGACACCACTGGCACGGAAAACATGGTCCTTTATCCTAGACACAGGTGATTTCCTCAAACACATTAGGACACTAGGGCCCATACCGCAAGATAGCATCCTGGTCACCCTAGATGTCAACAGCTTATACACATCAATCGACCATACCAAAGGGATGCAGGCTATTCAGACTATCCTTCAATCTACTGACTTACCTCGTACTTCCTCTGACTTCTGCCTAGAATTATTGGAGTTAGTCCTCAGGGAGAACTACTTCCTATTTGGCGACGACTACTACATACAGAAACGGGGGACCTCAATGGGGTCAAACTTAGCCCCGGCCTATGCTAATTTTTATATGGATGATTTTGAGAGACAATACATCTATCCCAATAACCTGTTCCAGACTAATTCACTCACCTGGCTCAGATATATAGACGATGTCTTTTGTGTTTGGAAAGGTGACCATACATCCCTCAACGATTTCTTTCTACACCTCAACTCCATCAGAGAAGAACTACAGTTCACGATGGAGTGGAACAGAGAAAAAATCCACTTCCTTGACACCAATATTTTTGTAAAATCCGATCACTCATTAGGCTCTGATATTTTCTACAAACCAACGGACAGAAACGGACTCCTCCTGTACGACAGCTGTCATCCCCTCTCCACCAAAAATAGCCTACCCAGGTCACAATTAAATAGGGTGGCCCGGATCGTGTCTGAAGGGGACACCCTCCCGCTCAAGCTCCAGGAAATGGGTCAGAAATTCATAGAGAGACACTATCCTCAATGCTCATAGCTGAGGAGACCGAACGTATAACCAACCCCCAGAAATACCCATTATTGTTGCCAGGCGGGAGAGGGTCCCTTTTGTACATGAACACCATCCCACTATGCCAAAAATATATAACATCATCAAGAAACACTGGCCACTACTACAGCGAGCTTACCCCACAATCAAGGCGTTCGAACTACCACCCATAATGTGCAAAAGAAGACCGCCCAATATCAAAGATAAGGTAGTAAGAGTTGACATCGGTAGCACCTGAAGGATGCCTAAACAAAGTTTTCTAAACACCCAAAGGAAAGGAACCTTCCCATGTCTCAACTGTCCAGCATGCTCAAATGTAATCAAGGGCGAACACTTCACCCACCCCCAAACAGGGAAATCATACCCAGTGAAGGGCTTCTATACATGTGAGACGAATTATGTGGTATACTTGCTGAAATGCCCCTGTGGCCTCCTATATGTGGGGGAGACCACACAACATGTAAAAAATCGCATATCACACCATACATCTACCATACGCTGTGAGAAAACGTGGTTGCCAGTCCCTATACATTTTATGGAGGCTAAACACTCAGTTTCCCAGCTACGCTTCCAGGTCATAGAGCAAGTCAATACATCTAGACGAGGAGGGAACGTATCAGACTCCTAAAAGACAGAGAGAGATTTTGGATATACACACTACAAACACTGAGTCCTTGGGGCCTTAATAGGGAAATTGACTGGATGGTCTGATCCTTCTTTCCATTAACCTTCCTTTGTTTTTCACCCCAGATGTACTATGGAACTTGATTCCCCCAACCACCTTCTAATCGTGGCACACCCGTTATGGTAAGAGCACCTCCCATAGTGTCGCATAGAGTCTATATAAAATTCCCCCCCGATAATGTATAGTGAGTATGGGATTGGGACCCTCTGTGTTCTCCCCCCTTTTTTTGAATTTTTTCCCTACAGGTCCTGACCAGATGGAAAAAGTTGTACTCAATCCCCTTTGGGGATAAAGGAGACCTGTGGTACCCACATGAAAATTTGGGGCACCACTAAATCTGATATATCTGTAAAAGCACCGTATTACTGCATTTTTTTAATACCTGTAATAGCTGTATTCCTGTCTATCAGATGTATTTCTGATTACCATATGTAAAATACTACATCCCTCCTCTCTTATATACTGTTTTCCTTCTGCATATTCCCTATATATAGCCCCACAACTCGGGGTGTTCTGGACCTTACCACAGAGCGAGTTACACCTACTACCTAGCCTATACCTATCATAAATACAGCCTATATACTCACACAGCTATTTAGACTTTGTCCATTTACATAGTAAACAATGAACGGGCCTCCACATGACATATCACATGACCATGACGTTTCTACTCCGCACTGCGCAATCGCAGAAGCGGCTGGCGTCCCGCTACACTGTGCATGCGCGGGTGTCTGCCGTTACTTCCGGGTTGCGGGCATATAACACTGAGACCAGGGAAGCCTGCCGTATACTACCGCAAATAACGCTAAAGGACATTTAAGGTAAAAGACATTATGGGACTCTTAATGGAGGGCTCTTAATCCATGACTGGGGGCATCTTCTTAGTCTGCCTATCTTGTCCACAGGTGACACATCACCAGTCCATACAACCGGTTAACCATTGAAATATATGTAAGGTAACAACACAGATTTAATAAGTCCACTTATACATAGGTATAGCCTATGTATTAGATGATAATTATGTACCTTTTTACGTACAGGCTGAGACATTCAATTGCTTGGCAGGAATTTGACCTAAGACTACACCAGACCTTAAAGACAGGAAGGTGGGGTATCTATAGACTTCTTCCTCATTGATATTTTCTATTACTTCTTTCTTTCTCTAATATGACTAACAGACAGATTTTGTCTTCTTCCTCCCTTGACTCTCACTGCTGGATACAATATTCTAATTGAAGGGGTATCTACCCCCAGACATTGTTTTTAGTAGCTTTCTAACTTTGTATATATGCCCTCTGCTGAGGGGAGGGGGGCCTCCACCCCCTTCCCTCGCCTCACCACACTGTATATTTGAGCACTCTTCTGATGCTTTTTATTTCTGTTTTGTTCATAGCAACAGGCTTGATAAAGACCAAAGGTTTTGGTTGAAACGTTGCCCACCTGTATGTTGCTCCTCTACACTGCCTTTAACTTAAATAATCATAACAAACACAGAAACCTAAGGAGTGTGCGATTTTGTTACTCTATACCATTGACTTGTGGATCCTGGAATCCTGTTTATCTGCACCTCCGCTCTGAAATAAGTCTGTGTGCACACCATTCTTTCATTTATAACTGACACTACTACTAGCCCAAAAAATTGCCTGGACTAACTGCAGTAAAAAATTGGCTACTGGATAGACAGACGGTGTAGCTTACTTTGCAGGTGGGCTACACGGCTGACTACCAGACACTGCTACTAGCCCAAAAAGATTGCTTGGACTAGCTGCAGTAAAAAATTGGCTACTGGATAGACAGGCGGTGTAGCTTACCTTACAGCTGGGCTACACCGCTGACTACCAGACATTGCTACTAGCCAATAACATTGCCTGGACTAGCTGCAGTACAAAATTGGCTACTGTATAGACAGACGGTGTAGCTTACTTTGCAGCTGGGCTACACGGCTGACTACCAGACACTGCTACTAGCCCAAAAAGATTGCCTGGACTAGCAGCAGTAAAAAAATTGGCTACTGGAGAGACAGGCGGTGTAGATTACTTTGCAGCTTGGCTACACCGCTGACTACCAGACACTGCTACGAGCCCAGAAAAATTGCCTGGACTAGTTGCAGTAAAAAATTGGCTACTGAAGACAGCTGGAGTAGCTTGCTTCACAGCGGTGCTACTCTACCTGCCCTAAAGGATTGCCTGAGCTAGATTTGGTCAGATGCTGTGAAAAACACTTGCACAGCACTGGCACACACCTGGCTGGCAAAAACTGCTAGGAAGTACTCTAACCTAGCCCTGAAAAGGGCTGATATTTACAACTAATCCCTACTCCCTACTTGTTTGAAGTAGCCCTCAAAAGGGCTGAGAGTCTAACTAGTCCCTACCCCCTACACCTATCTGTCTATCTAACTTGAGATTCGCTCACTATCTATCTATCTAGCTAACACTTTATAGTGCCCACAGCAGCAGTAACGGTACCTGACTGACACACAACTGCAGCACTGTGGAAATGGTGGCGATGGGGAAAATGGCCGGGTCTTTTAGGGCAAGGAAATGTGACATACACAGCCAATGACACATGTCTTCACTTGTGTGCAAAAAATGCACTTTGCTGTGTGTGTGTGTGATTGGCTGACAGCCTGCACCGCCCCACTGTATATGCAGTTAGGAGAAAAAAAACCTGGAAATCGGCATTATTTCAGCAGCACTGATCTAAACCCCGCCCCCCACACACACACTGTATACTGAAATTGGATATTAACATTCATTAACAGTGTTAGGGTTAGGGTTAAGCTTTTGGTGATTAAAGCGTTATCGAACATAACCCTGAACTGCCGAATTTGAAGCAAATTGTTTGCATTTGTCGTATGAGTTGAACACCGCCCAAACAGCTCGAATTTAAGATTGGCGAACATTTTGAATCGACCATCGCTCATCTCTACTGCCTAATACATCCCTAACCTTCCCAAAACTAAAACTGTCCTATAATGGTTGTGCAAAATAACTTTGTAAGTTACATTTTTGTATGCTAATGAATCCTCTTGACTACTCTATGGGCAGTCTCCAGAGCTCTGTCTCCCCCATGATGCTGGTATCACGCTCCGCTGGGCATGATAATAGATTTACCAGGCATGTTCCCAGCTCTTCAATTCAAATGTCCCCCCTTCTGATTATGATGCCACGGCAGTGTAATTTCCACAGCTGCGCCGTCATTTCCGCAGCGGCGTATTGTAAATACTTCCGAGGTGCACTGAGGGGCTTCATAATGCTCAGTGCACATGCCCCAAAACCCTCACTTACAGCACCACATAACAGCAAGTCATCATTGAGAGCTTCTGAGGAGATGTACTAATCATTATAAAGCCGCTCAGTGCACCTCGGAAGAATTCGCAATACGCAGTTGTGGAAATTATGACACAGTTGTGAAAATGACATCGCCTTGGCGTCATACGCAGAAGGGGGGACATTTGACATTAAAGAGTAGGGAATGCGCTTTGAAAAATTATTACCACGCCCAGCGGGACATGGTACCAGCATCGAAGGGGGAGACGGAGCCCTGGAGACTGCCCCATTTGGCTGCATAGAGTAGTCAAGAGAACTCATTAACATACAAAAATGTAAGTGACAAAGTTATTTTGCACTACTATTATTGTACAGTTTTAGCTCAGAAAGGGATCGTTAGGGATGTATTAGAAAGGTGCAGGGACAGGTAGGGATAGGTTTGGGGAAAAAAACGAGCTGACAGGTTCTCTTTAATTATGTCTTGGGCATGCTGCAAAGCTCAAGTGGGGCTTTTGGATTTCATTGCGTGGATTTTACTGAATTGGTTTTTCAAGGATTCGTTGCTTTTCTAGCACTTTTTAGCTAACTGTAACATAGAGAACATTCATTTTTCCATCAAAAGAACCAAGTAGAGGCTTTCATTTTGTGAGATGAGTTGAACATTCATTTTAAAGCTTTTTATTCACATTTATTGCAAACAGAATGAGGAAATAGCAATTCATCAAATGCATATATATATATATATATGTATAATATATATATATATATATATATATATATATATATATATATATATATAATATATAAAGCTGAATGTGTGTATGTATGTATGTGTGTGTGTATGTATGTGTGTGTGTATATTCAGGATTGGCATCTACACCGTCGCAACTACAGCCACAAACTTTGCACAGTCACACGTCTGGACCCCGGGAGCGTCATAGGCTATGTTGTGAGGCGAAATTTTAAACCTGCGCGTTCCAATTCACCAAACAATTTTGCCCCTATCTACATAATGGGGAAAAAGTGACAGTTACCAGTTGACAGTTGTGAATGAGATGGGCTTACTGATAGCGCCAAAGACTAACAGCACATACCAGCATATAGTCACTAGGGTGGGGCCCCAACATGAGATATTCAACATGCACAGGGACATGTATACACACCACACGCACACAAAGAGTAACAGCAAGTGTATAGTCGCTAAGGTGCAGCCCCAACATTGGATACTCGCCACGCACCCGAACAAACACACACACCACAAAGAGACACACACAACACAAAGACACACACACCCACGGGGACACACACACACCCTATAGCGACACATGCACTCACCCCACAGGGACACACACACACACCACAAAGACACACACAACACAGACACACACACCACACAGACCCCCCCCACAGGGACACACACACATAGCCACCCTATAGGGACACATGTACTCACCCCACAGGGACACACACACACACACCACAAAGAGACACACACACCACACAGACCCTCCCCCACAGGGACACACACATACACACCGTATAGGGACACATGCACTCACCCCACAGGGACACACACACAGACCACAAAGAGACACACACAACACAGAGACACACACACCCCACACAGACACCCCCCCCCACAGGGACACACACACATACACACCCTATAGGGACATATGCACTCACCCCACAGGGACACACACACACACCACAAAGAAACACACACAACAGAGACACACACCACACAGACCCCCCCACAGGGACACACACACATACACACCCTATAGGGACACATGCACTCACCCCACAGGAACACACACATACACACACCCCAGGGACACACACACCACACAGACAGACATAGATGTGCACAAATCACCTCACATAACTCGCCTCAGACGTGTGCTATCTTTAATTTCCAAACATAAACATCTGATTAAAAGCAGCCAATGTGCAACACATGTGCCATATAGGGAATTAAGGCAGATGTCAGTCACATGAGCTGTCTATTATGTGTATGTGTGAGGTAACATATACTGCCTGGCCAGGGGAGGGTTTACTGTTGGCTGGAGATTTATTAGGCTGCCTATAGCAATCAATCACAGCTCAGCTTCTATTTTCTTACAGGTCATTAATATGACATATTCAAATTCTATTTTGTTATAGCTAACATCAGTTATTTATTAACCCGAGCGTAGCCGGGTACTACAGCTAGTATATATATACATACATATATATATATATATAAAATAAAAATCAAAGCAGCACAATTTTAGCTTTAGTTCGTGCAGAGCCACTGACAATGAGTCTTTTACAATACTCTGGAGGAATTTTTTCTCACTAGCTTTTGCAGAATTCTTGTAATTCAATCACATTGAAGGGTTTTGAGCATGAGCCACTATTTCACGGTCATGCCACAGCATCTCTATCTGATTAAAACTAACTACCGCATGTTTCATAATACCTATAGCTTCCATTAGGGGTCATTTTGACCCCCATTCAAAAGTACTGACTCTAGAGTAAAAATACCTTTTTTGTTGCCAACAAATTAAAGAACATTTATTTTAACTTAGTAGGAACAGTGTTAAGATCAAGTACAGCAGTTTAAACGCATTTCAACTGTAATGTTTGCTACTGAAGTGCAGACAGTGGATCAAACTTGATCAGACAAAACAAAATGCTGAATCATCCCTGACATGCAAAGTGTGAGGTAGCAACCGGGGAACCCGCTTGCAAAACGACAAGAACACGTGTTTATAAGGTTAACCAATGTCTACCCGTTTATTTTCACATATTAATCACATAACCCGGGTAGCATGTTTGACACATATCGCATTGATTAACAACACTTTACATAAATACACCATACATTTACATTTAACATCACATAACACTTATATTGCACATAACGTTTTATAGTAACCCGGGACCTGTAACCATCTCTGTCCCCATTGGAGCTCTACTAACAGCTCCCGGGTGGCTACGGCCTCCGGCCTACTTACACTATACATAAGTTACAGTACGATGATGACCCTTCCGGGTTCATAACAGGGATTGGCAAACCCTAGTAACCCGTGTCTGCGGCCTCAGGCCTAACCACGCGTTACCCAGTACGGGAGCCCTTCTAACCCCTGCTTCTGACCTTCGTTACATACGCCTCAACGGGCCCTGTGGGTCCCAATGGCGGTACCTGCCGCCTGGCTTTAGTCACCCCAGCATGATGATATACATTCACCCCTAGTCAGGAATCCTGCCTGACCAGGTCCTTACATACCGTATGTGATCCATCATTCAAACGTCCATGGATCACACACCTGCTCACAGCCCACATCCATGGACTGTGGCCCCTCCATGGCCCATTACAGGGACTGGCAAACCATAGTGCACGGGAACCTCTACATCCGTTACCTACTAGGAGCCCTATTACCCCTGTCTCTGGCACCACAGGCACACCCACACCATTAGAGGTCGTGGTTGAGGGATCAGGTACCCTCTGCATGCAGCAGGGCAAGCCTCCCTCTCGTCCCAAGGACGGAACGCCTCCAACATCATCCATACCAGCTGGGTCACTGTCTCTCCACATGATTATACATGGGTCTTACATAGGTCATCATCTCTCATTCAGGGCCATTACCTAAGCCCTCATACACATAGTTCATCGGGTCCCTTAACTGAGTACTCTGACTCGGACCCAAAGGCGGTCTATGCCCGCCTGGCACACTACATACAATTGCCTCCACGGGCTACATACATTCCGGTTCATCAGGACCTTTAACGGACTCCACTGAGTCGGTCCCAAGGGCGGTCTATACTCGCCTAACATGATTTACGCACACCAGGTGCACAGTTCACACTATCGCTCGGGAACTGCTTTCTTACCGGGCACGGATCCGGGTCTCGCTACCTGTGTCACAGGTTCCACCAGGCATCGCCACAGGCTCCTTCCCGGACGTGAGGCGAACCACGTCCGGTCTAGCGTCCACGGGTCAACCACAGCTTCCCCCTCCAGGTGCGGACACGACCACGGACCTCGGCACTGGCATGGAGCTAGCATGCTCCCATCATGTACTCAGAGCCTCCAGACTGCTCTGCACTTGGCTGGTCTCAGCTTCCATCTGAATCAATCTCAGCTTCCAGGATCAATCTCAGCCTCCAGAATCCATCTCACAATCACTCAGGTGGCCGGCTCTTATCGTGCCAGCCACTCCCACATGGACACACCCCCTCAGCTGCTGTTAATCACCCTGTCACACAGCTCAGGTTAACTCCCTGTGTTCCGGGTTGTCAGCACTCACTCGTTACATCCTATTCCTCATGGACTCCTCGATCTCATCCCACTCTCACTGCCGCTCATTAGGCTCATGAAACCTCATTGTGTTCAGGTTGGTTCACACAGTATTATCATCACAGGAAAACCGGCCAGTGTGCACAGGATCATCCTCTGATCCTACATGTGATGTACCCCGGCCATGCGGATCATGCCGGCGGTGCCTCACATACCCCCCTCCTTGTTTACACCCGTGGGTAGGGGTTAAACACACGGCCCTGACAAGTCGGGTGACAGCGTCGCCCCTGGCTTGTGAATAAGGGTCACACACACTGCCGGCTTGCACACCTAGGACACCGGTAAACCGTGTCCTAACCTCCCCCCTCCTTGTTCAGACCAGTGGGGGATGAACACACTGCCATAGGAGCCGGGCCACCATACAACACCTTGTGGCACCGCTCCCGGTTTGTACACCTGTGACTCCTGTCCAACCTCCCCCCTCCTTGCTTAAACCAGCAGGGGCAAACACAGTTCATAGAATCCGGATGTGGCGCTGTCTTGGCAACTTCGTGACCCCTCGTGCCACCGGAACCTTGATCACGCCGACTTTGACTTCGGGACCCCTAGGGCCGCCCGATACTTTGAGTACGACGTCTTCGTGACCTCGCCAGGTCACCGGCCAGATGCTAGGGTGCGTCGTGCGGTTGCCCATAGCAACCAAGTCCATATAAAGTGCATCAACAGAATTGTCCATATAAGGTGCTCCGGCACCACAGCCCTCGGCTGTACCAACCCCCCTTTGTAACTGGGGTGCATTCCTCACCGGGCAACCTTGCCCGCATTCTCCACCATATGTGAGGTAGCAACCGGGGACCCCGCTTGCAAAACGACAAGAACACGTGTTTATAAGGTTAACCAATGTCTACCCGTTTATTTTCACATATTAATCACATAACCCGGGTAGCATGTTTGACACATATCACATTGATTAACAACACTTTACATAAATACACCATACATTTACATTTAACATCACATAACACTTATATTGCACATAACGTTTTATAGTAACCCGGGACCTGTAACCATCTCTGTCCCCATTGGAGCTCTACTAACAGCTCCCGGGTGGCTACGGCCTCCGGCCTACTTACACTATACATAAGTTACAGTACGATGATGACCCTTCCGGGTTCATAACAGGGATTGGCAAACCCTAGTAACCCGTGGCTGCGGCCTCAGGCCTAACCACGCGTTACCCAGTACGGGAGCCCTTCTAACCCCTGCTTCTGACCTTCGTTACATACGCCTCAACGGGCCCTGTGGGTCCCAATGGCGGTACCTGCCGCCTGGCTTTAGTCACCCCAGCATGATGATATACATTCACCCCTAGTCAGGAATCCTGCCTGACCAGGTCCTTACATACCGTATGTGATCCATCATTCAAACGTCCATGGATCACACACCTGCTCACAGCCCACATCCATGGACTGTGGCCCCTCCATGGCCCATTACAGGGACTGGCAAACCATAGTGCACGGGAACCTCTACATCCGTTACCTACTAGGAGCCCTATTACCCCTGTCTCTGGCACCACAGGCACACCCACACCATTAGAGGTCGTGGTTGAGGGATCAGGTACCCTCTGCATGCAGCAGGGCAAGCCTCCCTCTCGTCCCAAGGACGGAACGCCTCCAACATCATCCATACCAGCTGGGTCACTGTCTCTCCACATGATTATACATGGGTCTTACATAGGTCATCATCTCTCATTCAGGGCCATTACCTAAGCCCTCATACACATAGTTCATCGGGTCCCTTAACTGAGTACTCTGACTCGGACCCAAAGGCGGTCTATGCCCGCCTGGCACACTACATACAATTGCCTCCACGGGCTACATACATTCCGGTTCATCAGGACCTTTAACGGACTCCACTGAGTCGGTCCCAAGGGCGGTCTATACTCGCCTAACATGATTTACGCACACCAGGTGCACAGTTCACACTATCGCTCGGGAACTGCTTTCTTACCGGGCACGGATCCGGGTCTCGCTACCTGTGTCACAGGTTCCACCAGGCATCGCCACAGGCTCCTTCCCGGACGTGAGGCGAACCACGTCCGGTCTAGCGTCCACGGGTCAACCACGGCTTCCCCCTCCAGGTGCGGACACGACCACGGACCTCGGCACCGGCATGAGCTAGCATGCTCCCATCATGTACTCAGAGCCTCCAGACTGCTCTGCACTTGGCTGGTCTCAGCTTCCATCTGAATCAATCTCAGCTTCCAGGATCAATCTCAGCCTCCAGAATCCATCTCACAATCACTCAGGTGGCCGGCTCTTATCGTGCCAGCCACTCCCACATGGACACACCCCCTCAGCTGCTGTTAATCAGCCTGTCACACAGCTCAGGTTAACTCCCTGTGTTCCGGGTTGTCAGCACTCACTCGTTACATCCTATTCCTCATGGACTCCTCGATCTCATCCCACTCTCACTGCCGCTCATTAGGCTCATGAAACCTCATTGTGTTCAGGTTGGTTCACACAGTATTATCATCACAGGAAAACCGGCCAGTGTGCACAGGATCATTCTCTGATCCTACATGTGATGTACCCCGGCCATGCGGATCATGCCGGCGGTGCCTCACAAAAGATACAATTACACTCTACAACTAGGGAGAAGCACTGTGATTTTCTGTACTCTGTAATATTAGGTGACTTGCCTACTACTACTTTTATGTATGGGGTCAAATTGACCCCTCAGTACTTATAGGTATGAATTGTAAAATCCAGGCCCCTGAAAAAGGTACAATTCATTTTTGTGTCCTAAAATATACACTACCATGAATATATAAAAGTCACAAAAACTCAAAACTCTTTAACTTTGTTAAAATTTTAGAAATTATAGGAAAAAGAAGTAGCAGAGGGTCAAAATGACCCTCTCCAGTAGTTCTAATGTTAAGGACAGGACTTTGACTAGGGCACTTCATAGTATTCATTTTGTTTATCCTAAATCATGCAAACTCTAGATTAACTTGCTGGTATGTTTTGGATCATTGTCTAGCTGCAGAACACAAGTGCGCTTCAGCTTGAAGTCACAAACACATGGATGGACATTCTCCTTTGGGATTTCTTGGTAGATAGAATTCGTGATTCCATTTACAACAGCAAGTCTTTCAGGTCAAGAAGCAGAAAAATAGCCTCAGACCCTCATGCTACCACCACTACCACCACCATATTTAAAGTGTAAATGTGATTTTATTGAAAAAAAAAAAAAAATCTTGCACTGGTTGTTAATGATGAGTCACAAAGCAGCTAAGACAACACTTTTTTGTGACATATAACTGATTTTATCACATTTTTCTGTGCTCTTTAAAAAGCTGCATTTTATGCCTGTGTGAGAGTGTCCAGCAGTGTGTGTGAGAGCAGGCTGGTAATGAGCTGTGTGGGGAGCCAGCAGACAAGGGGTTAACAGAGATGGCTGTGTGGAGACAGAAGTATTAAACCTGTAAAAAGTTAATATCCTTGCATTGCTCAGCTCTGTGCTGTAATGTAATATACCTTGTCTCCTCATGGGCTGTCTTCGGCAAGGTAGACCACTCCCCCTCTCCATTATCTCCTCACATGTCCGTATTCACTGTGAAGACATCCCTTGCACAGAAACAGCTTCACTCACAGTGCACTGAGGACATCTTGTGGAAGCTTTATGAATGGTAACCAAATAGAATTATCTATTAAACCATATTACAATATTTATTAAAATCACTTGCTCTACATTTTTATTAATTAAATATTTAAATGATGGTTACGCTTTAAACGTTGGTATGATGTCCTTTTTCTGAATTTCTGTGTTGCTTCTACACCAGATGTAATGAGACATACACCACCTTCCAAAAAGTTCAACTTTTGTCTCATCAGTCCACAGAGTCTACTCCCAAAAATCTTTGGGATCATTAGGATGTTTTCTGGCAAAACTGACATGAGCCTTTATGTTTTTTTGCTCAGCAGTGGTTTTTGTTTTAAAACTATGCCATGCATGCTATTTGTACTCGTTCTCTTTCTGATGGTGGAGTCATGAACACTGACCTTAACTGAGGCAAGGGAGGCCTGCAGACCTTTTCATGTGGGTCCTTTTGTGACTTCTTGAATGAAATTTAAAACAAAATTTAGTTCTGACGCCCTACTTAAGGTCTCTTTGTGAGAGAGCCTGATTCTGATATTTGGATACATACTTGGATATTGAGGAAGAGAACCATTGGCATGATATGGCCTATGAGGTCCTTCAGACAAACTCTGTAACACTGCCCATTACCTCATTAATATGCACAACATACATCTTCAGGTTTCAGCCTTACACATGAGAATAATATGAGTAACAATAATGAAATATGCTCTATATATTTGATGCTCATTTGAAAAATGTACCCTCACATGCCTTTGAAAAGTGAAATTCTTCATTATAACTTTGTTAACATTCTCTAAATAATGCTGACGTAAGAAGCACCCCAGTAGGTAGTTGGAATGGCTAGGCAAGAAAAATATTTGAGTTTGAAACCACTGCCACTTCCCCTGTGTTATGTCCTTCCCAATATGTTGTACAGGAAGCAGATGATGATGCCTCCTGTACTCAACCTGCAGTTGTAAGTACACAACAAACATTGAGCATTGGACAAACATTGAATATATTTTTGTGCAACAAAATGTGACCCTAAAAACGAAAGTTGTCAGAAAGCCCATTGTTATTTAAAGGACCGCAGAAAATGGAAGTACTCTATTTGACAGTATTTAAATAGCCACTATGACTTTGTTATTATTTTGGACTTTATGGCACAGGCCAAGTAAACATGACCCCAAAATTTAGAGGTGGTAGAATGAACAGTGTTTTTGAAAGTACTTCAGAAAATGGAAGTACTCTATTTGACATTATTTAAAGGGAACATGTCAGGTCATTTTTATCCCCTTACCTATCACTACCTGTCCCTGTACCTTCCCAGTACACCCCAAACCATCCCTGTCTGACCTCAAAAATATTTCTATTCTCCCCTCCAAATCCTAGAACTCAGGCCAGCAGTTCATCTGTCATGCACAAAGTTAGTTACTCATTAGTAACAGCCAATGATATCATGATATTAATTTAGCAGTTTTAGTTTGCATTTCAGCTATGCAGTGCCATGTTTTCTTTAATTATTTTTAATATCACTGATCCTAGACTGGTTAATATTTAATATAAATTACAAAATCATAATTAAAATTTTAAAAATGAATTATTCAGAAATGTCACATTTCAACTAGGAATCTGTAGCAGAGTTGAATAAGTGAGAAATATTGCAAGAATAAGCTGTGAATTTGCCAACAATCAACAGTCTTTTCTTTTGAAAGTGATAATGATCACATTTAGAATGAGTAAGAAGAGAGCGGCTATTCTTATCACTTTCTAATGTGAAGCTAATTGTGTTTGTCATATCGTAGATTCTGACGAAGTTTATAACAATGTCAGATCAAAAAGGAAATGTGTAACATATGGAAGTCTGAAAAATTCTAGATGTTCATTTTATAAATGATAATTAAATTAAAGGACATTTCAAACACCTAAATGCGAAGAAAACAATGACAAAGGGAGACATTGGATATAGCAATTTTAGCAAAAAATTAGAAAAATTAGCAATTCTTAAACTTTTAATGTTTATATCCTAAATCCCTTCATCATGAGCCTGTCTGCACCTTCATGACCAGGCCTTTTTTTCAATCATGACTTCTTCATGAGAATGCTTCAAATGATCCCAGTGATTCCAAGTTTATTTTTTCACGACATAATGGACTTTATGTTGATAGTAAATTTAGGACGATATTTTTTGTGTTTATTTGTGAAATAATTCGCAAATTTGGTGAAGTGTTTGCAATTTTCAAACTTTGAAACCAGGGAATTTTATGACATAAATTAGACAATAAAAAACATTTCCTACATGTCTACTTTCCATCAACAGAAATTTTTAATTTAAGATTTTTTTTTCGTTAGGAAGTTAGAAGGGTTGAAATGTTATTAGCAATTTCTCATTTCTACAACAACATTTACAAAGCCACTTTTTTAGGGATCAGATCACATTTGAATTGACTTTAAATAGCCTATATGAAAGACAATACAAAAAAGTGACATTAGACACTAGACTGTTTTGCTGCATGACAGGGCTCTGAAGGGAAAACGCACCATTTGACTTTTTGAATGGAAAATTGTCAGGGATTTTTTGCTGACACCAAGTAGTGTTTGGAGAGCCCTTGATGTAGTATCTAAATAGTAGAAACCCCCACAAGAAATCCCATTTTGGAAACTAGACCCTCCGCAGGACTTATCTAGATGTGTAGTGAGCACCTTGAGCCTTCAAGTGCTTCCAAAATGTTATAATGTTAAGCTGTGAGAAAGAAAAAGTACATTATTTCCGCAAAAATATTATTTTAGCCCTAATTTTTTCATTTTCACAAGGGCAACAGGAAAAAACTGACCCCAAAATTTGTTGTGCAAATTCTCCTAAGTGTGTTGATTCTCCATATGTGGTGGAAAACTATTGTTTGGGCACATGGTAGGGTTCAGATAGGAAGAAGTGCCATTTGAAATTTTGAATGGAAAATTGGCTGAAATCATTAACAGACTCCATGTTGAGTTTACAAAATCCTTGATGACCTGAACAGTGCACATTCACCCACAAATCACCCCATTTTGAAAACTAGACCACCCAAGGAATTTATCTAGATGTTTGGTGAGCACTTTTGAACCTCAAGGTGCTTCACATAATTTTATAAATTTAAGCCGTGAAAAAGTAAAAGTCCACTTTTTCCCACAAAATTGTTCTTTTAAACCCCAATTTTTCATTTATTACAAGATCAGTAGAAAAATTGATCCAAAATTTGTTGTAAAATTTCTCCTGAGTTTGCTGATATGTGGTGGAAAACCACTGTTTGGGTGCACAGCAAGGCTTGGAAAGGAAGGCGCGACATTTTACAGCACAGGTTTTGATAGAATAGTCTGCAAGTGTCATGTACGTAACCTACTTAAACAATGGAATTCCCCCACAATTACCCTATACTGGAAACTAGACCTTCCAAGGAATTTGTTTAGATATGTTCTTAGCACCTTGAACCCAAAGGTGATTCACAGAATTTTACTACACGGAAATGTGAAAATGAAAAAATAGCTTTTTCCAACAAAAATGTTTTAGCAGCAAATATTTTAATTTTCCAAGGAAAGCTGGAGAAATTGGACCCAAAAATGTGTTGCACTATTTCTTCTGAGTATGTGGATACTGCAAATGTGGTGGAAAACAACTGTTTGGGTGCACAGCAGGTCTTAGGAAGGAAGGAGTGCAATTTGATTTTTGGAGCACAAATGTTCTTAAAATAGTTTCATCACTCTATGTGCAGAGCCCTATAAGTGCAAGAACAGCAGAAACCCTCTTAACTGATCACATTTTGGAAAGTACACCCCTTTGGAAGTTCATCTATGTGTGTAGTGAAAATGATATCACTTGAAAACACCTATGGCAAATAAAGCCTTGTAGTTCATTGTAGTGCCCCTGCATTGTGCCCAGCTCATACCTCTGTAGAAACCCATCCTGTAAATTAAATGGCCTTTCTTCAGTACGAGTCCAATGAGAAGAGCTGCACTCGTCCGGTGAAAACTTTTCATTTATTTAAGAAAAAAACTTACAAGCAGTGCATGAGAGAGCATAGGAGAGACCCTGCAAGGACTATGGCCATTTCGTGCTTGAACACTTCTACGGGTTCAAGCTCATTGAAGCGCGCATACGTGAAATGGCCATAGTCCCGGCAAATTCGTAGCTGCTCCCTATCCTCCATTGTCTCATATACTTCTTGTAAGTGTTTAAGTTTTTTTGAAATAAAGAAGAACTTTTTTACTGAACGAGTGCTGCTCTTCTTATTGGACTAATTGCTGTGTTACCAGCCCTGGGACATTCAGCAGGCACCTCCGTCTACTTTTTTTTATGCCAGTTGGATACAACTACATGGTATGTCCATTCATTTTCCTTTCTTAATTCCAATTATGGTGGTGCAGGTTCTTGCCAAATTCTTTTTGTACCTCTCACTACAGCAATACCAAACATGTTGATGATAACTGTGGTTTAGTTCTTGTGAAGCTCAGAGGTGGGCATTTGGATTTGGGAGAACAGATCTTGCTGGGGTTCTTCTTGGGGGTGTGAGGAGCTATAGCACATTTTCAGAGCCTTTGTGCTACCTGTAACATGTAAATCCCCTATATATTTTTTAACAGATGATGGACCTAAGTGGGTACTTGTCTTTTTGTGGGTTGATTTGAATGCTATTGATGGCAATTTGTGTACAAAATATTTTGAATCAGTTCATATATATCCTGTGCCACATCCTGAGCATGTACATTTGGTTTTCCTGCTACATCTCTAAAATACATAATTCAAGTAAAGCCCTAGATGGATACATTCACTAATCAGTCAGCAAAGTTATTTTGGACTCTGTTTGCTCTCTGTTCAGCTGTGTCTTTCTTTTGAAAAGGTGCACAAAAGTGACCCCACTTTTGTGCGCGCATAAAAAACACGTAAAAAGTAGTGATGGGCGAATCCTAAATTACTCAGAATCGCTTGAGTCTAGCGAGTCCGAGCCCGGGACTCGCTACTCGTTGCGAGTCTAGCGAGTCCAATGTTAATGAATGGGGAAGCGAGTAATAGCGAGTAATGTGTGATTTAAAAATCGCAGATGTGTCTCGGAAAGCGCTCGCATTGCCGTGTTGGAAGCCCCACTCGCAACTGTATTTTGCTGCTGTCTCCGAGGCCAAACTCGCATGTGTTTGAGGCGAGGCAAGCGATTTTCTGCAGCAAACCCAATGCTTTTTGCAAACAGGAAATAAGCCGACTCGAGCTGCCTGGCTGGATGCGCAGAAACACAACGAGTAAGCATGGCCCCTGTCAACACCCTGCAATTAATTGCTCTGGTGGAGGCTCGGCCCCTGCTTTGGCTGCCCACTGACCCAGCCTATGGGGATAACGTCCAGCGGACTACAGCCTGGAGGGAGATCGCACAGGGCGTTTTCCCAACGTTTCATTGTTGTGGCCATGATGCACAGTGCAATATGGGTGAGTTAAATGTGTTCACACGTTATATTGCATTTACCATATATAGTCGTGTATAAGCCGACCCGTGTATAAGCCGACCCCCCTACTTTAGCCCAAAAAAGTGGGAAACCATATTGACCGCCATCCTTGTATACAGCGGCTATCACTGTTAGACAGCCCCCCAGCAGAGTATACAGCTCCACCTGCAGAGTATACAGGCCCCCAGTGTGTATATATGCCCCCGATATTAGGGTATACAGACCCCCCGTGGGTACACAGGCCCCCCAGCAGTGTGTATACAGGGCCCCCAGTGGTTATACAGGGCCCTCATAGTAGGGTCTACAGCCCCCCCATGGGTATACAAGCCCCCATCAGTGGGTATACAGGGCCCCCGTGGGTATACAGGGCCCTCATAGTAGGGTATACAGGGCCCTCAATGTGTTATCATGCGCCGTCGCATGGTTGCCTATATTTGGATGGGGTCACAATAGTACACTTAGTTTAAGGGCTGGTCCTCCTGGCTCTGAAGGCCAGGGGTTTGGGTGTATATAACTACCACTAATGAGCGGAGTCTGGTGCCCGCACTATTACATTCTCTATGCGTTGACATGTGCCCTGCCCAATTTGTGATTGTGGCCATGTGAGCTCAATGTCCGTAATGCTGTTGATGATGTTCCACACTGTCGTGTCCATGTGCCTTGTATACACATTACACACACAACATGAATAAAATGTTATTGTTGATTTGTACACATACTTTTAGTGTTTCAAATGTTACAGAGGTCTAAACCCGGTTTGAAATCATTTCACAGTTGACCACATTATGAAGCGGTGGAGGAGCTGCCGCGACCAATTCAAGCGGCAACAATGGAGGATCATGGAGGGGGGACCGGAAGCTGGTCACGGGACAATATATTGCCACTACGAACGGCTGTCCTTTCTAGAACCGGTGGCCCATATGGCAAGGTATGTGTCTGCTGCACTGTTGTTTACTATTATTGTTATTATTATTTATTTATATAGCGCCATTAGGTTCCATGGCACTTTACATGAGGATAAGGGTTAACGACAAAAAACAGTACATGAAGACAATCAGGTCATACAGGTACAAGAGGAGAGGACCCTGTCCACGAGGGCACACAGTGTACGTATGAAGCTCTATAATGAGTGTGCTGGTTTACATACCCACACTGGGGTTTGTTTCTGCCATGGTGCAACACAATTCTATTACCTTTGGCAATGATCCAGGACATACACATTTATAGTCACATTGTGACGTTGGGACAAATAAGCAATGTTCTGCAGGGTGGTCAGACACAATGTTCCGTGACCTCACAATTAGCTATTATTGTTGGTATGTTTGTGGAACAAAGCCATGTTCTTCCCTGCAATGGCCTCTAAGGTGTGTGGCCCTGTCTGGTTTGCCTGTCATAAGCCTCATTTGTATCAGTTCCTAATGGCCTCGACTTGCATAAGGGCCGCATACATCCCTACACGTTTAGTTGTGGGTGTTTTTTTCGGCTAAATAACGTTGCAAGGATATACGGTACCCTTTTGCACTAAACTATTTGTACACCATCCCAGATTGTTGACACAGTCACACACATTTCAGGACATACCCTGTATCACTACAAATATGTGTGGTTCAGTTTTCCCATGGGTGTATTTGGGGCTGCAAGGTGATGGTGTAGATATTAGGGCCCACATGTGAATTTAAATTTTTTTGTCGTTAACTCATGGCCACATTACGAATCCTCCGGAAAACATAGTGTATTAATGCTGTATAAAATCAAACTAAAGAGGGCCATATTTTAAGTGCAACAGGCTTTTATGTCCAAGGTCCTTTTGGAAACCTGAGGTTTGCCCTTGCTGCTCCCGGTTTTTTGTTTGGCCCCGTTGGAATAACTGTAAAACTGGCCATATGTGCATACCACCTTGTTTGGCACCAACGATTGTGACCTGCTGCTCAAAAACAACCCCATACTCTATGTCCATTACAGTCGTTTCAAAACCCAAGCCATCTGTTTGGTGTTTTTTATTTACCAAGACATTCCTGATTAGCATACATGGCAGCAAAAAGGAGTGTAGGCCACTAACGCCCAATGCTCATGTGTCACCTATGCTGCATGACTCCATTTCCTGTCTTGCTCACCTGCCCTATAGATCTGGGTTATGTGCATTGAGACCAAGGCCGTCCACACTGTGTCTTTTTGTGTCCAACTGATGGCAAACAACCCTGAAGAATGTGTTTGCCTCACAGTGTCAGGCTATAGCTTTCTCCACATAAAGTTTCCACAAAAAGTCTAAGCAATAGTTGTGGCCACTAATATGTCTTCAAGTGACTACATAGCTGTCCTGCCTAAGGCAGGGCACAGTGTAATAGTGCGGACAAATTTTAAAATTTGTAATGTAATGGCAAAAAATCGTGGAGCAACACTACCCACACATACAATATTGTTTGAGGCATGAGCCAAAAATGTCATTAATTTATTTGCTGCAATTCCATCTTAAGGGCAACAATGAAAAGACACAGAATACACAGATACACTGAGTCAAAAAAGCGTGCACATGTTATGTTTGGCCTATGGTTTTGTTTCCAAACGCAGCCCATTCACCAAATGTTTTTTATATTTACCCACAGAGCTGCTCACTATCGGAGGCGGCGGCGTCACCTGCCAGCAGAGCTGCCTGAGGAGGCGAGGGAGCCCCCTCAACCCCCACCAGATGAGGAGGAGGGAGTACCACCACCACCACCACCTCCGCCACCACCACCACCACCACCTTTGGGGCCACAGGAAGAAGAGGAGGATGAAGGGCCACACCAGCGCCCTCCACTGCCGACTGCCAGCAGTGTGGGGAGTCACTGGAACCCCAGCAGCCCTGCTCTGATCCCGGGGGCACCACAAGACCACAGAGGACAGTGTAATGCTGACTTTGCCCGCAGTCTCATACCATTCTTGGATGACATTCCATTCGAGAGACGACTGCGGGCTTGGTCAGCAATACATATTGTAATAGATGCCTGTCGGCCTCCAAACCCCCTGGCCAGGTCTTTTCCTATTTGGAGGGGTGGCAGCAATCTGGCGCAAACAGGCCAGACAGGCACACACCACGGCGGGACAGCTATGTGGCGACCCAGAGGCCGTACCAACATTTCTGGCCAAACCACATGGACCTCCCAACCCAAGGCCATTTTGAGACACCGGCCCAGGTGACCCACCCTACAGGGTTACAAGCAGTGGGGGAGGCTATCCATGGGGCCCTGGACCTCCTCCAGGACCAGCGTGATGGTGGCCTGGTAGAGGCTACCCCACACAATCTTCCCACCTACCACCAGCTGTAGGGTCAACTTTTTTTTTTTTTGGGTTATCTAAATAGTGCATGTTTGCACTTTTGACATGTTTATTTCTGTTTATTTTCGTTGCTTTTCGAAAGCTAAAAAAAAAAAAAAAAAAAATCTGACATCTTTGCCATTAAGGCATAATAATACAGATTTTCAAAAACAATGCTTTGTGTCTGTCTTTTTTCAGGGAATGGATGTGTAGGTTGTTTTGTGGGTGGCCTTAAAGTCATCATCATTAGCAAGTACTTTACGGCCTGCATGGCGCATGAGGGCACCTTGGTTTGCACGTGTAAAATCATTACTGCACATACCAATGTTGCTAGCAAAGAAATAGTGCCTGTGTTTGGGGGGTGGGGTTACTTAATGACTCGGTATGGCAACAACACTAGGAACACAGATGCGAGAGGCTGGGACGTCTACTTGCAACACAGAATGTCTATGCGTTATCTCCGTAGCGTACAGTGGGACCCTTCGCCAGGCTCCAGCAGGATCATAGTACAAGCAACGTCTTCGATGCAGGCATAGGCTTGATGCCTCAAAAAATTAGCCCAAGGGGCGGGATCAACTCTTTTTAGAATAAGCGAAGGGTGCGTGGCCCATACTATATTCTTGCTTGTCCTGAGAGCATAGGAGAAGCAACGTATTCGATGCAGGCATAGGCTTGTTGCCTCAAAAAATTAGCCCAAGGGGCTTGATCAACTCTTTTTAGATATAGAGGAGGGAGCGTGGCCCATACTATATTCTTGCTTGTCCTGAGAGCATAGGAAAGCAACGTCTTCGATGCAGGTATAGGCTTGTTGCCTCAAAAAATTAGCCCAAGGGGCGGGATCAACTCTTTTTAGAATAAGCGGAGGGCGCGTGGCCCATACTATATTCTTGCTTGTCCTGAGAGCATAGGAGAAGCAACGTCTTCGATGCAGGTATAGGCTTGTTGCCTCAAAAAATTAGCCCAAGGGGCTTGATCAACTCTTTTTAGATATAGAGGAGGGAGCGTGGCCCATACTATATTCTTGCTTGTCCTGAGAGCATAGTACAAGCAACGTCTTCGATGCAGGCATAGGCTTGTTGCCTCAAAAATTAGCCCAAGGGGCTTGATCAACTCTTTTAGATATAGAGGAGGGCGCGTGGCCCATATTATATTCTTGCTTGTCCTGAGAGCATAGTACAAGCAACGTCTTCGATGCAGGCATAGGCTTGATGCCTCAAAAAATTAGCCCAAGGGGCGGGTATCAACTCTTTTTAGATATAGAGGAGGGCGCGTGGCCCATACTATATTCTTGCTTGTCCTGAGAGCATAGGAGAAGCAACGTCTTCGATGCAGGTATAGGCTTGTTGCCTCAAAAAATTAGCCCAAGGGGCTTGATCAACTCTTTTTAGATATAGAGGAGGGCGCGTGGCCCATACTATATTCTAGCTTGTCCTGTGAGCATAGGAGAAGCAACGTCTTCGATGCAGGTATAGGCTTGTTGCCTCAAAAAATTAGCCCAAGGGGCTTGATCAACTCTTTTTAGATATAGAGGAGGGCGCGTGGCCCATACTATATTCTAGCTTGTCCTGTGAGCATAGGAGAAGCAACGTCTTCGATGCAGGTATAGGCTTGTTGCCTCAAAAAATTAGCCCAAGGGGCGGGATCAACTTTTTAGAATAAGCGGAGCACGCGTGGCCCATACTATATTCTTGCTTGTCCTGAGAGCATAGGAGAAGCAACGTATTCAATGCAGACATAGGCTTGTTGCCTCAAAAAATTAGCACAAGGGGCTTGATCAACTCTTTTTAGATATAGAGGAGGGCGCGTGGCCCATACTATATTCTTGCTGGTCCTGAGAGCATAGGAGAAGCAACGTCTTCGATGCAGGTATAGGCTTGTTGCCTCAAAAAATTAGCACAAGGGGCGGGATCAACTCTTTTTAGAATAAGCGGAGGGCGCGTGGCCCATACTATATTCTTGCTTGTCCTGAGAGCATAGGAGAAGCAACGTATTCGATGCAGGCATAGGCTTGTTGCCTCAAAAAAGTAGCCCAAGGGGCTTGATCAACTCTTTTTAGATATAGAGGAGGGAGCGTGGCCCATACTATATTCTTGCTTGTCCTGAGAGCATAGTACAAGCAACGTCTTCGATGCAGGATAGGCTTGTTGCCTCAAAAAATTAGCCCAAGGGGCTTGATCAACTCTTTTTAGATAAAGAGGAGGGAGCGTGGCCCATACTATATTCTTGCTTGTCCTGAGAGCATAGTACAAGCAAGTAATTCGATGCAGGCATAGGCTTGTTGCCTCAAAAAATTAGCCCAAGGGGCGGGGATCAACATTTTTAAAATTTATGCAAGGCACTTGAGCCAAACAATATGTTTTATTGCAGTTTGAGAAATGCCCACAATGCAGGCATAGGCTTGTTGCCTTAAAAAATTCAGCCAAGAGACTGTATTGGATTGTCTGACATAAATCAACGTTCAAAAATCATCACAAGTGCATGCATTATTAAAGTAACATTACTGACACTGATTGTGTAGTTTTGTTGTCATGCAGCAAGTGTAGCAGGAACATTAGTTGTCCAATCTTCTTAGCAGAGGCACATTGTTTATCCTTTGTGTCAGAAGAGGACATAATGTTTAAACCGCACTCAGCCAAACATATCAAATTTGATAATGTCCCTCTAGGTTTGGGTACTGTCGTCTGAAGGGGTTAAGAACTTTGATGATATCCAGTCCTTGTTAAACTTAATGAGAGTGAGTCTGTCGGCATTTTCTGTAGTCAGCCGTGACCTTCTATCAGTGACAATTCCCCCAGCGGCACTAAAAACACGCTCTGATGTCACACTAGCAGCTGGGCAGGCCAGCAACTCCAAGGCATAGAAAGACAGCTCAGTCCAAGCATGAAGCTTGGAAACCCAGTAATTAAAGGGTACAGAGGGGTCGGTTAAGAAGCTGGTAGTGTCACACACATACTCGTTCAACATGTTTGACAATGTTTGTCTCCTAGACAAGGGGACCGTAGGCACAATCCGTTGCAGATTTAAAGGTCTGTTGAACATCGCCCAGTTGGTGGACATCTTACCACCACCTCTTCTTGACAATGTGGCCGTTTGTGTTCGAACCAAAGGCTGCTGTGGCAAAGAGCTGCTTGTTCGTGGTATAGCGGAGTCAGAGGGTGAAATTGACATTAAATTGTCAACAACCACACTTTTGAAATGATCCATCGTTAAGCCCCTTGGTGACTGCAACAGCAGCGATGGAAACTTGTCTTTGTAGCGTGGGTCAAGGAATGTTGACAACCAGTAGAGATCGCTGTCATAGATGATAATGACGCGTGGATCTTGGGACAGACATTGAGACATGAAGTCAGACATGTGTGCTAGGCTACAAAGACTCATGTTTTCTGTGTCACCTGACTGATGAACAATAGGCATCATGGTCTCAAAATCGGTCTCCGCCTCCAGCTCTTCAGCCCACCCATGCTGTACCGACATAAACCTGGGGTTGGGAGTTCCATCAGGGTGCACCTCAGTACCATGGATAAATAAATCGTCTTCATCTTCCTCATCACTGTTTTGTTCTGCAGCCAATGTTGCCGGCTGACATTGGCTTTGCTGGCTCTGATCGTGGATGTTAAAATGTGGGTCCATAGCCCTCTGCTGTGCCCTCACTGATTCTGTTTTAAGATTCAGGAGAGAATCTTTAAGCAAACAGAGCATGGGGATGGTGAGACTAATAATGGACTCATCACCGCTGACCAGTTTTGTGCAGTAATCGAAGTTCTCTAGAACCTCGCAAAGGTCAGCGATCCAGACCCACTCCATCGTACCAATGTGTCTTGTATTACTTCCTGGGTGACGGGCATGTTGCAGCTGATATTCCGCTATAGCCCCCTGCTGCTCATTCAACCTAGCCAACATATGGAATGTAGAATTCCATCGTGTGGGCATGTCGCAAATTAATCTGTGTTTGGGCAAATTAAATTGCTGTTGAAGGGCAGATAGACTTGCAAGTGCCGTTGATGAATGTCGGAAATGTCCGCAATTTCTACGCACCTTCTCTAGTAGATCAGATAACTCTGGGTAATTTTTCAAGAATTTCTGAACTACAAGATTCAGTACGTGAGCCATGCAAGGCACGTGTTGAAGGTTACCGAGCTTTTTTGCTGCAACAAGGTTTCGTCCGTTATCACTGACAACAAGACCTGTTTGTAGTTGCAGTGGGGCCAGCCACTCATCTGTCTGTTGCTTAACACCTTTCCACAGCTCATTTGCAGTGTGAGGTGTGTCACCTAGACAGATCAGCTTAAGAAGAGCCTGTTGTCGCCTGGCTGATGCAGTACTGCAAAGCTCCCAACTTTGACGTGATGTTGCGGACAAATCAGCAGTGGTCAAGGAAGTAGAAGACGCACATTGTGTTGTTGAAGTATATGAGGACGCAGACACCCGGAATGATGTTGTGCCCGCTATTCGTGGAGTTGGTAGGATCGCAGATATTCCACTATTAGACTTTGGGACACTCTCGACAAGGTTGATCCATTGAGCCGTTAGGGATATGTATCTGCCCTGTCCACAACTACTTGTCCAGGTGTCAGTTGTCAGGTGAACTTTTCCTCTCACAGCATTTGTCAGTGCACGCTTCAAGTTGTTAACCACGTGCTGATGTAACGCGGATATGGCAGTACGGGAAAAAAAATTGCGACTGGGGACAGTGTAACTTGGTGCTGCCACAGCCAACAACTCCCGAAAAGCCTCAGTATCCACAAGCCTAAATGGCAGCATTTCTACAGCTAACAGCTTAGAAATTAGCGCTGTCATTTGTCGAGAAAAAGGGTGTGTGGATAAGTGCTTCCGCTGCCTCTCATACAGCTGTGGAACAGACAACTGGACATTTGGCGCAGACTCACAGGTCACTTGACTACTGTCATATCTCTGGTCTAACGCAGCTTGTGAGGAGATCGTATGAGTAGGAGCTGCTGCATGAACAGTAGATGGTGAAGGACGAATCGGAGGTGGCATAACGGTGTTGAGGTCAGAAGGCCCTGATGTCGAACCCTGATGGGCCAACCACTGACTTGGGTGCTTAAGAGTCATGTGCTTACGCATACTGCTGGTGCTCAAGTTTGATTTGCCCTGGCCTCTGCTTAGCCTGGCATAGCAGATGTTACATATAACGACATTTGCTACTGATGGGCTATCTTTAAAAAATTTCCAGACAATGGATGTTCGTCCTTTAGGTTGTGGTGTAGGAACTGGAGGATAAGTCTGGCCAACACAAACTGTAGACACATTTTGGCCAACTGTTGTTAAAGTTGGGGCAACAGTTGGTACAGTTTGTGCAACAGTTGACACAATTTGGGCTACTGTTGTCACAGCTTGGATTCTGGATAAAGGAGTAAGCCTGGGTGCTTTAGGCGATGGTACATAACCACTTTCCTCCTCCTGGCTGCTCTGTTGGCTCTGCATGTCAAGTGTCCAGGTTGGATCAGTGGTCTCATCATCCACCCCCTCCTCCTCAAAGTCTTCTGGATAACGTGACTGTTCAGGCTGGCCAGATGAGATGTGTGTCTCATCATCATCATCATCCTCCACTTCCTGAGACGGTCTATGCCTTTGTTGAAAGGGACCTTCTTCAAGACGAGGTGAATCCAAACTTTGTCCATGAATGGAATGTACGTCTTGTTCAAGTATCTGGTCGGGCAGTGACAAAGAAAGGTCAGGTTGTATGAATGGCTGATAAGAACCAAATAAATCTTCCGAATGTCCAAGTTCGCGGTCTAAATTTTCCTCTGTCTGGCGATGGCTTGAGGAAATAGGAAGATTTTGCGGATTAGATGACCCCGCGTTGTCAGTAGCGGCACTTGAATATGATGTCAAGGATGATTGTGTGCTGCCAGAACCAGTGGTTGAGGTCTTGTCAGCCATCCAAGATGTTATTTGGTCTTGCTCTTCCGGCCTCAAGACACGTTTAGGTTGAGTACTGGGAAATTTAGACAGCAGAAAGGTGGATCGATCAATCCTCGTCTGTCTACTTCTACCAGTGCCTTGTTGTTCATGACTGCTAGGGCTACGACCTCGTCCCTGTCCCTTTGCAGACTGGTTTTTGGGAATTTGGTGTATTTGGGACATTGTTGACAAATGCACAGCCACCGAGATGGAGTTAGGTGTTGATGCAGGCGTCACTTACTGGCGGGTTAAGTGTGTGCTAACACTTGGCAGTGAAGCAGCACACTAGTCCCTGAAAAAATTAGAAAGTGCGCACAGCCACCAAGATGGAGTTTGGTGTTGCTGCAGGCGTCACTTACTGGCGTGTTAAGTGTGTGCTAACACTTGACAGTGAAGCAGCACACTAGTCCCTGCAAAAATTAGAGAGTGCGCACAGCCACCGAGATGGAGTTTGGTGTTGCTGTAGGCGTCACTTACTGGCGGGTTAAGTGTGTGCTAACACTTGACAGTGAAGCAGCACACTAGCCCTGAAAAAATTAGAAAGTGCGCACAGCCACGAGATGGAGTTTGGTGTTGCTGTAGGCGTCACTTACTGGCGGGTTAAGTGTGTGCTAACACTTGACAGTGAAGCAGCACACTAGTCCCTGAAAAAATTAGAAAGTGCGCACAGCCACCGAGATGGAGTTTGGTGTTGCTGTAGGCGTCACTTACTGGCGGGTTAAGTGTGTGCTAACACTTGACAGTGAAGCAGCACACTAGTCCCTGAAAAAATTAGAAAGTGCGCACAGCCACCGAGATGGAGTTTGGTGTTGCTGTAGGCGTCACTTACTGGCGGGTTAAGTGTGTGCTAACACTTGTCAGTGAAGCAGCACACTATTCCCTGAAAAAATTAGAAAGTGCGCACAAGTAGTCGCACAAGTAGGTGGCGTACGTGCTATTTGCAGCTAGGAGAGCAGCAACGCACTTTTCTGCCACAGACAAAATAACGCTGAAGGGGTTTTTAGGACCCAAAATCTATCAGCTGCCAAAAAATTGTTAATACTACCTCAGCTAAGCCTCTCACTTCAGCTATTAGAACAGCTGAGTGAGTAAGCGAAGCTATGAGGTCGCTCCTGTGAACACTGTAGGACTGCAGCTCCCTGCTTCCCTGCCTGCCTACAGTCTCACAGTACCCAGTACTCCTCTGTCCTCCTGCTAGCTCTCACAAGAGCTGTTTGGGGTTAATATAAGGAATCTTGAAGTCTCCCTACACTCACTGACAATCCCTATGATCTGCTCCAGAATCTACCTCACCCTGCTCTAGCTCAGATCTTCAGAGAAATGTGCCCAAAATGGTGGTGGCAATGCTTATATACAGCCTTGCCTGTCATCCATGACATAGCCATCACGATGGACAGCAGCCAATCATAGTAATGCCACAACCAACATGGCTGTGGCATTACTGAATATGATTGGCTAACATGCTTGTCCATCTTCACAAGTTTGTCTGACCTAACACGCTAGGCTGTCTCTGAAGCTTTGTCGGAACTTAACAGATTCTGTATTCGCGAGTCCCGAATACAGAATACAGGACTCGGATTCATAGACTCGCTCGGAATCGCTAAGACTCGCTCAGACTCGCTCGGAATCGCTGCTTACAGCGAGTATCCATGAAGCGGTGCGATTCTGTAAACGATTTTGGGGAGATTCAAGCTACATAGCGATGTGATATAGCGAGTCTCGCTAGTAAAACTAGGATTGCCATTTACTTGCATTGGACTCGCTACTTTGCGAGTACTCGCTGGGAAACTCGCCGAGTAGCGAGTCCTGCGAGTCCCTTACTACTCGCCGAGTAACGAGTCCTAGCGAGTAGATTCGCCCATCACTAGTAAAAAGATGTACACCACCGGACCACAGGTGAAATGGGATTTCAAAGTGACTCAGTTTAATTACAGTGAATTTTCTATTGGGAATTTTGTATGAATCACTTTTTTAGAAATGTACATGTAATCACAGATGTGAGGGCTTACCATAAAGCACAGGATAAATATTAGCGGTGCTATACTGCGATCGTTGGGAGACAAAATAGCCAAATCAACAACCGCTGAAGAATTGGCTTTAGTACTCTCTTTACTCTGTTCACCTTGCAGTATAAGTGCTTATTCGGCTTTATTTGTGAGATCGTTATGTTCATGATGATTTTAGATTTTCATAGGTTTTTTTTAGGTTTGGCTACCATCACACAAACAATGCCTTTTATAAAAAATAATGGGTTTTTTATATTACTAATTGTTAAAGGCTATAGTTTATTTATCCTCCATCAGAGTCATGTTAGGGCTTGTTTTTTTGCGAGATCAGTTGAAGCTTTAATTGGTAACATTTCGGCGCACGTATTGATTTTTAATTGCTTTTTATTCTGCTTTTTGTGGGGCAGAATTAAGAAGAAATAGCAGTTCAGGAACTGATTTTTTTTATCACCATGTCTTAAAAATGTTAACAAATCTTTATGCTTGGGTGCAGTACAGTTGTAAGCAATACCACATTTATATAGTTTTTTTATGTTTTACGTCTTTTACATTATAAATATTCTTTTATAGAGAATAAAAGTCTGTACATTGAGGTACTCTGAGAACTAGTTTTTTTATTTTGTCTCTGATGGAGTTGTATGATGTTTTTTTTTTGCAGGACAAGATGATGTTTTCAGTGGCACAATTTTTATTTATATATAACTTTTTTATCTCATTTTATTCCACTTTTTATCAGCTGTATGATGAAAATACATTAGTTTTGCTACTTTGTTTGTACAATGTTCACTGAAGGGGTTAACTAGTGTGAGAGTTTTATAGATTGAGTTGTCATGGTTGTGTCTATACCAAATATGTGTAGTTTTTTTTTTACATAAATGTAACTATATATATATATATATATATATATATATATATGCTTTATTTTAATTTTTTTTACCTTCTTAGTTACTCTCTTTATAGGACATCACATTTTACTGCTTTGACCACAACTGCAATGAATTGCAATGCTCAATCTTTGCAATACAGTGCAGTTGTCAGAGCTGTAGTGTCATAATCCTCATTGATCATGCAGAAGGTGGCCCGGAAGTCATCTAGGCCAGGGGTCCCCAACCACCAGGCCGCGGACCGGGACCAGGCCGTCAGGGTCCTTGCGCCGGTCAGCGACGAGCTGCCGGCTTCCCCGCCCCCTGTGTCCCCCCACCCACCGCGTCCCTCACCTCCTGATGTCGCCTCTGCCTCAGCTGCGTACATATGGCATTAGGAGAGCTGTCGGCCAATCAGCAGCGGCCATGCCCTGCCGCACTGTTATTGGCCGACGGCTTCTCTCATACAGCAGCAGCTGAGAGGCAGAGACGTGACTGAAGTTTTTTCATATATCGCGCTATTTCCAAGCGCGTCAGTGATGTGTGTGTCACATGATGCGCTTGGAAATAGCGCGATATATGAAAAAACTTCAGCCACGTCTCTGCCTCTCAGCTGCTGCTGTATGAGAGAAGCCGTCAGGAGCGGTGAGCAAGAGCAGAGCATCTGTGTGTGTGTGTGTGTTTGGGGGCAATGCCTGTGTGTGGGGGGTGGATTGTACTGGGGGCAGCATGTCTGTGTGTGGGGCATTCAGGGGCAATGTGTGTGGGTGTGAGGGGTATATACAAGGGGCAATGTGTGTGGGTGTGAGGGGTATATACAAGGGGCAATGTGTGTGTGTGTGAGGGGTATATACAAGGGGCAATGTGTGTGTGTGTGAGGGTTATATACAAGGGGCAATGTGTGTGTGTGAGGGGTATATACAAGGGGCAATGTGTGTGTGTGAGGGGTATATACAAGGGGCAATGTGTGTGTGTGTGAGGGGTATATACAAGGGGCAATGTGTGTGTGTGTGTGTGTGTGTGTGTGTGAGGGGTATATACAAGGGGCAATGTGTGTGTGTGTGAGGGGTATATACAAGGGGCAATGTGTGTGTGTGAGGGGTATATACAAGGGGCAATGTGTGTGTGTGTGTGTGTGAGGGGTATATACAAGGGGCAATGTGTGTGTGTGTGAGGGGTATATATACAAGGGGCAATGTGTGTGTGTGAGGGGTATATACAAGGGGCAATGTGTGTGTGTGTGAGGGGTATATACCAGGGGCAATGTGTGTGTGCGGGGGTTATACGGGGGCAGTGTGTGTGTGTGCGTGCGTGCGCGGGGGTTGTACGGGGGCAGTGTGTGTGTTTGCGCGGGGGTTATACGGGGGCAGTGTGTGTGTGTGTGTGGGGTTATACAAGGGGCAATGTGTGTGTGCGGGGGTTATACGGGGCAGTGTGTGTGTGTTGCGGGGATTATATGGGGGCAATGTGTGTGTGCGGGGGTTATATGGGGGCAATGTGGTGTGTGTGTGCGGGGGTTATAGGGGGGCAATGTGTGTGTGGGGGGAGAATTTATGCTATATGGAGGGATGCGACGCTGCATTATATTATATGGAAGGACATGAGGTTGCATTATACTTTATGGAGGGATGTGATGCTGCATTGTACTATATGGAGAGCTGTGAGGCTGCATTATATAATGTGGAGGGCTGTTACGCTGCATTATACTACCGTATATGAAAATAAGATGTAGCGCATCTTTTGAGGAAACAGGGCAGTAAACTCCACCCCTTCTCCATAGCCCCGCCCCATAAGTTCAAAGCCCCGCCCGCCGGGCCCGGAAGGACGGTCTTGCATGAAGCCGGTCACCGGTGCAAAAAAGGTTGGGGACCCCTGATCTAGGCAACATTAAGTCACCATGGAAATGACCAGGCTTTCATGATTATATTGTGGGAACACTATCGGAGGGGACAGAGAACTTAAACCTTCTCCCATTTCCTTAAGTGCCGTGATCGATATATTTTTTGCTTTGTTTCCCAAAAAAGGTAAAGAAAGTAATTACAGTATATACCATCAAATGAGTTATAGTTAAAACTCCAGCTATTCTGTAAAAGAAAAAAAGAATCCTATGGCATAGCAAAATGTTATGGGTCTTACCATTTACCATAATATACATGTTTCTTAATGATTTCTTTGTGCAAAGCTCATAAAATATTAAATAAATACATTTGGTGGTTGACATAGTGTCACATTGCCTAGTCATCCTTATCTCCTTAGCGAACTCCTTAAAAACAACACCCCCACAACTTTGTGTCTTTCTGCCCCTTTAGACTAAAAAAAAATAAAGAAAGAAAAAACATACAAACAACATATATCTATATATCTATCTATATAAAGAATTAAAAAAAGGAACAGCACAGATTTTTCTATGGTCGGGTGCAAAGCCCTCCTACCACAATCCAAGGCTTGTAGATACTGGAAAGAATGAATGGCAGCACTTCCTTTAGAAAAGCAAATGTGGATGTTATTCACCCGGAGACTGCAATGCTACAACTGGAAGTCTCTCTCAAGCAGAAAGGTTTCCAGCCAAAATGTTGCAGTCCCTGAGTGAATAAAATCCATATTTGCTTTTCTAAAGGAAGTGCTGCCATCCATTTTTTACACACACATATATATATATATATCTATTATATAAAACCCGAAGGCCACTTCCGCCCAAAATCCGCTTCCGCTTCCGTGATGGCCTCCCTCCTGTGTCAAACACCGGAACCGGAAGCACCAGACCCACAGAGCCCCAGCCACCGGCCCTGCACAGAGCCCCGTCTGCGCCCACCCACATCCGGCCCACAGCCCTGCTGCCCCATCACCCCCCTGCCTGTCACCATAGCCATCCTCCACTGCCCGCGCTCCCCGCCTGTCACAACACTTCCCCCCGCTGCCCCATCACCCCCCTGCCTGTCACCATAGCCATCCTCCACTGCCCGCGCTCCCCGCCTGTCACAACACTTCCCCCCGCTGCCCCATCACCCCCCTCGCCTGTCACCATAGCCATCCTCCACTGCCCGCGCTCCCCGCCTGTCACAACACTTCCCCCGCTGCCCCATCACCCCCCTGCCTGTCACCATAGCCGCCCTCCACTCTCCGGTCACCCCCCACTCTCCTGTCAACCCCCCACTCTCCGGTCACCCCCCCGCCTCTTACCACAGCTCCCTCCAGCCAGCCACGAACTCTATTCATGGGGCTTGAGGACCTCTGATGACGTCACGATGATGGGTGGAGTCACATATCACATGACCGTGACGTCATCAAAGGTCCTGTCCCGATCTCACCTACTCTGCCTATTCATCCCCCTGCGCTGCACACTGACCCACGATCTCCTCACCCCCGCTCTGCCCACCCCACCCCCACACTGACCACTGACCCTCACTCTGCCCCTGACCCCCACACTGACCCCCACTCTGACCACCCACCCCCACACTGACCACTGACCCCCACTCTGCCCCTGACGCCCACTCTGACCACCCACCCCCACACTGACCACTGACCCCCACTCTGCCCCTGACGCCCACTCTGACCACCCACCCCCACACTGACCACTGACCCCCACTCTGCCCCTGACCCCCACTCTGACCACCCACCCCCACACTGACCACTGACCCCCACTCTGCCCCTGACCCCCACTCTGACCACTCACCCCCTCTCTGCCCCCCTCACCCCCACTCTGCCCCTGCTCTGCCCACTGACCCCCACTCTGACCACTGGCCCCCACTCTGCCCACTCACCCCCAAACTCTGCCCACTCACCCCCCTACTCTTCCCCCTGACCCCCTCTCTGCCCCCTCACCCCCACTCTGCCCACTGACCCCCACTCTGCCCCTGCTCTGCCCACTCACCCCCACTCTGACCACTGGCCCCCACTCTGCCCACTCACCCCCAAACTCTGCCCACTCACCCCCCTACTCTTCCCCCTGAACCCCTCTCTGCCCCTGACCCCCACTCTGACCACTCACCCCCCAACTCTGCCCCCTCACCCTCTCTCTGCCCCCCTCACCCCCACTCTGCCCCTGCTCTGCCCACTGACCCCCACTCTGACCACTGGCCCCCACTCTGCCCACTCACCCCCAAACTCTGCCCACTCACCCCCTACTCTTCCCCCTGACCCCCTCTCTGCCCCCTCACCCCCACTCTGCCCCCTCACCCCCACTCTGCCCACTGACCCCCACTCTGCCCCTGACCCTGCTCTGCCCACTGACCCCCACTCTGACCACTGACCCCCACTCTGACCACTGACCCCAACTCTGCCCACTCACCCCCCAACTCTGCCCACTCACCCCCTCTGCCCCCCTCACCCCCTGCTCTGCCCACTGACCCCCACTCTGCCCCTGACCCTGCCCACTCACCCCCACTCTGCACACTGACCCCCACTCTGCCACTGCTCTGCCCACTGACCCCCACTCTGACCACTGGCCCCCACTCTGCCCACTCACCCCCAAACTCTGCCCACTCACCCCCCTACTCTTTCCCCTGAACCCCTCTCTGCCCCCCTCACCCCCACTCTGCACACTGACCCCCACTCTGCCCCTGCTCTGCCCACTGACCCCCACTCTGACCACTCGCCCCCACTCTGCCCACTCACCCCCAAACTCTGCCCACTCACCCCCCTACTCTTCCCCCTGAACCCCTCTCTGCCCCCTCACCCCCACTCTGCACACTGACCCTCTCTCTGCCCCTGACCCTGCTCTGCCCACTCACCCCCACTCTGACCACTGACCCTCACTCTGCCCACTCACCCCCAAACTCTGCCCACTCACCCCCCTACTCTTCCCCCTGACCCCCTCTTTGCCCCCTCACCCCCACTCTGCACACTGACCCCCACTCTGCCCCTGACCCTGCTCTGCCCACCCACCCCCACTCTGACCATTGACCCCACTCTGACCCTGCCCACTCACCCCCACTCTGACCACTGACCCCAACTCTGCCCACTCACCCCCCAACTCTGCCCACTCACCCCCCAACTCTGCCCACTCACCCCCCAACTCTGCCCACTCACCCCCTCTGCCCCCCTCACCCCCACTCTGCCCCTGCTCTGCCCACTGACCCCCACTCTGACCACTGACCCCCACTCTGACCACTCACCCCCAAACTCTGCCCCCTCACCCCCTCTCTGCCCCCTCACCCACATTCTGCCCACTCACACCCCTCTCTGCTCACTCACCCCCTCTCTGTCCACTCACCCACCATTATGCCCACTGACCATGCTCTGCCCACTCACCCTGCTCGCCCCATTGACCCCTCACACTGGCCACTCATCCTGCTCTGCCTACTCACCCCCCACTGACCCCTCACACTGACCCTGCTCTGCCCACTGACCCCTCACTGACCCTGCTCTGCCCACTCACCCTGCTCAGCCCACTGACCCCTCACACTGCCCACTGACCCTCCTCTGCCCACTGAACATGCTCTGCCCACTGACCCCTCAATGCCCACTCACCCTGCTCTGCCCACTGACCCCTCACACACCCCACTGACCCTGCTCTGCCCACTCACCCCTCACACTGACCCTGCTCTGCCCACTGACCCCTCACACTGCCCACTGACCCCTCACACTGCCCACTCACGCCTCACACTGCCCACTGAACATGCTATGCCCACTTACCCCTCACACTGCCCACTGACCATGCTCTGGCCACTGACCCCTCACACTGCCTACTGACCCTGCTCTGCTCATTTACTCCCGCTCTGCCCACTCACCCCCGCTCTGCCCACTCGCCCCTGCTTTTACCACTCACCCTGGCCTGCCCACTGACCACCCTCTGTTCACTCACCCCCCGCTCTGCCCTTTCACCATGCCCACTGACCCCTGCTCTGCCAACTGACCGTGCCCACTCACCCATGCTCTACCCACTCACCCTTCTCTGCCCACTCACTGTGCCCACTGACCGCCGCTCTGCCCACTAACCCCTGTTCTGCCCACTGACTGTGCCCAATAACCCTTGCTATGCCCATTAAACCCTGCTCTGCCCACTCACCCCCGCTCTGCCCGCTGACCCCTGCTCTGCTCACTGACTGTGCCCACTCACCCCTGCTCTGCCCACTCACCCCTGCTCTACCCACTGATTTTTCCCACTAACCCCTGCTGTGCCTACTGACTGTGCCCACTGACCCCTGCTCTGCCCAATCACTCTGCCCATTAACCCCTGCTCTGACCACTGACCCCCGCTATGACCCTGCTCTGACCACTGATGCCCCAATCCTGCTCACTGACCATGCTCTGCCCATTCACCCCCCACTCTGCCCACTCACCCCCGCTCTGCCCTCTGACCCTGCTCTGCCTACCTACCCCCCCCCTCTGGCTACTGACCATGCCCACTGACCCCAGCTCTGCCCACAGACCCCAGCACTGCCTACTGACCCTGCTCTGACTACTGATTATGCCCACTGACCCCTGCTCTGCCCAATGACTCTGCCCACTAACCCCTGCTCTTCCCACTCATCCCCCACTCTGCCCACTGACCCCGCATTGCCCACTCACCCCCAGCAGATCGGTTTCCCAGCCAACGACAGCTCCTGTCCTGCCACCTACAAGACGGGTGGAGCGAGCCGCCGCAGGGTAAGTATCCTCACTGAGGTTTTTTTATTTTTATTATCACCATGAAGGGGAGGGGGGTGTGCAGCCCCAGAGGGAGGGCGGCCGCAGAGACTGGAGGCCCAGAGGGACGGGTGCCGCGGGGAGCGGAAGGGGTCAGGAGGAGCGCCTCCATCCTGCCCCCCCTATCCATCCTGCCCCCCTATCCATCCTGCCCCCCCGACTCCATCCTGCCCCCCCGACTCCATCCCGCACCCCCACCACCATCCTCACCCCCGCCAACATCCTGCCCCGCCCCCTACATCCTCCCCCCTCCCCCACCACCATCCTGCCCTGCCATCTCCATCCTGCCCTGCCGCCTCCATCCTGCCCTGCCTTCTCCATCCTGCCTCGCTCTGTCCATCCTGCGCCACTCACCTCCATCCTGCCCCTCCGTCTCCATCCTGCCCCTCCGTCTCCATCCTGCCCCTCCGTCTCCATCCTGCCCCTCCGTCTCCATCCTGCCCCTCCGTCTCCATCCTGCCCCTCCGTCTCCATCCTGCCCCGCCCCCTCCATCCTGCCCCGCCGCCTCCATCCTGCTCCGCCCCCTCCATCCTGCTCCTCCCGCTCCATCCTGCTCAATCCTGCCCCTTCGGCTTCATCCTGCTCCTCCGCCTCCATCCTGCCCCGCTCAATCCATCCTGCCCCCCGCTCTTCTTGCTCCCCCGCCTCCATCCTGCCCCGCTCGCTCCATCCTGCCCCTCCGCCTCCATCCTGCCCCCCCGCCTCCATCCTGTTGCCCCGCCTCCATCCTGTTGCCCCGCCTCCATCCTGTTGCCCCGCCTCCATACTCTTTCCCCACTCGCTCCATTCTGCCCCCCCAACACAATCCTGCCCCCCCTCACCTCCTCAGCTGATTGCTTGCCCAGGCAACTACAGGTCCTAAAGGCCTGTAGGACCTACAAGGCGGAGGCGGAGCGAGCCGCCGGACAGGTGAGTATCCTCACTGAGGATTTTTTTATTTTTACTGTGGACGACTGGGGGCCAGGAGGAGTGGGGGACCGCGGTCACCGCAGTATTGCCATATACCAGAGTGCTGCTATACATGTGCTATAATGTACTGCCATATACCATAGTGCTGCTATACATGTACTGTAATGTACCGCCATATACCATAGCACTGCTATACATGTACTGTAATGTACCGCCATATACCATAGTGCTGCTATACATGTGCTATAATGTACCACCATATACTATAGTGCTGCTATACATGTACTGTAATGTACCGCCATATACTATAGTGCTGCTATACATTTACTATAATCTACCGCCATATACTATAGTGCTGCTATACATGTGCTCTAATTACCACCATATACCATCGTACTGCTATATATATATCTTATATATAAAAACCGAAGGCCACTTCCCGCCAATCCGCTCAACTTCCGTGATGGCCTGCGCCCTGTGTCAAAGACCGGAACCGGAAGTACCAGACCCACGAGCGGTGAGCGCATAGCGCTCACCGCGAGCCGCTGACAAAATGGCACAGCGCCTCGCCGTGGGCGCTAAAGCGCCACCACTCCCCGTTATCCCGCCACCGGCCCTGCACAGAGCCCCGTCTGCGCCCACCCACATCCGGCCCACAGCCCTGCTGCTCACCGCCCACTCTCCATCAGGGACCGCCATCCCGCCACTGGCTCCGCACACAGCCTGCTGTGCGCCCACCAACATGCGGGAACCGGCCCGGACCGGCCCACACCGGTGTGCGGCCTCCGCCGGCACCGCTCCCAGTCCTGCCACTCTCTCCACACACCCGGTGACTCTCCTCCATCACGGAGCTAGCCCCGCCCGCACTCCGGGGCCGGCCTCCGGAACCGCCGCCAGCCTTGCCGCTGACCGCCAACAGCCCAGTGAGTGTTCAGCCCTCCAGCCTCCGTTATCCTCTGCCCCCCCAGCCTCCGCTCTCCTCTGCCCCCCAGCCTCCGCCCCCTCCCTCCTCTGACCCCTCCCTCCTCTAACCCCTCCAGTTTCTGCCTCCTCTGCCTCCTCCCTCCTTTCCCCCTCCAGCCTCTGCCCCCTCCAGCCTGTGCTGCACTCACTGCTGACCACTGAGCCACCGCACTCTCTGCTGACCACTGAGCCACCGCACTCACTGCTGACCACTGAGCCACCGCACTCACTGCTGACCACTGAGCCACCGCACTCACTGCTGACCACTGAGCCACCGCACTCACTGCTGACCACTGAGCCACCGCACTCACTGCTGACCACTGAGCCACCGCACTCACTGCTGACCACTGAGCCACCGCACTCACTGCTGACCACTGAGCCACCGCACTCACTGCTGACCACTGAGCCACCGCACTCACTGCTGACCACTGAGCCACCGCACTCACTGCTGACCACTGAGCCACCGCACTCACTGCTAACCACTGAGCCACCGCACTCACTGCTGACCACTGAGCCACCGCACTCACTGCTGACCACTGAGCCACCGCACTCACTGCTAACCACTGAGCCACCGCACTCACTGCTGACCACTGAGCCACCGTATACTCTGCTAACCACTGAGCCGCCTGTATACACACAATTAATTTCACAGCACTCCCCTATTACTAAATAAACTCTATATAGATTCTAGACTACCCGATTCTTTAGAATCGGGCCACCATCTAGTATATATATATATATATATATATATATAATGTAGTTTTAATTACCGTATATACTCGTGTATAAGCCGACCCGTGTATAAGCCGACCCCCCTACTTTTGCCCCCAAAACCTGGGAAAACCTATTGACTCGTGTATAAGCCGAGGGTGGACCCCAGCACAGGTATACAGCCCCCAGCAGTGTGGTATACAGGCCTCCCCAGTGGTAGTATACAGCAGCCTCCCCAGTGGTATGCAGGCCCCAGCAGTATATACAGCAGCCCCAGTGGTATACAGCAGCCCTTAGGTAGTACACAGCAGCCCCAGGGGTATACACATCAGCCCCAGGGGTATACACATCAGCCCCAGGGGTGTACACAGCAGCCCCAGGGGTATACACAGCAGCCCCAGGGGTATACACAGCAGCCCCAGGGGTGTACACAGCAGCCCCAGGGGTGTACACAGCAGCCCCAGGGGTAGTACACAGCAGCCCCAGGGGTAGTACACAGCAGCCCCAGGGGTAGTACACAGCAGCCCCAGGGGTAGTACACAGCAGCCCCAGGGTATATACAGCAGCCCCAGGGGTAATACACAGCAGCCCCAGGGGTAGTACACAGCAGCCCCAGGGGTAATACACAGCAGCCCCAGGGGTAATACACAGCAGCCCCAGGGGTAATACACAGCAGCCCCAGGGGTAATACACAGCAGCCCCAGGGGTAGTACACAGCAGCCCCAGGGGTAATACACAGCAGCCCCA
Organism: Allobates femoralis; assembly: GCA_033576535.1. Taxonomy (NCBI): domain Eukaryota; kingdom Metazoa; phylum Chordata; class Amphibia; order Anura; family Aromobatidae; genus Allobates; species Allobates femoralis. The sequence continues at coordinate 184,747,633 of JARQOC010000005.1, forward strand.
GGGGTAGTACACAGCAGCCCCAGGGGTAGTACACAGCAGCCCCAGGGTAGTACACAGCAGCCCCAGGTCCCCCTCACTGTTTGGCGCCCCCACCGCTGCGCTCATACATTACCGGTCTAGCAGCTGTCATCCTCCGGTGGCTGATTGCGGCTCCCGGCTCCGGCTTCCATCTTCTTCTGTGTCTTCCTGCATTGTGACCTGGGCGCATCGCGATGACGTCATCGCGACGCCGGCCGGTCATGTGACATGCAGGAAGACACAGAAGAAGATGGAAGCCGGAGCCGGGAGCCGCGATCCGCCACCGGAGGATGACAGCTGCTAGACCGGTAATGTATGAGCGCAGCGGTGGGGGCGCCAAACAGTGAGGGGGACCTGGGGCTGCTGTGTACTACCCCTTGAGATTTTTTTTTTTTTATATATACCGTATATACTCGCGTATAAGCCGAGGGGAGACTTTTCAGCCCAATTTTTGGGCTGAAAAACTCGGCTTATACGCGAGTATATACGGTAAATACTTCCTGTGCAGGAACAAAATGTGGATCAGTTAATAGAGAAATAAAAAAGTGATGCTTAAGGTTTGCCTTTAATTAAGAAAGTACATTATTTTGGCCCTGTTACCAGTGATATCACCTGTTATTATGCTTTGTTTTAACTTTATTATTGTGTTCTATTTTACTATACATGTATCTCTTGCATCTGTTTAATAATGAATACGTCATTCTAGATATGGAAAAGTGAAAACAGTAACAGAACAATATCTGATCTATCTTTTGAGTCTACAGTTTATATTTGTCAAAAACCTTTATGAAGCCTCAGTTAAGTTTTATGCATTGGATAGTATATTAAAAACTGAAAATTAAAAGTGGTTATGGCTTTCCCTTACATATTGCTCATTTACTAATACAAGATATTTCCTACTTAATATAACGCATTATTATTATTATTATTATTATTATTAAGCAAGCAAAACAAAAGCATTCCACATAGCATTTAAGAGTTTGCTGAAATGTGACGACATTTACTGCACAGATTTATGTAGAATTAAGGTCTGCTTTCATGAAAGGAAATAATACAAGTTTGATTACAACATTGTGATTATTATTAGGTTGGTATATCCACATGGCTTAAGTTTATAAGTAAATAATTAACAAGCATTGTTAATTGTACAGATTTACTTGTGTTTAAAAATGTTCTGTATTCTTTTTAACTGACTTTCTTTCAATATATATTTTATATACAATTTGTTTAATTGTAACTTTGTTCCTCACCGATCATAACCACGTTTTACACGTAGAATGTAAATGTAAGCTTACATAATTCAACTTTGGGAGAGATTAGAAAAACAAAAGATAGCTAGTCTGAAAAATCTTTAAAAGCAACTAAAAATCCTAGCAGAAAAACAACAAAATACTTCTCCACCTTCACAAACATTACACCAGAATATTTAAAAAACTAGAATGGATATCAAAACTCTACTATTCTCTGAATATGACCAGATTGTAGGGGCACTAAAATCTAATCATTACTCATCGGTAAATAAACCTTCAAAATAAATGGCTCAAAACCTTAAAGGGAACCTGTCAGGTGGTTTATGCCCCCCAGCTATCACTATCTGTACCTGCAGCTTAATAATACTATTCTAATTATCCCTGTCTGAGCTCATAGTGTAATGTTATAGGTGAAAAAAAGCATTTATACACTTACATTTCAGTCTACACCATGGAGGAGCGAGACTGTCTGGCAGGATAATAATTAACTCACTATTAACTTGCAAGGCTAAAGGACCTGTGTGATGTAACATGGCTAAAGGACCTCTGTGATGTAACAATCATGTGACCATAGTGGGCGGAGCTAAGTGAGCAAACTTATTATGTCCTATGGGGATTTAATTTTAAATCTTTTCCCCAGCTGTTGACCCCACACTTGGTTAATATCTTTAACAAAGAAGCCACCATTGGTACTTTTCCAAAATAAATGCTCCAGACCACAATTTTTCTAATTCCGAACTGAAATGAGACCAAGAACTGGTCAGAAATTGCAGACCCATATCTCTTATTAATTCAGACATTAAAATATATTCCAAATTACTAGCAAGTAGATTAAAAAACAATCCTTCCCAACATAATCTCAAATAACCAAGTAGGTTTTATTATGGGTGGCCAAACCTCAGATGGGACACTTTGACTCTCAATTTAATCGATATTATTAGAAGATCAAAAACCCTACTTTACTTCTAACTCTCAATGCTGAAAAAGTATTTGACAGAATCAATTAGAACTATATGTTAAATATCCTACGTAAATTAGACCTCAAAGATGAAAATTTCAACTCTATTTTAGTCTTATACCCTTGCCTCACTGCAAGAATTTTTGCAAACAATCATCACTCAAAACCATTTGAGATTTCAAATGGAACACAGCAAGGATGCCCCTTATCACCACTCTTAGGCTGCTTTCACACTACGGATTTTTAATTTCCGATGCTGTGCGATAAAAATTGGACAGCATCGGAACGGTTTTGGGCCCCATGCAGCCCTATGGGCATCGGACCGAATTGGATGTGCACTAAATGCCATCTGATTTGGTCCGATCCGATTCTGTCCGATTTTTTTATCGGTGCAAAAATCGGAGCATGCTCCGATTTTTGCACCGAAAATAAAATCTGACAGAATCGGATCGGACCGAATCAGATGGCATTTAGTGCACATCCGATCCGACCTGATCAATTTAACATGGGGCCCTATGGAGCAGGGTCCGAGGAAACATCTGATGTCCCCCGGACCCGATTTCAGTGTACTGAGCATTCTCAGTACACTAAAATAGCTCCTAAAAGTGAAGTAAGGGGTTAAAAAAATAAAAAATCTATGCTCACCTGTCCACGAGGCCCCCGGCGTCTCCCGCGCGTCTCCGGTGTCTTGCTATCTGTCCTGACAGGAAGTGCCATGATGTCACAATCACATGACCGCCAGTATCCAATAACCGGCGGCCATGTGATTGTGACTTCACGCGAGATCCTGGCAGCACAGAACAGCAAGACACCGGGAGACGCGCAGGACAGTTCAGGAGTCGTGGACAGGTGAGAAAAGATGGGAGAAGAGGGGAGCGCAATTGAAGACCGGAGGATACATGGGAGGACCAGGGGAGGACCAGGGGAGCGCAATTGAGGACCGGAGGACACATGGGAGGACCAGGGGAGGACCGGATGACACATGGGAGGACCAGGGGAGGACCAGGAGAGCGCAATTGAGGACCGGAGGACACATGGGAGGACCAGGGGAGGACTGGAGGCCACATGGGAGGACCAGGGGAGCGCAATTGAGGACCGGAGGACACATGGGAGGACCAGGGGAGGACCAGGGGAGCACAATTGATGACCGGAGGACACATGGGAGGACCAGGGGAGGACCGGAGGACACATAGGAGGACCAGGGGAGGACCAGGGGAGCGCAATTGAGGACCGAAGGACACATGGGAGGACCAGGGGAGGACCGGAGGACACATGGGAGGACCAGGGGAGAGACAGCTGATGACAGCTGACAGGGAGCGAGGTGAGGGCGGCATCAGATAAAATGTCGGAATCGGATGCCTATTTGGCATCCGATTCCAGGCATCAGAAAAATCCGATGCTGTCCGATTTACATCGGACAGCATCGGATTTTACAAAAATCGTAGTGTGAAGGTAGCTTTATTGGCTTTATTATTAAAACCCCTCGCAGAGTATGTTAGGGGAAATTTAGCAATCAGAGGGAATCAATCAAATACCTGACATTTTAAAAACAGCGTATTTACTGACAATGTTATGTTATCTTTGTCCGATGCTCTAAATTCAGTAAGATAAACTATCTGTTCATTAACCTCTTCACCACCCAGCCGGTTTTGACCTTACTGACCTGGCCATTTTTTGCAATTTTGATCAGTGTTCATTTATGAGGTAATAACTCTGGAACGCTTCAACAGATCCTAGCGATTCTTAGACTATTTTTCATGACATTCATGTTAATGGTAAATTTAGGTCGATAATTTTTGTGTTTATTTGTGAAAAAAATCTGAAATTTGGCAAAAATTTAGAAAATTTTGCAATTTGCAAATTTTAATTTTTATTTTGTTAAACCAGAGAGTTATGTGAAACAAAATAGTTAATAAATAACATTTACCACATGTCTGGTTTACATCAGTAAATTTTTGGAAACAATTTTTTTTTGTTAGGAAGTTATAAGGGTTCAACGTTCGTCAGCAATTTCTAATTTTTACATCAAAATTCACAAAGCCATTTTTTTAGGGACCACATCACATTTGAAGTGACTTTGTGTGGTCTACATGACAGAAAATACCCAAAATTGACCCCAATCTAAAAACTACACCCCTCAGGCTACTCAATATTACATTCAAGAAGATTATTAACCTTTCAGGTACTTCACAGGAACTAAAGCAATGTGGAAGGAAAAAATTAACATTTCAATTTTTCCAACAAAAAAAAATAGCCTCAATTACTGCATTTTCACAAAGGTAAAAGCACAAAATGGACCCTAAAATTTGTTGTGCAATTTATGCTAAATACACTGATATTTGGTCAAAAACCATTGTTTGGGTGCACGGCAGGGCTTGAAAGGGAAGGAGGGCCATATGACCTTTTGAATGGAAAATTAGCTGCAATCGTTAGCGGACACCATGTCGTGTTTGGAAAGCCCCTGATGTGCCTAAACAGTGGAAACCCCTCACAAGTTACCCTGTTTTGGAAATGAGACCTCTCTTGGAACTTATCTAGATACATCATAAGCACTTTGAACCCCTAGGCGCTTCATACATTGAGCTGTGAAAATGAGAAAGTACTTTTTTTCCACAAAAGTTATCATTTAGACTAATTTTTTCCATTTTGACATGGGCAACAGGATAAAATAGATCCTAAAATTTGTTGAGAAATTTCTCCTTGGTACATTGATATCTCATATGTGGTGGAAAACCACTCTTTGGCAACACGGCAGGGCTGAGAAGGAAAGGAGCGACATTTGATGTGTTCCTAAACAGTAGAGCTCCCCCACAAGTGACCCCAGTTTGGAAATAAGTCCCTTCAACGAACTTTTCTAGATGCATAGTGAGCACTTTGAACCCCCAGATGCTTCATACATTGATTCACGAAAATGAAAAAGTACTTTTATCCACAAAAATGTTCTTTTAGCCTCAATTTGTCCTTTCATTCTTTTAGACTCATTTTTTTCACTTTCACATGTACAACAGGATATTGGATCCCGAAATTTGTTGGGCAATTTCTCCCAAGTACATCAATAACTCATGTGGCGGAAAACCACTGTTTAGGCGCACAACAGGGTTCTGAAGGGAGGAAGTGAAATTTTGGAACACAGATTTTGATAGTATGGTCTGTGGGTGCAATGTCCTGTTTGGATAGATCCTGAACTGTGGAAACCCCATACAAGTGACAACATTTTGAGTTCACTGCCACAGGGAGCCCTGGTGACTTAGTGAGCGACATCACCACCCCCTGTGGCAGTCTCTGACTGGCACGGGTGATGTCACTCACTGAGTCCCTGCGGTCAGTCTGATTGCAGACTCTGCAAGGAAAGGAGACTTGCTTTCTATCTGCAGTTTCTGGATGAAGGATCATGGAGTGTTATGTGGGAGTAATAAAGATGGAGTTGAGATATGTTTGTTTTTTGTTCTAATAAAATTATATTTCTATGAGTATTGTGTATTATTTACTATTTACTAGAGATTCCTAATGGCCGGGTCTAACATTAGCCCGCATTATGAATCTAGGGCTTACTGCCAGCTGCCAATACAAAGCAGGAATTAACCCCTTTATTGCCCAGTTTGCCACCGGCACCAGGGCAACTGGAAGAGTCAGGGTACAGCACCAGAAAATGGCACCTCGATGAATGCACCTTTTTGTGGGGTGGCTGTGGGCTGCAAATCACAGTGTGGGGGCCCAAAATGTTTGGGCCTTTCCATGTTGAGGATTCCAGCCCCCAGCTGACAGGTTGTTCCTGGCTGGCAACCACAAATTTGGCAAAGCTGCACATCATTTTTTTTATTTCAAGAAATAAAAAAAAAACAATCTAGGGCTTTGCTGTATTTTTGGTTGCCAGCTAGGTACAACTTGGCACCTATCGACTGCCACCGACCACCAGCTGCCTAGTTGTACCTGACTGGCAGCTTAAAATACAGCAAAGCCCGACATATTTTTTTTTATTTATTGAAATTATTTGGAAAAAAAAAAATGACATGGAAATTCACTGTATTTTTAGTGCAGCCAGATAAAACTAGGCAGCTTGGGGTTGGAATGTTCAGCATGGAGAGGTCCAAGCATTTTAAGTCCTCATGCTGCGAATCGCAGCCCACAGCCACCTTAGAAAATGGTGCATTGATTGATGCACCATTTTCTGGTACTGTACACAATAAGTAAGGTGGCGAACTGAGTAATAAATGTGTGAATGCCAGCTTTTTATTGGCAGCTGGCACTAAGCCCGAGATTCATAATGTCTGGCCAATGTTAGTCCTAGCCATTAGGAATTTCTAATAAATAGTAAAAAAAATACACCACACAGAGAAAATTTTTTTTATTAGAAAAAAAAATAATAATAATTCAGACACTATTTTTATTACTCCATACCCTCCGATGTAGTCCAAAACAATGGTCCCACGACACTCGATCACCTCTGCTACATCCAGAGACTGCAGCAAGGAGTCAAGTGTCCTCTTGTTGTATTCTCTGGGGTCACACTGATGATGCACTGTATGACAATGATCTGCCATACAATGCACCATCAGTGTGACCCCAGAGACTGCAGCAAAGGATCATGCATTCACTTGTTGTAGTCTCTGGGGTTACAGTGATGGTGCACTGTATGGCAGATCATTGCCATACAGTGCACCACAACTGTGACCACAAAGACTACAACAACAGGAAGCTTGATCCCTTGCTGCAGTCTCTGGGGTCTCACTGATGGTGACTTTATGACAGATCATTGCCATACAGTGAACCATCACTGTGAAACTAAAGACTACAACAAGAGGACACTTGATCCCTTGCTGCAGTCTCTGGGGTTACACTGATATTGCACACTATGGCAATGATCTGCCATACTGTGCACCATCAGTGAGACCCAGAGACTGCGACAAGGGATCAAGCATCCTCTTTATGTAGTCTTTGGGGCTACAGTAATTTTGCACTATATGGCAATGATCTGTTGACCAGATGTTGTTATGGCAACGTCTTGTTGTCATGGCAGCCTTGACTTACCATGGTGATCAGATCATCACAATTATATAATGTTGGCTGATCACCACAGGGAGAGGTATGAAACCCTACACTTCCTCTCTCTCAGACCCTAAGTGCTGCGACAGGTAAGATTGCAACACATACGGGGTGACACAGAGCCAGGGCACATCGATTACACAGATCACTATGCCCTGGCTTTCACATCACTTCTCTGCAGCCTCATCTCCATGCAGGGAGATGAGGTTGTGAAAGAGCAGAAGCGGCAGGTGTGCGGGAACCGGAGGGGAGCCGATGAAGGAGGGGAGGCGGATCATGACTGGAGGGGAGCAGTAGTAAGAAGAGACACAATGGGCACAAAATAGGAGTGGGATCAGAGGGCAGTGGCAGGAGGAAGAGGGAGGGCAGGATCCAGATGACAGCGGATGAAAGAGGGGAGCGGGATCAGGAGGGCAGCGGACAGAGAACTGAGTGGGCACAGGCAGGAATAGGCAGTGGAGCAGCGGCACCACCATCATGCTTGCATTACTTGGAGTGATCAATCCCATCAAGTTACTCTCATCAACGCTGGAGGGGTGATACCTGCCCCCTCCAGCGCTCATCCTATGGAAGGGGCTATAACAGCCTCTTCCATAGCTGGAGAGTGATGATCACTGTAATTGACTGTTGAAGTTCAAAGCCACCTCCCCTGAGGTCGAGCATGGGTCCCCTCCTACCTGTAACTCCGGTGTCTTTTCAGAGGCCTCGATCCCCAGAGCTACAAGACTGCGATCCCGCCATGACGTTGTGGGACATCAAAGTCAGGAATTCACCAAAATGTATAATATTTCATAATGTCAAAGGTTGGGAATGGGTTAAACGAGTTCTCGAATATCCCATATTTAAAAATCAATGCAGAAAAATCAAAGATTCTCGACTTTAATATCAACTCAAACGTACAAGAAAGATCGAAGATTTTTCAGGTGTTGAGTGAGTAGATAACTCAAATACCTATCTAGGCATAAAGCTTACCAGGTATTTCAAATCTACTATTAGCATTAATTTAGAAAATTTAATTATAACTGTTCAAGTTGATTATAAATAGCATCTCAAAAAATGACCTCACGTGGTTTGGCAAGATAACATCTTTTAAAGCAAGATACTTCCCAAAATACTGTATGTTTTTAGAGCCATTCCTCTTTTTATCCCTTAGGGCCCCTTTACACGCGGCTACATTTCTTGGGTGGCTACAGGTAACTTACTGGTTGCAGTGAAATCATGGAGAGATTATTCCATTTGTACACAGCAACAAGATAGAACCTTGTCTCCATGATTTCACTGCAACCAGTAAGATACCTGTAGCCACCCAAGAAATGTAGCCGCGTGTAAAGGGGCCCTAACAGCTTCTTAAACAAAATTCAATCCCTCCTAAACAAATTTGTGTCTAATCAGAAAAAAACTAGAGTGACCAAAAAAACTTTGATGAAATGGAAAATTGGAGGCGGTCTATGTCTTCCCAATATAACTAGTTATTTTTATTCAAATTTAATTAAACAAAGCCAAATTTGGTTTAGAAGGGATCTCACAACAGCCTGGGCAGAACTCGAATTTGCTCTTAACAATAACAAACCATTAAGCTCTCTTATTATGAGCCATGTACTTAACCCAAATCTTCTCCTTCTAGAATTCCCTATTCTTCACAATACTGGCATGCAGAAAGTTAGCTGCCTCCAATCAAAGGGCATCAAAATACAAACAAATAATAGATTCTTGTCTGACTTTTTTCAATTGGATTTCTCAATAAAAATTCCAGACTCATGAAAAAATAAAAACTTTGAGGGAATTTCTCTCCTTTTAGGCTATTAAATCAACTTACAACTTACCTGAAACTGATTTTTCTGGTCATCATAATGGGAGACCCAGACAATGGGGTTTAGGGCACTGCCCTCCGGAGGTCACACTAGGTACTACAAGTTTGTAGACACCGCCTCCTCCGCTTATAAACCCCTACCGCAGGGAACATCCTCAGTTTTAAACTTAGTGTGCTCGGAGGATCACGCTTTGCTTGCACTTCACTGCATTCTCACTACTTACGTGATGGCGTCTGAAGACAAGGTAATATGGTCCTAGCGGGACCTGCGACAGCCTCCCCGCTCACCCTTTGTGGCACACGCTGGTGGAGGTACCGGAGGGCCTAGAGCCTGGACACTCTGTGTTCTCCCGGTACGCTGTTGCGCTCCTTTCCATCCCTCTCTGGGGGGCTCTGGAGAGTGGGAGATGGGAGCCTTGCACAGCTCCGCTCCGTCCGAGGCCTCCCTAAATGGTGCTTACAGACCGGACTGGAGCCAGCCCAGTCCGAGGCCTCCCTAAATGGTGCTTACACTCCGGACTGGGCTGAACCCCCGTCCGAGGCCTCCCTAAATGGTGCTTACAGACCGGACCGGCACTGAGGCATTCTGTGTCTCCTGTGTGCCTGGGGGTAGTGTCTGGCACTTTATGTGTCCTGACACTCAGACCGCGCGTTACCCTCGGGTCCGCGGATCTGGTGGTGTACCCTGTGCTGGGGTCATCTTGGCTGACCGCCCTGTGTGTGACAGGGGCTGAGGCCGTAGACTGTGCATGTTTGTGTGTGCTGACAGTCTGTGTATAGGTGTGTGATGATCCGCACTGTTTTTCCCGCGCTGCGGGCTCCAGCACCTCCATTACAGAGGCTGCTTGGAGGAGGAGAAGCAGCCCTTACGATGACGTCTCCGGGGGGCGTGTGCGTGTGCTCCCGCGTGTTCCCGGCGCCGCCCACTTCTGTGCTGGCGGCGGCCATCTTCTCCCTCACTTCCCGGCTGGGTTCTACGGCAGCACGTGTCTGCACTTCAGAGGGAGACCGGAACTCGCGGAGGTCACGCACGCACACCGCTTCCTCCCACCGCGTTACTGCGGTCGGTAAGCCACCGGGATTCCCGGTTTGTTTGTTTGGCTTTGGCCTCTACTACCCCTACTGTGGCTATGTCCTCAGTAAGGAAGCATGCTGCTAAGGCGGCGGATAACACCACTACCTGTGCTACTTGCAAGGGAACTTTGGTGGAGGGGTCCTGCAATAACTGCGGACGCCCAGAAGCCCGGACTGGCTCAGCTGAGGCAGCAGCAGCTCCGGTGCTGTACCCTGAGGTTCAGGTGATCCCAGGGCCATGGGAAGCACAGAACAGGATCAATGAATCCTTGCTGTCCCAGATGTCCTCCATGTCGCAGTCACTGGAGGCACTGCATAGGAGACTGGAAAGCCCAGCTACTCCTTCCAGTTACCCCCGGGTGTCTCCCTCTTCTGCTGTGAGACCCCCTAAGCGGGCTCGTCGTGAGGATTCACCCGAGCTCCAGGCTCTCTCTGAGGAGGAGCGTTCCTCTGATGGTGAGGAAGATGATGGGGGTTCAAACTTCGGGTCTGTGTCTGTGTCTGAACCTCCAGACGGGGTGGAGGATCTGGTGTCCTCCATCAATGAGACCTTGCGTCTCGTGACTCCCCCTGAAGAGGTGGTCGTGCACCCGAAGGAGGTCTATCAATGGCTGCGGCCTGAGGCTAGACCAAGTGGCTCCTTCATGGACCACACTAATTTTGGAAGGGTGGTTAGAGCACCCAGGTTACATCCTGGGCGGCGCTATGTCCGCAAACCTAAGGACAATCGCTTCCCCTTCCCACAGGAGGTGCTTCAGGAATGGTCGCAGTCTCCAAAGGTGGACGCTTCCATGACTAGAATTGCTGCACGCTCCCTTTTCTCTGCCTCTGATAGCTCCTCGCTGAAGGATGCTACTGATAGACAGGTCGAGCAACTCGCCAAGTCTTCCTATGAGGCTGTGGGGTCTTCATTTGCCCCTAATTTTGCCACGGTCTGGACCTTGCAAGCGATTACTACCTGCTTGGATGGTATCACTGACCTGGCAAAGTCCAGTCCGGAGGTCCTGGCACTCACTGAGAGAGCAAGGGCCTATGCGGACTACGCCAGGACGGCGTCTCTGGAAACTGCCACTCGCTCAGCTGTGGCTTCGGCCAATGCGATAGCGATCCGCAGGTTGTTGTGGCTGCGTCTTTGGGACTCAGATGCCACATCTAAGAAGATTTTGCAGAATCTTCCATTCTCTGGTGACAGACTCTTTGGCACAGAGCTGGACAAGCTGATCAAGGATTCTGCTGAGTCTAAGATACCGCAGAATAAGCCTAAGCCACGGTATACCGTTAAGAGGAACCCGAAGCAGTGGTCCTTTCGGTCCAGCTCACAGTCATCAGCACCGTCCGCTCGCACGGACCGAGGGGGCAAGCCCGCTTCTCAGTGGCGCTCAAAGAGTCGTCAGAAGAAGCCGGCGGGGGCAGCTGCTGCCACCCCCAAGCCCGCCTCGACATGACTCGCTCTCTCATCCTGCCTCCCCACAGGTGGGGGGCCGCCTGTCTCAATTCAAGGACAGGTGGCTGCTTCACGTTCAAGATCAGTGGGTTCGAGACGTAGTCTCGCGAGGTTACAGGATAGAGCTGACGTCAAAGCCATTATCCCGATTCCATCGGTCTGTTCCTTCCCCAGAAAAGACTCCGGCTTTTCTCCGGGTGTTGGAGGGACTCCGCAGAGACGGAGTAGTGGTCCCAGTACCCACGGCAGAGAGGTTCAGGGGTTTTTACTCCAACCTGTTTATTGTCCCAAAGAAGGACGGCTCCTTTCGGCCGGTCCTGGACCTAAAATTGTTCAACCGTCACGTGTTGGTTCGGAAGTTCCGCATGGAATCTCTGCGCTCCGTGATCGCAGCTGTGTCACAGGGGGACTTCCTAGCGTCCATAGATATCCGAGACGCTTACCTTCACGTGCCCATTGCGCCGGCTCATCAACGCTGGTTACGATTCGCAGTGGGGGACGAACATCTCCAATTTGTGGCCCTACCCTTCGGGTTGGCCTCTGCACCACGGGTGTTCACGAAGGTGATGGCATCTATGATGGCTCTCCTGCATGTGCAGGGTCACGCCGTCATACCCTATCTGGACGACCTATTGGTCAGGGCGCCATCGGAAGACCGTTGTCGGGTGAGCCTGGAAGCGACCATGAGGTCTCTGGAACAGTTCGGGTGGCTTCTCAATACTCAGAAGTCGACCCTGGTTCCGACCCAGTCATTGACATATCTGGGCATGGATTTTCACACGGACTCAGCTCTGGTGTCTCTTCCTCAGGCCAAGCAGCTGGCGATCCACTCAGGAGTACGACACGTTCTCCTGTCGCCTCACTCATCCCTTCGGGAATTGATGAGACTGGTGGGACGCATGGTAGCGGCAATAGAGGCGGTGCCATTTGCACAGTTTCGTCTCCGTCCTCTCCAGCTGGAGATTCTTCGCCGGTGGGACAAGAGAGCGATCTCTCTGAATCGGTTGGTGACACTGTCACAACCGACCAGGGACTCCCTGCAGTGGTGGCTCCAGCCACGTCACTTGTCACGGGGAAGGTCCTTCCTCAAACCTTCTTGGTTAGTGGTGACCACCGACGCCAGTCTGAAGGGCTGGGGCGCGGTGTTCTTACACCACAGGGCTCAAGGCCTCTGGACTCAGGCGGAGTCGACGTTGCAGATCAACGTCCTGGAGATCAAGGCGGTCTATCTGGCGCTCCTGGCGTTTCAGAAATTCCTGGCAGGACGACCCATTCGGGTACAGTCCGACAATGCGACGGCCGTCGCCTACATAAATCATCAGGGAGGGACCAGAAGCGCTCAGGCCCTCGCCGAAGTCCACCGCATCCTATCGTGGGTGGAGGAACACGACTGCTTGATCTCCGCAGTTCACATCCCAGGGGTCGAGAACTGGGAGGCCGACTACCTGAGCCGGCAGGGGATGGACGCCGGAGAGTGGTCCCTGCATCCAGACGTCTTCTGGGACATCTGCAGCAGATGGGGCACTCCGGACGTAGATCTGATGGCCTCAAGGCTAAATCATCAGGTGCCCCAGTACGTGGCGAGATCGTGGGATCCTCAGTCCCTGGGGGCGGATGCTCTGATACTGAGTTGGTCCAGCTTCCAACTGCCGTATGTGTTCCCTCCTCTGGCTCTGATTCCCAGGGTCCTGTGGAAGATCAGGTCGGAGTGCAGGGTAGCCATTCTAGTGGCTCCAGATTGGCCCAGGAGGTCCTGGTATCCGGACCTGTGGCAACTGTCAGGCGGACACAGGTGGGCTCTTCCAGACCGCGCAGATTTACTCGCACAAGGCCCATTCTTCCACCTCAATTCCAGGGCCCTCAGATTGACTGCATGGCTCTTGAGGCCTGGCTCCTGACATCTAGGGGTTTCTCCCCTACAGTGGTGGCCACTATGAATCGGGCTAGGAAGCCTGTTTCCAGGAAGATGTACCACCGGACGTGGAAGATCTTTTTTACCTGGTGTGTCTCTGGTGGACGGTCTCCTTGGCCCTTGTCCATCCCGACGTTGTTGGCTTTCTTACAGTCGGGTTTGGAGTTGGGATTATCCCTTGGCTCTTTGAAATGTCAAGTATCAGCACTTTCGGTGCTGTTTGACAGGCGATTGGCGCTCCTCCCGAAGGTGCGTCAATTTCTGCAGGGGGTGTCGCGGATGGTTCCGCCCTACAAGAGACCTCTGGACCCTTGGGACCTTAACATGGTCCTGGCGGCATTACAGAAACCGCCGTTTGAGCCGTTGAGAGATGTTTCTCTATCTCGTCTGTCCCAGAAAGTGGCTTTTCTGGTGGCGATTACGTCTCTAAGGAGGGTCTCAGAATTGGCTGCACTATCGTGCAAGTCACCCTTTCTGGTGGTTCACCAAGACAAGGTGGTGTTGCGCCCACGGCCAGAATTCTTGCCGAAGGTGGTTTCAACTTTTCACCTGAACCAGGAGATTGTTCTCCCATCATTTTGCCCCGCTCCAGTTCATCAGGTGGAGCGCGACCTCCATACTCTGGATCTCGTGAGAGCTGTACGCATTTATGTGTCCAGGACCGCCTCCTTCAGGAGTTCGGATTCCTTATTTGTTCTTACGACAGGTCGCTGTAAGGGGTCCGCGGCTTCAAAGTCAATCTTGGCCAGATGGATTAAGGCTTCCATTCAAGAGGCTTACAGGTCCTCTGGTTTGCCTCTCCCGGTGGGATTGAGGGCTCACTCTACCAGGGCTGTAGGTGCCTCTTGGGCCTTGCGACATCGAGCGTCTGCTCTACAGGTGTGTCAGGCGGCCACTTGGTCCAGCCTGCACACTTTCTCTAAGCACTATATGGTGCATGCCCATGCCTCTGCGGATGCAAGTCTGGGCAGGCGGGTTCTCCAGGCGGCGGTTGCCCACCTTTGAAGGGAACCATGTATTATCCGTCTTGTTGAGGAACTCTTCCCGCCCTGGGGTATTGCTTTAGGACATCCCCATTGTCTGGGTCTCCCATTATGATGACCAGAAAAAAGAGAATTTTGTTTACGTACCGTAAATTCTTTTTTCTTTAATCATCAATGGGAGACCCAGCACCCACCCAGTTGTTCCTTTGCATGTTTTGCATTTGTTCTGCTCTCTGTTGAGACAGTGTTTGCCGGGTTGTTGACCGTCTGTGCACGGCATTCTTCCCGATGTTTCGGGTGTGGTTTATGTTCTCCTCGCAGCTTATGGACCAAACTGAGGATGTTCCCTGCGGTAGGGGTTTATAAGCGGAGGAGGCGGTGTCTACAAACTTGTAGTACCTAGTGTGACCTCCGGAGGGCAGTGCCCTAAACCCCATTGTCTGGGTCTCCCATTGATGATTAAAGAAAAAAGAATTTACGGTACGTAAACAAAATTCTCTTTTTTTCTCATACCTCTATACGAAGAATGCAATATTGGCCTTGCTTAAAAACAAGCATCTGTTAAGAGATGCCATAATTATGCTTTATTATATTATTAATAAGAATTTGGAAAACTAAGGACTTTTATGATATTTTCAACAGAGATGTAATTCTTGCAAAAAAAAAAACTAAATGACTTTGTGGGAGAAGAACTTGAAGAAGTCTTTTCCTCTGGAGCAATGGAAAATGTATTTGAGGGATACTTCTCGAACAGTTGCTCAACTATTCCGGAGTCTTTTTACAAGACTGTTTCCAGATGGTATTTTACCCTTGCAAAACTAGCAGTATTTTTGACCAGATTCTCACCTCAATGCTGGAGGGGTTGTGGCAATGGGGTGATATATTCCATATTATTTGGAACTGTTCAAAATTATACTGTCTATGGAAGGATGTTGATACTTCAGCTAACTCAATTCTTGGATAAAGCATAGTTATTTTGCCACAAATGTCACTCCTCTCCCTGGAGTTAGAGAATATTGACCTGGGAGTTAACCATTTTATCATACACATATTTCTAGTTATCAAAAATTCCAGAGTGGCAATATGAAAGGATGAAGATATTCCCTCCAATAATGAAATAATTGAAATTACTTCTCATCATAACACTAACGAGAAAAGTCACGCTATATTTAATAACCAATATCAATCATATCATAAAAGGTTGGAACCATGGAACAAATAATCAATTTTAAAACCCTCTATTATTAAAGATTAAAGTTCTCAATCTATTTTGGACCACTTGCACACCACATAACCCAATTGATTTCAAGATGCATAGTCACATATTTTTTTTTGCTTTTGGAGAATATTAGACTTTGTTTGGTAATTGTAATAACTTGTTGTTTATTTATCTAGTGAATGACTTAACTCAAGAAATCTGTAATTGTATATACAGCAACAGCACTACATATTCTGTTCTTCCAAATATTCCTTGATACTTTCCCGACTCCCTGTTCAATTCAGCTACATTAAAATCTTCATCGTTCCTAATCTCCCTTCCTCTGCCTTCCCATAAATTCCCCTTTTTAAAAAAAAATAATAATTAAATTGCTAAAAATTAAAAATGAAATGTTGCAATCCTTCCATTTTAAATTAGAATACAACGTTCTAAAAGAAATGCATGTAAACTGCAATGTCCAAATTCAAGAAAAATATTTAAAACACAAAAATTGAAAACTTATTCAACACAAAATAGAAGAAGTCCCCCCCCCTCCAATGAGGATTTCATTAGGGTTTATTTCTAATTAAATTATTTTACACATTCAAAGGGCTGAATTATAGAGAAGACACAACAGCCCAGATTTTGTGTCCTCTTCTACCCTGGGAATCTTGGGGCCTTCACCATACATTTTCCTCCAAAATATCTTACATCTGCCTATGAGCAAACCATGATATGATCTGAAAATATTAAAATAGGATATTTTTCCCACATATAAAAACTTTGAAGAATCATTACAACGTGCGCAAATTATCACCTACCTAAAGGATACATTTATGATCACTTAGGATTTAACCACCATGACCTTCAAAAATCTTCTAAATTGGGCTCTGATATACCCTATAAGAATGACGATATGAAGGTAGGCTCCTGATTAATTTACTATTTGTGGCACTAGTGGTAGTAACTGAATGGAATTTTCCAGAATGTTCTGCTGTCTCATAGATAATAAATTGAGTGCTGGCATGTATTTTAGATCCTCTTTCTGTCTATCTACTGGATTGTATTTTTATTGGCATAGAAAGATGGAAATAGACAGCGGCCATACAATGCTGGCTTTGTATATTTCTCAATACAATTAGGCATTTTAAAATCCAACATTGCAATCGTAGTTCACTTCCAACACACATACACAGTAGGGTATAATTACATAAAAATGATTGTCATTACACATATTAGATTGTAATTTGATCCTTTTGACATCATTGCTTTATACACAATGGCAGTTGGACATGGGCCACCACCAGAGTTTTGCCAGGAGTCTCTACCAACCTTGATCTGGCTCTACATAAAAATATTATTCTATGTTTCCTATTAATACTGTAATGTGTCATTGAAATTTTAGTTTTTTTTAATGTGACTGAGCTACATGTAAAATGAACTTCTATGTACTGTGTTACAGTGGCTGTTACTTACCTTTTAGAGGGTCATAAATAGACAAATGTTATTCACCATATGTGTCAAGTGTAACATAAAATAATCGTGCTTTACAAGTCTGGGAATTGGTGATTGTTCAAAACATCTAGGATGCCAATATATCACAGATGTATTTTATATTGTTCCTATGTGGGAACAAATTGGAGGTGCCAGGATAAAACACATGGCACATGAAAGAAATGTCTATCTATGTATATATTAGGGATAGCACACAGATAGCTTGTTGTCTATATTTTAATTTTAAAATAATATATACATTTAACTGTATCTGTCAGGTGCCGTGAACCTTCTGAGTTTTTAATTGTCCGTAAAGAAGTATCATTGTGATGTTGTGAAGGTATTTCTGTCGTGTGACTAGTTGATAGGAAAGCAAGCCAAATCAATTAATTAAAATTCTCAAACTGTTATCCATGTCCAATTTGGACAGAGCTTGCTTATTAAAGAACCATGTATAACCAAGAAGTCTGCTTGAGACAGCTGGAAGAAATGCCATATCCTATAGTTATAGTAAACAAGCATGGGGGTGGCAAAATTAAGTAGCAGCAAGAAAAACAAGATATACTTGCCCCTAGGTTAAATCTGAAATGACAATATTCCTCCTTCTGTCCATAAACCTCTTTAACCCCCTTTGTGATTTCTGTTACAGTTACACAGTAAAAGGTCTTAAATAGAAGTTAAAAATCAGAAAAGTTTTCAAAGAGTATAACATCAAGAATATATGTAAGGCTACCTACACATTTGCTTTCCCCTCCGCAGCGTTCTGCCTGCGCACAAATCACCCAGTCGCTTCTGCACCACGAACGCGACATGTTGCATTTCTGGTGCGGACGAGACTGGATGATTTGTGCGCAGGCATCTGCCTGCGCACAGATCACATATGGCAGTGAATGGGTGCGCACGGTCATTTGCAGCACCGTGCGCTCCCATTATAAAGATAGGGGCTTGCGGTGCTGGGGTCACATTGTGGATCCCCTCCGTAGAACGCTGCGGAGGGGAATGCAAATGTGAAGGTAGCCTTATTGAGTAACCGCAGATTTGTGGTTAAATTGTATAAAATAAAAAACTTTATAGAAAAAAATGTGTTTAATTATCTTCCATGAAAACTTACCGAAACCTGTTTACTATTTTACAAGTTAACACCTTAGTGACGGCGCATTGCATATATACATCGTCAAAACAGGGTCCTTACTCTGTTAGGACGTAAAAATAAGTCATAACAGAAAGGGCCCTGGTTTGACGCCCCTGGAGCTAAAATCTCCGGGGTTTCAGCTACCGGGGGTAGCTGAGACCCTAGAGATTAGGAATTGGCTGGTGTTTTACCAGCACCTGTAATGTGATGACCGGTAAGCACCGTTTACCGATCATCACATTGCACAAAGTAAAAGTGCCGGTAAAAATGCTTTCACTTTGATCCGACATGAAAACATGTCGGAACAAAGTGAAAGCATTAACCCCTAGCCCACCAAGATGCCCAGTACTGGGGATCATCCCCCCACCCCCTAACCATCTAAAAAATGGCAGCGGCCGGCGCCAAACCCGCCGCCTCTGCTGCATCTCTATGCGATCTGTCAGATCGCATAGAGATGCCGCCATTCCTGGGGGGCCACTGGTCCCCTCAGTGGCCCCCCAATGTCATCACCCTCACCCCTGATTTCAACCCTGAT
>JARQOC010000005.1:184766583-184856826 GCA_033576535.1 Allobates femoralis
CTGCTGTTCTTGCACTTATAGGGCTCTGCACATAGAGTGATGAAACTATTTTAAGAAAATTTTTGTGCTCCAAAAATCAAATTGCACTCCTTCCTTCCTAAGGCCTGCTGTGCACCCAAACAGTTGTTTTCCACCACATTTGCAGTATCCACATACTCAGAAGAAATTGTGCAACAAATTTTTGGGTCCAATTTCTCCAGCTTTCCTTGGAAAATTTAAATATTTGCTGCTAAAACATTTTTGTTGCAAAAAGGTATTTTTTCATTTTCACATTTCCGTGTAGTAAAATTCTGTGAATCACCTTTGGGTTCAAGGTGCTAAGAACATATTTAAACAAATTCCTTGGAAGGTCTAGTTTCCAGTATAGGGTAATTTGTGGGGGAATTCCATTGTTTAAGTTGGTTACGTACATGACACTTGCAGACTATTCTATCAAAACCTGTGCTGTAAAATGTCGCGCCTTCCTTTCCAAGCCTTGCTGTGCACCCAAACAGTGGTTTTCCACCACATATCAGCAAACTCAGGAGAAATTTTACAACACATTTTGGATCAATTTTTCTACTGATCTTGTAATAAATGAAAAATTGGGGTTTAAAAGAACAATTTTGTGGGAAAAAGTGGACTTTTACTTTTTCACGGCTTAAATTTATAAAATTATGTGAAGCACCTTGAGGTTCAAAAGTGCTCACCAAACATCTAGATAAATTCCTTGGGTGGTCTAGTTTTCAAAATGGGGTGATTTGTGGGTGAATGTGCACTGTTGAGGTCATCAAGGATTTTGTAAACTCAACATGGAGTCTGTTAATGATATTCAGCCAATTTTCCATTCAAAATTTCAAATGGCACTTCTTCCTATCTGAGCCCTACCATGTGCCCAAACAATAGTTTTCCACCACATATGGAGAATCAACACACTTAGGAGAATTTGCACAACAAATTTTGGGGTCAGTTTTTTCCTGTTGCCCTTGTGAAAATGAAAATATTAGGGCTAAAATAATATTTTTGCGGAAATAATGTACTTTTCTTTCTCACAGCTTAACATTATAACATTTTGGAAGCACTTGAAGGCTCAAAGTGCTCACTACACATCTAGATAAGTCCTGCGGAGGGTCTAGTTTCCAAAATGAGATTTCTTGTGGGGGTTTCTACTATTTAGGTACATCAAGGGCTCTCCAAACACTACTTGGTGTCAGCAAAAAATCCCTGACAATTTTCCATTCAAAAAGTCAAATGGTGCGTTTTCCCTTCAGAGCCCTGTCATGCAGCAAAACAGTCTAGTGTCTAATGTCACTTTTTTGTATTGTCTTTCATATAGGCTAATTAAAGTCAATTCAAATGTGATCTGATCCCTAAAAAAGTGGCTTTGTAAATGTTGTTGTAGAAATGAGAAATTGCTAATAACATTTCAACCCTTCTAACTTCCTAACGAAAAAAAAATCTTAAATTAAAAATTTCTGTTGATGGAAAGTAGACATGTAGGAAATGTTTTTTATTGTCTAATTTATGTCATAAAATTCCCTGGTTTCAAAGTTTGAAAATTGCAAACACTTCACCAAATTTGCGAATTTTTTCACAAATAAACACAAAAAATATCGTCCTAAATTTACTAGCAACATAAAGTCCATTATGTCGTGAAAAAATAAACTTGGAATCACTGGGATCATTTGAAGCATTCTCATGAAGAAGTCATGATTGAAAAAAAGGCCTGGTCATGAAGGTGCAGACAGGCTCATGATGAAGGGATTTAGGATATAAACATTAAAAGTTTAAGAATTGCTAATTTTTCTAATTTTTTGCTAAAATTGCTATATCCAATGTCTCCCTTTGTCATTGTTTTCTTCGCATTTAGGTGTTTGAAATGTCCTTTAATTTAATTATCATTTATAAAATGAACATCTAGAATTTTTCAGACTTCCATATGTTACACATTTCCTTTTTGATCTGACATTGTTATAAACTTCGTCAGAATCTACGATATGACAAACACAATTAGCTTCACATTAGAAAGTGATAAGAATAGCCGCTCTCTTCTTACTCATTCTAAATGTGATCATTATCACTTTCAAAAGAAAAGACTGTTGATTGTTGGCAAATTCACAGCTTATTCTTGCAATATTTCTCACTTATTCAACTCTGCTACAGATTCCTAGTTGAAATGTGACATTTCTGAATAATTCATTTTTAAAATTTTAATTATGATTTTGTAATTTATATTAAATATTAACCAGTCTAGGATCAGTGATATTAAAAATAATTAAAGAAAACATGGCACTGCATAACTGAAATGCAAACTGAAACTGCTAAATTAATATCATGATATCATTGGCTGTTAGTAATGAGTAACTAACTTTGTGCATGACAGATGAACTGCTGGCCTGAGTTCTAGGATTTGGATGGGAGAATAGAAATATTTTTGAGGTCAGACAGGGATGGTTTGGGGTGTACTAGGAAGGTACAGGGACAGGTAGTGATAGGTAAGGGGATAAAAATGACCTGACATGTTCCCTTTAAATAATGTCAAATAGAGTACTTCCATTTTCTGAAGTACTTTCAAAAACACTGTTCATTCTACCACCTCTAAATTTTGGGGTCATGTTTACTTGGCCTGTGCCATAAAGTCCAAAATAATAACAAAGTCATATTGGCTATTTAAATACTGTCAAATAGAGTACTTCCATTTTCTGCGGTCCTTTAAATAACAATGGGCTTTCTGACACCTTTCGTTTTTAGGGTCACATTTTGTTTGCACAAAAATATATTCAATGTTTGTCCAATGCTCAATGTTTGTTGTGTACTTACAACTGCAGGTTGAGTACAGGAGGCATCATCATCTGCTTCCTGTACAACATATTGGGAAGGACATAACACAGGGGAAGTGGCAGTGGTTTCAAACTCAAATATTTTTCTTGCCTAGCCATTCCAACTACCTACTGGGGTGCTTCTTACGTCAGCATTATTTAGAGAATGTTAACAAAGTTATAACGAAGAATTTCACTTTTTAAAGGCATGTGAGGGTAAATTTTTCAAATGAGCATCAAATATATAGAGCATATTTCATTATTGTTACTCATATTATTCTCATGTGTAAGGCTGAAACCTGAAGATGTATGTTGTGCATATTACTGCATATTACTGAGGTAATGGGCAGTGTTACAGAGTTTGTCTGAAGGACCTCATAGGCCATATCATGCCAATGGTTCTCTTCCTCAATATCCAAGTATGTACCCAAATATCAGAATCAGGCTCTCTCACAAAGAGACCTTAAGTAGGGCGTCAGAACTAAATTTTGTTTTAAATTTCATTCAAGAAGTCACAAAAGGACCCACATGAAAAGGTCTGCAGGCCTCCCTTGCCTCAGTTAAGGTCAGTGTTCATGACTCCACCATCAGAAAGAGAACGGGTACAAATAGCCTGCATGGCATAGTTTTAAAACAAAAACCACTGCTGAGCAAAAAAACATAAAGGCTCATGTCAGTTTTGCCAGAAAACATCCTAATGATCCCAAATATTTTTGGGAGTAGACTCTGTGGACTGATGAGACAAAAGTTGAACTTTTTGGAAGGTGTTGTATGTCTCATTACATCTGGTGTAGAAGCAACACAGAAATTCAGAAAAGGGACATCATACCAACGTTTAAAGCGTAACCACCATTTAAATTTTTAATTAATAAAAATGTAGAGCAAGTGATTTTAATAAATATTGTAATATGGTTTAATAGATAATTCTATTTGGTTACCATTCATAAAGCTTCCACAAGATGTCCTCAGTGCACTGTGAGTGAAGCTGTTTCTGTGCAAGGGATGTCTTCACAGTGAATACGGACATGTGAGGAGATAATGGAGAGGGGGAGTGGTCTACCTTGCCGAAGACAGCCCATGAGGAGACAAGCTATATTACATTACAGCACAGAGCTGAGCAATGCAATTATATTAACTTTTTACAGGTTTAATACTTCTGTCTCCACACAGCCATCTCTGTTAACCCCTTGTCTGCTGGCTCCCAACACAGCTCATTACCAGCCTGCTCTCACACACACTGCTGGACACTCTCACACAGGCATAAAATGCAGCTTTTTAAAGAGCACAGAAAAATGTGATAAAATCAGTTATATGTCACAAAAAAGTGTTGTCTTAGCTGCTTTGTGACCCTTCATTAACAACCAGGGCAAGATTTTTTTTTTCTTTCAATAAAATCACATTTACACTTTAAATATGGTGGTGGTAATGGTGATAGCATGAGGGTCTGAGGCTATTTTTCTGCTTCTTGACCTGAAAGACTTGCTGTTGTAAATGGAATCACGAATTCTATCTACCAAGAAATCCCAAAGGAGAATGTCCATCCATGTGTTTGTGACTTCAAGCTGAAGCGCACTTGTGTTCTGCAGCTAGACAATGATCCAAAACACACCAGCAAGTTAATCTAGAGTTTGCATGATTTAGGATAAACAAAATTAATACTATGAAGTGCCCTAGTCAAAGTCCTGTCCTTAACATTAGAACTACTGGAGAGGGTCATTTTGACCCTTTTGCTACTTCTATTTCCTATAATTTCTAAAATTTTAACAAAGTTAAAGAGTTTTGAGTTTTCGTGACTTTTATATATTCATGGTAGTGTATATTTTAGGACACAGAAATGAATTGTACCTTTTTCAGGGGCCTGGATTTTACAATTCATACCTATAAGTACTGAAGGGGTCAATTTGACCCCATACATAAAAGTAGTAGTAGGCAAGTCACCTAATATTACAGAGTACAGAAAATCACAGTGCTTCTCCCTAGTTGTAGAGTGTAATTGTATCTTTGCATGTCAGGGATGATTCAGCATTTTGTTTTGTCTGAATAAGTTTGATCCATGTCTCTTCTAGCGATTAGCACTGTCTGCACTTCAGTAGCAAACATTACAGTTGAAATGCGTTTAAATTGCTGTACTTGATCTTAACACTGTTCCTACTAAGTTAAAATAAATGTTCTTTAATTTGTTGGCAACAGAAAAGGTATTTTTACTCTAGAGTCAGTACTTTTGAATGGGGGTCAAAATGACCCCTATTGGAAGCTATAGGTATTATGAAACATGCGGTAGTTAGTGTTAATCAGATAGAGATGCTGTGGCATGACCGTGAAATAGTGGTTCATGCTCAAAACCCTTCAATGTGATTGAATTACAAGAATTCTGCAAAAGCTAGTGAGAAAAAATTCCTCAAGAGTATTGTAAAAGACTCATTGTCAGTTATCTTGATTGCAGTTGTTACTGCTAAGGGTGGCCCAACCAGTCATTAGGTTTAGGGAGCAATCACTTTTCACACAGAGCCCTGTAGCATTTCCTTTTCCCTTAATGATAAAGTCTTTAATTTTTAAATAGCATTTTGTGTTTATTTGTGTTATCTTTGTCTAATATTTAAATTTGTTTGATAAAAAACATGTTAGGCTAGGGTCAGACTCACGTTTTCAGCGCTGTTCGGGGGGCCGCGCTAAAAACATAGTGTTTTGCAGCATAAACGCGGTGTTACCACTATGGTAGCGCAGCATAAACGTTGCCCATACTTACCTATGGAGACCCTGCCCCTAACACGCCTCCAATGCTGTCATCAGAGGGAAATCTTGCATTATTTCCAAATGCGAGCAAAGACGCTTTCCATAAAATTTTTAGCGTGACCCCCCCAGGCAGCGCGGCAAATCCTAATGTGACCCTAGCCTAAGTGTGACAAACATGAAAAGGATTAATAAATCAGGAAGAGAGCAAACACTTTTTCACACCACTGTATATATTCCGATTTTTTGGAAACATTTGGAGCAAGTAGCATTTTAGGAATATATATATATATATACGGTATATATAGTTTTTCAACAAAAGTTCGCAGCACTCCACATCGATGTAGTCAAGATCTTTAATCCAGAATTGGACACACGGTGTGTGGTGACGTTTCGAGCACAACACGCTCTTAGTCCAGCAACTTCTGTTGAAAAATTGCATGTATAATAGGAGCCCGGAAAGGGGGTTTCCATGATTGCTCTGCACAGTGGCAGACCTTGTGCCAAGAGTGCCCTGGTGCAACAGCTGGTGAGAAGCAGGGGGGAAGGTGCTAGTGGATGTCGGGGATGTGCTATAGCTGCTGCATCTCCTACCTGCACCGGGCCGCGAAGTCCTGGGAGCCGGGGCAGCAGAGGTGAGGAGGGGCGGGATCAGCCGAGGGAAGCACGAAGCTTCCCTCAGTTAACCCCCTCTCCTCTGACACAGGGACATGGGGGTCGGCTGGGGGCCCCCCTGCAGGCTTGAGGGGCCCCCTAGCTGGTCGGGGCCCTGGTGCAGTAGGTCCGCCCCTGGCTCTGCACCCACTAAAGCTAAAATTGTGCTGCTTTGATTTTTGTTATATATATATATATATATATATATATATATATATATATATATATATATATACTAGCTGTAGTACCCGGCTACGCCCGGGTTAATAAATAACTGATGTTAGCTATAACAAAATAGAATTTGAATATGTCATATTAATGACCTGTAAGAAAATAGAAGCTGAGCTGTGATTGATTGCTATATGCAGCCTAATAAATCTCCAGCCAACAGTAAACCCTCCCCCTGGCTAGGCAGTATATGTTACCTCACACATACACATAATAGACAGCTCATGTGACTGACATCTGCCTTAATTCCCTATATGGCACATGTGTTGCACATTGGCTGCTTTTAATCAGATGTTTATGTTTGGAAATTAAAGATAGCACACGTCTGAGGCGAGTTATGTGAGGTGATTTGTGCACATCTATGTCTGTCTGTGTGGTGTGTGTGTCCCTGGGGTGTGTGTATGTGTGTGTTCCTGTGGGGTGAGTGCATGTGTCCCTATAGGGTGTGTATGTGTGTGTGTCCCTGTGGGGGGGTCTGTGTGGTGTGTGTCTCTGTTGTGTGTGTTTCTTTGTGGTGTGTGTGTGTGTGTCTCTGTGGGGTGAGTGCATGTGTCCCTATAGGGTGTGTATGTGTGTGTGTCCCTGTGGGGGGGAGTCTGTGTGGTGTGTGTGCGTGTATCTGTGTTGTGTGTGTCTCTTTGTGGTGTGTGTGTGTCCCTGTGGGGTGAGTGCATGTGTCCCTATAGGGTGTGTATGTGTGTGTGTCCCTGGGGGGGGGGTGTCTGTGTGGGGTGTGTGTGTCTCTGTGTTGTGTGTGTCTCTTTGTGGTGTGTGTGTGTGTGTGTCCCTGTGGGGTGAGTGCATGTGTCCCTATACGGTGTGTATGTGTGTGTCCCTGTGGGGGGGGGTCTGTGTGGTGTGTGTCTCTTTGTGGTGTGTGTGTGTGTCCCTAAGGCAGTGATGGCGAACTCCAGGCCTCGAGTGCCACACACAGTGCAGGTTTTCAGGATTTCCTTAGAGTTTGACAGTTAATAATTTGATTGCCAAGTGTCAAATGCAATGGAAATCCTGAAAACCTGGACTGTGTGTGGAACTCGAGGCCTGGAGTTCGCCATCACTGCCCTAAGGGGTGAGTGCATGTGTCCCTATAGGGTGGCTATGTGTGTGTGTCCCTGTGGGGGGTTCTGTGTGGTGTGTGTGTCTGTGTTGTGTGTGTCTTGTGTGTGTGTGTCCCTGTGGGGTGAGTGCATGTGCCGCTATAGGGTGTGTGTGTGTCCACGTGGGTGTGTGTGTCTCTGTGTTGTGTGTGTCTCTTTGTGGTGTGTGTGTTTGTTCGGGTGCGTGGTGAGTATCCAATGTTGGGGCTGCACCTTAGCGACTATACACTTGCTGTTACTCTTTGTGTGCGTGTGGTGTGTATACATGTCCCTGTGCATGGTGAATATCTCATGTTGGGGCCCCACCCTAGTGACTATATGCTGGTATGTGCTGTTAGTCTTTGGCGCTATCAGTAAGCCCATCTCATTCACAACTGTCAACTGGTAACTGTCACTTTTTCCCCATTATATAGATAGGGGCAAAATTGTTTGGTGAATTGGAACGCGCAGGTTTAAAATTTCGCCTCACAACATAGCCTATGACGCTCCCGGGGTCCAGACGTGTGACTGTGCAAAATTTGTGGCTGTAGTTGCGATGGTGTAGATGCCAATCCCGGATATACACACATACACACACACATACATACATACACACATTCATCTTTATATATTATATATATGACTCTGCATCTTTGCTTGCACCAGTTCACACTGGTCTGCGAGTGCTGTGCAGCTTTTCTTGTTATATATTATGTGGAGTTGCAGGCTCCTTAGCTGCAATATGCACCCTCATTAACCTACAGGTGATCGAGGGTATAGATGGTGTCTGCCCGCTGAAAAGTGGGGGGGTGGACAAGGAGGGCAGGGATGTCAGATAGGACTCATCATGCCTGAAGTCACTTTGTCGCAGTTGATGAGCAAGCAGACATTGGCCAATGTATGTACTAAGAACTTCAGAATTAAAAGAAAGATTTTTGAGTTTTTTGAAAAAACGTAAGTTTTTGAATTTTTCCTCAAACACATATGGCTTATAGCACTTGTACATCATTGATAGTAGCTGTGTGCTGCAAGGATTTTTATCAAGTTGTTTGACTGTGCATCTTTGCTTGCACCAGTTCACACTGGTCTGCGAGTGCTGTGCAGCTTTTCTTGATATATATATATATATATATATACATATATATGTATTTGATGAATTGCTATTTCCTCATTCTGTTTGCAATAAATGTGAATAAAAAGCTTTAAAATCAATGTTAAGCATATCAAGTGGCACCAATAAAATGTTCAACTCATCTCACAAAATGAAAGCCTCTACTTGGTTCTTTTAATGGAAAATGAATGTTCTCTATGTTACAGTTAGCTAAAAAGTGCTAGAAAAGCAACGAATCCTTGAAAAACCAATTCAGTAAAATCCACGCAATGAAATCCAAAAGCCCCACTTGAGCTTTGCAGCATGCCCAAGACATAATTAAAGAGAACCTGTCAGCTCATTTTTTCCCCAAACCTATCCCTACCTGTCCCTGCACCTTTCTAATACATCCCTAACCATCCCTGTCTGAGCTAAAACTGTACAATAATGGTAGTGCAAAACAACTTTGTCACTTACAGTTTTGTATGTTAATAAGTTCTCTTGACTACTCTATGCAGCCAAATGGGGCAGTCTCCAGGGCTCCGTCTCCCCCTTCGATGCTGGTACCATGTCCCGCTGGGCGTGGTAATAATATTTTTCAAAGCGCATTCCCTACTCTTTAATGTCAAATGTCCCCCCTTCTGCGTATAACGCCAAGGCGATGTCATTTTCACAACTGTGTCATCATTTCCGCAACTGCGTATTGTGAATTCTTCCGAGGTGCACTGAGCGGCTTTATAATGATTAGTACATCTCCTTAGAAGCTCTCAATGATGACTTGCTGTTATGCGGTGCTGTAAGTGAGGGTTTTGGGGCATGTGCACTGAGCATTATGAAGCCGCTCAGTGCACCTCGGAAGTATTTACAATACGCAGCTGCGCAAATGACGGCGCTGTGGAAATTACACTGCCGTGGCATCATAATCAGAAGGGGGGACATTTGAATTGAAGAGCTGGGAACATGCCTGGTAAATCTATTATCATGCCCAGCGGGGCGTGATACCATCATCGTGGGGGAAAACAGAACTCTGGAGACTGCCCATAGAGTAGTCAAGAGGATTCATTAGCATACAAAAATGTAACTTACAAAGTTATTTTACACAACCATTATAGGACAGTTTTAGTTTTGGGAAGGTTAGGGATGTATTAGGCAGTAGAGATGAGCGATGTTCGATTCAAAATGTTCGCCAATCTTAAATTCGAGCTGTTTTGGGCGTTGTTCGAGTCATTCGACAAATGCAAACAATTTGCTTCATATTCGGCAGTTCGCGGTTATGTTCGATAACGCTTCGATCACCAAAAGCTTAATCCTAACCCTAATACTGTTAATGAATGTTAATATCCAGTTTCAGTATACAGTGTGTGTGGGGGGGGCGGGGTTTAGATCAGTGCTGCTGAAATAATGCCGATTTCCAGGTTTTTTTTCTCCTAACTGCATATACAGTGGGGCGGTGCAGGCTGTCAGCCAATCACACACACACACAGCAAAGTGCATTTTTAAGCGGTGTAGCCCAGCTGTAAAGTAAGCTACTCCATCTGTCTATACAGTAGCCAATGTTTTACTGCAGCTAGTCCAGGCAATGTTATTGGGCTAGTAGCAATGTCTGGTAGTCAGCGGTGTAGCCCAGCTGTAAAGTAAGCTACACCGCCTGTCTATCCAGTAGCCAATTTTTTACTGCAGTTAGTCCAGGCAATTTTTTGGGCTAGTAGCAGTGTCAGTTAGACAGTGGTGTGTAGCCCACTTGTGAAATACGCTACACCGCCTGTCTAGTTCAGACTAATTTTTAACTGCACCTAGCCCAGATAATAGTTTGGGCCTAGTAGCAGTGTCAATTAGACAGTGGTGTGTAGCCCACTTGTGAAACACACTACACCACCTGTCTAGTTCAGACTAATTTTTAACTGCACATAGCCCAGGTAATAGTTTTGGCCTAGTAGCAGTGTCATTTAGACAGTGGTGTGTAACCCACTTGTGAAACACACTACACCCCGCCTGTCTAGTTCAGACTAATCTTTAACTGCACATAGCCCAGGTAATAGTTTTGGCCTAGTAGCAGTGTCATTTAGACAGTGGTGTGTAACCCACTTGTGAAACACATTACACCGCCTGTCTAATTCAGACTAATTTTTAAATGCACCTAGCCAAGGTAATAGTTTGGGCCTAGTAACAGTGTCATTTAGACAGTGGTGTGTAGCCCACTTGTGAAACACACTACACTGCCTGTCTAGTTCAGACTAATTTTTAACTGCACCTAGCCAAGGTAATAGTTTGGGCCTAGTACCACTGTTTGGCCAGTAAGCTCTGCTCGATTTCAATCTGAATTTTTTTTTGCCAACAACTGCAGAGTTGTCAATTTGTTCACATACAAAATGAGTGGCAAAAGGCCTGCTACTGGTGGAAAGGGGAATAGGCGTGGTGGAAAGGGAAAAAAAGTTTGTGTCCGTGGGGTAGGTGGTAAAGCAACAGTAACATCTGTTGAAGAAAGACCATCTTCCAGCCAAAGTAAGGCTGCTTTCACATCAGCGTTTTTTTTAAATCGTAGCAGATGCGGTGAAAAAAACGCATCTGCCGAGATTACCTCATAACGGCTGCACTGGCGGCACACTTGCTGACCGCGGGTTTTTTCGCGGCCGCACCTGCCGCAAGTGCCAAAACCGCACTTGCCGCACCTGCCGCAAGCCCACATATACATTGTATGAGGCTTACCGCAACTATGCTGCAAGTGTGCCGCAAGTGCAGCTGTTATGCGGTAATCGCGGCAGATGCGTTTTTTTCACCGCATCTGCCACGATTTCAAAAAAACGCTGATGTGAAAGTACCCTTAGATGTCTACTTCTTTCCTTGGACAATCTGATATGATCCCTTTCGACGATCGCTACTAATTGTAGATGAGGCACAAAAAGAGCAGGTGCTTGAATGGATAGCAAGCGCTTCATCAAGTGGGCTCTCCTCCACCTCAACTTCAACATCACAAATACACCATTCCTCAGAGGTGTCACCCCAATCGCTTTTGCTTCATCACAGCTCCCAAGTCTCCAGTCGCCCGTCAGAGTATGGGGTATGACAGATGGTTGAGTATGCACAGCTGTTCACTCTTTCTATAGCTGGGAATCAGAGGTCTGCTCCAAAGCTTCTGTGGGTCCAGACGAGGAAATCATCTGCACTGAAGCTTTGTGAGTAGGATCCAGGCCCAGATGAAAAAGGTTCTGAGCAAGCATAATGTAGACCCTCATTCCCAAAATGTAAGTCTTGTTGGTGGAGACAATGAGGAAGATGCTGATGAGACTGAGATACCTGATTGGAACAACATTTTGACTTTTAGGTCAGGGCAGGGAGAGGTTGGCTCTGAGGACGACTGGTGTGAGAGCACACAGGCTGAAGATGAGGTTGGAGATCACACTTACTGTCAACCCACAGTCATCCAGTCGATAACGAGCAGCAGAGGAGGTGGAGGAGGATGCTAGTGATAATGAGGTTAGGTTGCACCTTCCTGGACAGAGATGGAGTACTGGAAGAACATCAACAACTGCATCCTCAACCACAACTCTGCTTCTGAGCAGAAGTTGTGGTGGCTCTTCTTCAGGTCACATGGGCTCTAAACCTTGCCTAGCCTGGGCCTTTTTTGAGGTCACAAAGGATGAGCCAACTCAGGATCACACAGGGGTAGAAAAGTCCTTGTGGATCCATGATTTGTTCATCTTGATGAACTACATCTACATTGTCACTGGTGTGAGGCAGCAACCGGGGAACCCGCTTGCAAAACGACAAGAACACGTGTTTATAAGGTTAACCAATGTCTACCCGTTTATTTTCACATATTAATCACATAACCCGGGTAGCATGTTTAACACATATCACATTGATTAACAACACTTTACATAAATACACCATACATTTACATTTAACATCACATAACACTTATATTGCACATAACGTTTTATAGTAACCCGGGACCTGTAACCATCTCTGTCCCCATTGGAGCTCTACTAACAGCTCCCATGGTGGCTACGGCCTCCGGCCTACTTACACTATACATAAGTTACAGTACGATGATGACCCTTCCGGGTTCATAACAGGGATTGAGCAACCTGAGTACCGGGTATATCATGTATCCCCAAGGGGCTCCTTCCAGGACGTATCTCCGCCTACGTCCCGGTCAGAGTCCACATGGTTCAACCATGGTGTCCCCACTCTAGGAGCCCTTTTAACCCCTACTTCTGACCTTCGTTACATACGCCTCAGCGGGCCCTGTGGGTCCCAATGGCAGTACCTGCCGCCTGGCTTTAGTCACCCAGCATGATGACTCAACACTCACCCGTAGTCAGGAATCCTGCCTGACCGGGCCCTTACATACCGTATGTGATCCATCATTCAAATGTCCATGGATCACACACCTGCTCACAGCCCACATCCATGGACTGTGGCCCCTCCATGGCCCATTACAGGGACTGGCAAACCATAGTGCACGGGAACCTCTACATCCGTTACCTACTAGGAGCCCTATTACCCCTGTGTCTGGCACCACAGGCACACCCACACCATTAGAGGTCATGGTTGAGGGATCAGGTACCCTCTGCATGCAGCAGGGCAAGCCTCCCTCTCGTCCCAAGGACGGAACGCCTCCAACATCATCCATACTCGCTGGGTCACTCTCTCCCCACATCTTTATACATGGGTCTTACATATAGGCCATCATCTCTCATTCAGGGCCATTACTTAAGCCCTCATACACATAGTTCATCGGGTCCCTTAACTGAGTACTCTGACTCGGACCCAAAGGCGGTCTATGCCCGCCTGGCACACTACATACAATTGCCTCCACGGGCTACATACATTCCGGTTCATCAGGACCTTTAACGGACTCCACTGAGTCGGTCCCAAGGGCGGTCTATACTCGCCTAACATGATTTACGCACACAAGGTGCACCGTTCACACTATCGCTCGGGAACTGCTTTCTTACCGGGCACGGATCCGGGTCTCGCTACCTGTGTCACAGGTTCCACCAGGCATCGCCACAGGCTCCTTCCCGGACGTGAGACGAACCACGTCCGGTCTAGCGTCCACGGGTCAACCACGGCTTCCCCCTCCAGGTGCGGACACGACCACGGACCTCGGCACCGGCATGGAGCTAGCATGCTCCCATCATGTACTCAGAGCCTCCAGACTGCTCTGCACTTGGCTGGTCTCAGCTTCCATCTGAATCAATCTCAGCTTTCAGGATCAATCTCAGCCTCCAGAATCTATCTCACAATCACTCAGGTGGCCGGCTCTTATCGTGCCAGCCACTCCCACATGGACACACCCCCTCAGCTGCTGTTAATCAGCCTGTCACACAGCTCAGGTTAACTCCCTGTGTTCCGGGTTGTCAGCACTCACTCATTACATCCTATTCCTCATGGACTCCTCGATCTCATCCCACTCTCACTGCCGCTCATTAGGCTCATGAAACCTCATTGTGTTCAGGTTGGTTCACACAGTATTATCATCACAGGAAAACCGGCCAGTGTGCACAGGATCATCCTCTGATCCTACATATGATGTACCCCGGCCATGCGGATCATGCCGGCGGTGCCTCACACTGGACAATGTGCGCTTATCTGTCAGCACATCACCAGCAGTGCTGAAGACACGTTCAGAGAGAACGCTGGCTGCGGGGCACGACAAGATCTCCAAGGTGTGAGTGGCAAGCTCAGGCCCTTTTTCCAGATTGGAAGCCAAAAATGAGCAAGGGTCCAGTTCCACAGTCATGGCATCGATGTTCACTTGGAGATACGTATGTACCATCCTCTCTAGGCATTGACTATGTGTCAGACTTCTTGTCTCCTCTGGCCTTGCAAAGGATGGTCTAAAAAATTGGTGAAACGATTCCACAATATTGCTGTTACCACCAGATACAGTGTTACTGTTACGGTTTGAGTGATAACTCAACAGTCCCACGGTTGGCAAGTTAGAACTGTGAGATTCACTTTGTGCGCCACTGGTGTTTTGTGGAAAAGCAGATCTAAAATTCCGTAGCAGCTTCTGCTGATACTCCTGCATGCGTGAATCCCTTCCTATGGCAGGAATTATTTTGCCAAATTTACTCTTGTATCGGGGATCTAAGAGTGTGGCAACCCAATAGTCGGCATTAGTTTGAATTCTGACAATCCGAGGGTCATGTAGCAGGTAGCGCATCCAGGAGGCTCAAGTCCTTGTTGTGTTGGTGGCAGTGAGGTAAGAAACATGCTTCTTTCCTCTGCCCTCTCCACCAAACGTCGCACAACAGAAATGTGATCAAGGTCTCCCTTATCTGAGGAGTCTTCCATGCCCATCGCCAGTTCGTCCTCCATTTGTTCCTCGGCTCCAGCAACTTTCTCAACAGTTTGGCTGCTACCATGCGCCTTCGTTAATCCCTCTGCCCCACCCATTCCTGCCACCTTGGTGCTGCCGACCGTCTGGACCTTGGAGATCTTGTTATCCCTTCGACTCCTCCTGTACTTCCTCCCCCTCCTCTTGTCCCACCACCTGCCTCCGAATACTGTTTAAAGTGTGCTGCAGCATGTAAATGACCGGAATAGTAATGCTGATAATGGCATCGTCAGCACTATACATCTTCCTCGCCATTTCAAAATTGTGCAGAGGGGTGCATAGGTCAATGATCTGAGACCACTCCAGCAGCGTGATTTGTCCCACCTCTGGATCTCGTTGGCCCAGGTTATACATCATAATGTATTGCACCATGGCTTGTCGGTGTTGCCACAGTTGCTGCAACATGTGCAGAGTTGAATTCCATCGTGTCCGCACATCGCATTTCAGCCGGTGAACTGGCAGGCTGAACAACTTTTGTAGAGATGCAAGTCATTGGGATGGGAAAGGCAGAAGTGAGCACACAGTGACCGTGCCCTTTAGAGAAGCCCATCTAGGCCGGGATAGTGGGCTAAAAATTGCTGGACAAGCAGGTTCAAGATGTGAGCCATACAAGTCACGTGTGTCACATTGCCCCGGCGAAGGGCCGCATCCAGCATTGCAGCATTGTCGCACATGGCCTTCCCTGGCTGCAGGTTCAGTAGAGACAGCCATTGATGAAACTTGGTCTCCACAGTTGACCACAACTCCTCAGCTGTGTGACTCACATTTCCCAGGCATTTCAACGTAAACACCGCCTGATGCCATTGAGTCCTGTTGCCAGCATAGTAAGGAGGTGTGCAGGATTCCTTCTGCGCAGTTAGAACGTGGGTGGCATTATCAGACAGGCTTTGGGTGCAGGTGAAGGACCGAGATGAGGTTGAGGAGGCAGAAGCAGTGGAGGAACTTCTACATACAGAGGATTGACGCCAAACTCGTGGGAATGGCAAGACTTGGACAGCAGCCCCTTCTCCTGCTGTCACCATAGTTACCCAGTGCCCAGTCACCTACATGTAACGCCCCTGTCCATGTTTACTCGTCCAAGTGTCTGTGGTGAAATGCACCCTGTCACACACAGAGTTTCTCAAGGAAGCGGTGATGTTGTGTGTGACATGCTGGTGTAGTGCAGGCACAGCTTTCTTTGAGAAGTAGTGGCGAC
Source organism: Allobates femoralis (assembly GCA_033576535.1). Classification (NCBI taxonomy): domain Eukaryota; kingdom Metazoa; phylum Chordata; class Amphibia; order Anura; family Aromobatidae; genus Allobates; species Allobates femoralis. The sequence goes on from JARQOC010000005.1 coordinate 184,782,704, forward strand.
TGGGCATCTGGAACTGGGGCACTGCGATGGACATAAGATCTAAAAAATCATCTGTGTCCACCAGGCGGAAAGGCAACATTTCTGTAGCCAACAGCTTGCAGATGGTGAAATTCATCTCTTAGCTTTGTCATGGCTAGGAGGAAATGGTCTTTTACTTATCCACATCTGAGGGACTGAGGACTGGCTGCTGTGCTGAGACGGGGTTGAGTAAGGTGTCCCCGGCAAACTGCTGGTCTGTGAGGAAGGTGCAGGCAAAGATATTATTTTGCCTTCCTCCAAAGGTGGTGCTCTCGATGTGTGACAACGCTCAACACCAGGTGTTTCCACTTCTAAAAGAACTGACGACCTGCCAATCACACTGGCTGTTGCGGGAAAGAGGTGGAAGGTCTGCATCCAAAAGCATGTGTGACTGGTGTCCCCACAGTCACAGAGGATGAAGGGGCCGCGGATGCACTTGATGAGGCAGATGGTGGTTGGCCCGGCCCGCATTGCGCATTGTAGCACAGGGAGCTTCCCACCGCGACTTTTGCTACATATCCTTGTGATCCTTGTAATGTCGGACTTTCATTTTACAATGAAAATGAATCTATGGGGTACCTAACATCTTGGAAGATTCCTTAATGTAACATATGGAGAAGCAAAAATCGGTGGTTGTCATCATGTTTATAAAAGAGGGTTGTGAATAATGTATTGAATACATGCTCTTAAACTGGTTGTTGTATGTTTATATGATGTAATAATATTTAGTAGAAAAATGAGATGTGCTTATTTATCACTTTATTCACAGCTGGTACTGTGTCGTAACCTTTTTATATAATAATTTCCTTGTTCACTCACTTTTTCTAACTTTTATACAATAATACTGTTGAATATATGTATACACACTTTTAAAACACTTGTCATATAAAAGTATGATTGGGTATGTTTGTTTGTATGAATGTCACTCCCCACTGCATGATGGCAAAGCCTATTATGTATAAATCCTTCTATATGTCCCAAAAGATGTGGTTACAAGACCAGTAGATTCTTCTAGGTTAATTAGTCCAGCCAGGTCTTCAATAAAATGGCCGCCGCGAGTATTTTTCAAGATGTGCACATCGCTCTATGTTTTAAAAGCACCGACGGGTGTATTGCGCATGTGCGCCGATGACGTCATGACGTCCGGCGCCTGCCTAATCGCTAGGCTCTGCTTTATGACAGGCGGAAATGACGCTGTGCAGGGCGGGCGGCGGCACTTAGTGGCAGCGTATTTAACAGCCTAAAATCACACTGAGAACTAGCCCCTGCGACCAAGCAGTGGCGAAACAGCTGTTAGGGGCGTGCTGCAGGACAGGGCCCCCCGGGGAACCGCCAGGTCCATCACAAAAGTGCACTATGGGTGAGTGACTGATGTAATGGTATTATTCCATAATTTGTCTGTTAACACACTCTTTACTTGTGTAACTTAACATCATTGTGAATTGTGCCTTACGGTGCACGGTTTAAACCAGGGGGTTACTACCCTACTGCAGTTGTTTTTGGAACTTCCTTGTGCTTCGTTTCATAACGTTTATGTGTCTGCTTTTATACTAATAATAAAAGTTATATTTTATGTAACCCAAACTCCATAGTGGTGTCCACTTAATTAATAATTGAGAGGAGTGTTACTTACTTCCAGTTATATATACACCTTATAGGAATGATGCATCCTTAATCATGAGAATTTTTATGGATATAAGGTGTATAGTGATTTTGTATATTTATACTATATCCTTGTGACGGTTCATGCATGAAGTACTCAAACTATTGATTTTTTGGCCTATACTTAGATTTTGCTAACAAATCTTAGAGATAACATGGTGAGACTAAAGGCTTGTAGATTTTGGAATGTGCTGCATGAAAGTCATCTCGCTAACCATTTTAAACTTGCAACTCTGCGGCAATTGATGCCACTTAAGTGGCGTCTGTGCCCAAATTTTTGGAAAAAATGGAGACTCTTATTCGAGTCCCCTTGCTGTGCTTTACATGATTTCAGAAGGGCATGACATGCCTATATCTGTGTCTCCTCCTCCTTTTCCTGGTCCAGCTTTTTTCTTTTCACATTTTTATATGTACTTGTCACTTTTCCATGTGTTTGTTGTGTTTTCTGAGCAGTTTGTCACCTTTTGGACACCTTAGAAGGTGTTTTCTATGTGTTTTCCATGTGTTTGTAAGTGTCTGTGTATGCCTGCCATTGTTTTCAATGGTGTTCGACAAACATTCAATGAACACACCCCTAAATCGATGAATCTAATTGAATTCAAACACTAGGGTGGTGGCTCATCTCTATTAGGCAGGTGCAGTTTTGGGTGGCAAAAACGAGCTGTCAGGTTCCCATTAACATCAAAATGTATGGCATTCCTGCAGAGGGCAGAGCACACTTGAAATGGTTCACATATGTGATTATTATAGGATCAGTGGGGATTTAACAGCATACCAATTGATGAGATGAAAATTGCTCTGGCAGTAGTTGAAACTAATTAAGATACTGACAGAACACTGCAGTCTTTATACAGGAGAAATTGCTTTACAAAATTTTGCATTCCATTTTCTCCTGCTACCCTTGTGAAAAGGAAATACTTTGGGAATAAAACAACAAGAAACAAAAACATATTTTTTTTTTTTTTGTCCCAATGTTATAACTTTTCATAAAGCATCAGGGGGTCAAAAAGGTTCACTACATTCCTAGATGAATTCCAAAAGGTCTCTTTAGTTTGGAGTGGGAGGATATGTTGTTTTAGCGGCTCTGTGAAATATGGCATCTACAATCTATTCCGGCCACAATTGCATTCCTAAATTCAATAGAGCTATGACTCACACTGGGCGGGGACTGTGGGGTACTCAGACCGGGCCCTTTGGAGGTCATCTGGGCCTATACGGGATGTCGTGGTGAAGCGACCTGATCCGTGATCTCCTCGTCGGGCGAGTTCAGTAAAAAGGAGAAACGTGTAAAAATAGAGGAAAGGAAAAATAAAATTAAATTTATGACGTCACCCATGGTCTGTGGCCAATATGGGCTTCCGCTGCTGTCCAGGCCTCTGGGAATGATAGTAGGCAGCAGGGATGGTAAGCCCTCCACGGGCAGGGCTATTCCCTAGAGCTGTGGTACTGATAGTGTTAATACAAAGCTCTCAGCCCCTTCAAGCAGTTTCCTCTGCCAGCTTGCAAAAATCAGTATGCTGCTCTGCAGGCACAGGATGAGCAGTCTATGTGAGTGGTGAACGTTGGGGTGCAAGACTCAGTGCGTAGAAGAACAGACAGACATAGAGGGAGCAGTTCTCTTTTACCTTTTACTGTGCAGTAGGATTTTCCAGATACTATCCGCAGTTGTTATCAGGGATCCGATGCTTGAAAGCAAGTTGGGGTGACCCACTCCAGGCAAGTTCAGAGGTCTACCTACTGCTCTAGTACCTGTGGGCCCTGGCTGAGTGTAGCTGTGCTGGGGCCTCCTCTGCTCTGCTCTGGCTGTGTGACAGGCGGCGCGAGCTTTCTGGTGCTACCCTTTCTTCTCGGAGTCTCCTGAGCTCTGTAGTGTGACTGTGTTTCCTAGCCTTAGGTTGGACAGGCAACTTAGAATCAAGCACCCTCCGGGTTTTGTTGCTGGGTATAGAATCCTTGGCGACCTCGGTCTCCGGTGACCGTACTGCAAAATGTACTGGGGCGAACCGGCACTGGCTCCACTCCCCGGACCTAGTCCTCCACTTCCCCAGACCATCACCACAGGTCTAACACATGATCTGGTCAGTCTTCTAGGATGAGCCTAGCACAGTTACCATCCGTAGGGTGTCTTCTACAGTCCTCACAGGAACTGAACTGCCTGACCCCTCCCCCAGACCAGAATTTATAGGGGACCTGCCCTGAACCCATGCTTTAGAGCTCCACCTTTTGGCCCGGGGTCAGAAAGGTGTTGTGTATGTATGTGTGTCACCTGGTGGATGCCTTGCCTTGCTTCCAAGCTTGTATTGTGGCAACCGGACCCCGGATCGCCACAGCTACTTACTTTCTTTGCCATGCCATCTTGAGGGCTTTGCAAATCAACATGGAGACCACAATCTATCCCATATAAAATTGAGCTCCGAAAGCCTAATTGCACATTTTCTCTTCCAACCTCTGCTGTTTGCATGGACAGTAGTTTCCATCCAAAGATGGGTATAGTTGTATTCAGGAAAATTGTTAAACAAAATCAGTGTCCAATTTCTCCTGTTATCTTTCTAAAAAATAAAAATTTCTGGCATATTTTTTTTTTGAATGTTACAAACTTTTGTGAAGAACCTGTTAGTCCAAAAAGGTCTGAACATCCTTGGATGATTTCCTTCATTGATATTGTTTCTAAAGTGGTGTTTCTACTGTTTCGGAACCTATGGGGCTCTGCAAATGTTACATGACATCCAGAATCAATTGCAGCCAAAATTGTGCTACAAAAAATCAAATAAGAGCTCTAAACCTTCTGCACACAGACAGTGTGCCCAAAAAAGAGACAACAATCACATTTTGGGAATTGGCACATTCCATCAAAATAGCATAAACTAGCTTTTATGAAAAATTTTGAGGATTAAAACTTTAAGACTAAAGTAATAATTTAATTTTTCATTTTTTTCTTTACACTTTGTATTAATTCCTGTGACACATCTAATAAGTAAACAAACTTCCTGAATGCATTTTTAAATACTTTAAAGTGATCCTGACCCCATAACACCACCCCACATTCCCTTCTTACCTACCCCTGCAGTTTGGTATCCTGATGCCATCCATCCCTGGTTCTCCACACACCGTGCTGGTGATCTTTATAAATCACCATTTTATTATATCATTACTGTGGATTCCTAGTATTGAGGAAGCTGCAACAGGCGGGGCTTTGTGCCGCTCTCCCCCGCCTTGACGGTAATTATGGGCGTGGTAAACATCCGAGAGGCTGCTCACTTCATAGTAAGGGCGGTGAAGCCAGTATAACGTAATACGCGTCATATCCGTTTTCACATACGTCAGTACACTCATTTGGGTGTACTGCTGGCTTCGCGCAGCTATTGCGCATGCGCGGGGTTCATGGCAGCTTATCTCTAATAAGCACAATAAGTCTGTCACGGCTGACAGAGCTCATCATTGAACTTAGATGACCTTTCTCAAGGTGGGGAGTCACTGTCAGTCTGCTGGTCACTGTGAGCAGATGAGTACTTGCTCACAGAGATTTAGCAGAGCTGAACATGTTCACCTGTGGATTTATCATTGAAGGGTTTCTTTTTTGGTTATTAAAAAGGTGAACCATGAATATGTTTTGTGTGTATTTCAATTAAAATGTTTTTTTCCTCAGTGTTGTATTTTTTTTACTGTTAACTAGAAATTCATCAAGGCCGGTTGTAATATTGGCCTGACTCTGTGAATTTTGGGCTTAGTGCCATCTTCAAATACAAAACTGGCATTACCACATTTATCACCCAGCGTGCCACACCCACAAGGGCTGCTGGAGGAGCTGGGTAAATTGACTCAAAATGGTGCTACAAAAGAATGCATCATTTTCAGGTGTGACTGCAGGCTGTAATTTTCAGCATGGGGGGGCCCAGAACACTTGGGCCTTACCACGCTGAGAATCCCAGCCCCCCGCTGTTTGGGGTTTTACCTTGGCTAATGATCAAAAATAGGGCAAAGTCCACACATTTCTTTAATTAGTGATTTAAATTATTTAAAAAAATAATGGGATTCTCTGTATTTTGATTGCCAGCCAAGATAAAGCCAGGCAGCTGGCAGCAGTAAGTATGATGCTGCCATTTAATAACTATTTGCTTTCTTTTTTACAGCCCCCTGCCCCCATCCCATAACTTTAAAGTCCAAGTTTGGGATTTATAATCAAGTTCGAGTAACGCTTGGCCCTGAAATCTGACTTTAGAAGAACCCTAGTTGAGTCAACCGAACCCGAACATTGGCAAGTTTGCCTTTCACTAGCCGTCAACATTTTTAGAGTGTTACTAGTTAGGGACAGTACTGCACTCCGTGCTTCTCCATCCAAGTTACACAAATTAATAGCTTGCTACTATAACGTTATATAATAGGAAGGCAAGAGGGTCCATTAGGACATAGGGATTTTTTACTATATCTGTGTGTGTTGCCGAAGCTGCGTTTTTTGCTTAAAGCAAGTGATTGGCGAATCTTAGTGTTTCCCTAAAAAAGACTGTTTGGCCTCAAAGCAGTCACTGCAAAATACTTCAGTTTCCTCTAAAAAGACTGTGTTTGGCCTCAAAGCAGTGATTGCAAAATCCCTGAGTTTCGTCTAAAAAGGCTGTGTTTGGCCTCAAAGCAGTGATTACAAATCACTTCAGTTTCCTTTAAAAAGGCATGTTTTTGTCTCTAACCTGTGATTGTAAAATCCTTCAGGTTACCTTTAAAAAAATTTTTAGCCTCAAACCAGTGATTGCCAAATCCTTCAGTTTCTTCTAAAAAGACTGTGTTTGGCCTATAACCAGTAATTGTCAAATCCATCAGTTTGTAGTAAAAAGGCATTTTTTTCCTCTAACCAGTGATGGTCATATCCTTCAGTTTCCCCTAAAATTTTTGCCCCAAACCGGTGATTGCCAAATGTTTCCGTTTCCACTAAAAAGGCTGTATTATGGCTCTAACCAGTGATTGTCAAATCCTTCAGTTTGTAGTAAGAATTTTTTGCCTCAAACCAGGGATTACCAAATCTTTCCGTTACCCCTTAAAAGTAAAAAACAAGAAGGAATGACAAGTGCTGATAAAATGTAAAAACTTTATGCTTATGGATAGGCTCACCTGGTAAGGTTGTGTGAGACACAACCACTGTATCAGCGTTATCGGCTTCTGCAAACCTGCAAACATACTGTATATACTCGAGTATAAGCCGAGTTTTTCAGCACAAAAATTGTGCTGAAAGTGCCCCCATCGGCTTATACTCGAGTCAGAGTGACGGCTTAGAGTGGGGGGGGGCAGTGTCCGGGGGCTGGAGCAGGCGGGGGGTGGCTGTAATAGGAGCGGCCAGTCACGTGGGGCCGCTCATTAGTGCAATGCAATATGCATTGCATCCCCTGTCCATCAGCAGCAGGGGGAGCGGTGAATATTACATTGCACTGTCAGCGCTCCCCCCCTAGTGGTATATACAGGTGCCTCCCCTCCCAGTGGTATATACAGGCCCCCCGTTGCTGCCGCACACCTGAAAAAGAATAGCTTTCATACTTATCCTCCTCGCTGTCACTGCAGTCCTCCGGTCTCCTTCTTGCTTCTACCCGGCCGGTGCAGCTGCAATGGTGTCATTGCTTCTGCGCCGGTCACATAACGCCGCTTAGAAGCAGGAAGAAGACTGGAGAATGCACGGTGACAGCGAGGAGGATAAGTATGAAAGCTATTCTTTTACAGGTGTGCGGCAGCAACGGGGGGCCTCTATATATACCACTAGGGGGGGCGCCTGTATATACAACTGGGGGGAGCCTGTATATACCACTGGAGGGAGCCTGTATATACCATTGGGGGGAGCCTGTATATATCACTGGGTGGACTGTATATACCACTGGGGGGCCTGTATATACCACTGGGAAGCCCGTATATACCACTGGGGGGGGCGCCTGTATATACAACTGGGGGGAGCCTGTATATACCACTGGGGGAGCCTGTATATACCACTGGGAGGCCTGTATATACCACTGGGGGGCCTGTATATACCACTGGGGGGCATGTATATATCACTGATGGAGGCCTGTATATACCACTGGGGGAGCCTGCATATACGTGTGCGAAAGATCTCTACCAACTTGGGGGATATTAAAAAAAATGAAAACTTTATTAAATTTCTTAAAATTAGTGTGAAACCCATTACAAAAAAGTAAAACAATATATACAAATATAAATACAATTTTTCTGAACCATGACAGGATCATATCATATCAAGGACAATGCATAGAATGTTGCATTACTGTTATGTTTGATTCTTTTCTCAGACACTTTTGGTTTTTCTTACAAGATATCTTATCTTGTAAGAAAAACCAAAAGTGTCTGAGAAAAGAATCAAACATAACAGTAATGCAATATTCTATGCATTGTCCTTGATATGATATGATCCTGTCATGGTTCAGAAAAATCGTATTTATATTTGTATATATTGTTTTATTTTTTTGTAATGGGTTTCACACTAATTTTAAGAAATTTAATAAATTTTTCATTTTTTTAAATATCCCCCAAGTTGGTAGAGATCTTTTGCACACTTAAATAACTAAACTACCTCCTAATCATCTAAAAAAGTTTTTTGTAACAATAGAGCCTGTATATACCACTATAGGGGGCCTGTATATACCAATGGGGGAGCCTGTATATACCACTGATGGGGGCTGTATATACCATACCACTGGGGGGCCTGTATATACCACTGAAGGGGGCCTGTATATACCACTAATGGGGGCCTGTAAATACCACTGAGGGGGCTGTAACCTCTAATGGGGGGCCTGTATATACCACTGATGGGGCCTGTTTATACCACTGATGGGAGGCCTGTATATACCACTGATGGGTCTGTAACCTCTGATGGGGGGCCTGTATACACCACTGAGGGGGGCCTGTATATACCACTGATGGGAGGACTGTATATACCACTGATAGGGGGCCTGTATATACCAATAAGGGGGGGCCTGTATGTACCACTGAGGGGTAACCTGTATATATCACTGATGGAGGGGCCTGTATATAGCACTGATGGGGGGCATGTATATATCACTGATCGGGAGCCTGTATATACCACTGATGGGGGCTGTAACCTCTGATGGGGGCCTGTGTATACCACATATGGAGGGGCCTGTATACACCACTGAGGGGGGCCTGTATATACCACTGATGGGAGGCCTGTATATACCACTGAGGGTGGCCTGTATATACCACTGATGGGGGCTGTAACCTCTGATGGGGGGGCCTGTATATACCACTAATGGCGGGCCTGTATATACCACTGAGGGGGGGCCTGTATTCCACTGATGGGGGTTGTAACCTCTGATGGGGGGGAACTGTATACCAGTGATGGAGGTCCTATATACCAGTAATGGGGGATTATATACCAGTAATGGGGGGCCATTTATCATGATTAGAGGAGCTGTATACCATGATGAGAGTCTGCTTCATTTTCCCCCTAGGCTTATACTCAAGTCAATAAGTTTCCCTAGTTTTGGAGGGTAAAATTAGGGGCCTCGGCTTATACTCGGGTCGGCTTATACTCAAGTATATACAGTAATCACATACTTCAAAGGGAGATGTAAAAGTTTTTTTTTACTGCACTGCCAAATAACGAATCCAAGGTAATCCAAGATATTATAAATAGATTGGATTAATTGTTCTTCCGTTTTGTGGCTTACACTGCCACTTCTTCCAGATAAATCTCATTGCAATTATAATCATAATAATTTTTATTTATATAGCTACAACATATTCCACAGTACTTTACAATTCAGAGGGTATACGATACAATACAATACAATAATATATAGTAATAAAATACAATAATGTGATAAAATACAATGCAGACAACGTGAGACAATACAAATATAATACAATACAGACAATTTGAGACAAAAAATAAATAAGTAAATAAATTACTGAGACCATTAGGAGTGAGGTTGACAGGCACATACAGGTATATAAAGACAAAAAAGCGTGCAATACTCAATTTGAAAAAGCCCATCACTAGGATAGAGGGATGTGAGGCAGTTTGAATGACAACAAACTATAATAGGCTCACATTTAAAAAATACAATACATTGGAATAGGAATTTAAAAAGGGATACAAACAATGCTGCAGATAAATTTATTGTACATTGTACACACAGATAATATTAATAAAGATAAAATACACAATAAAAATAATGACTCTTTTCAGTTTAGAACTCCTGTCTTGTAATAGCTGTCAAAGTGGAATGCAAATAATAATCTTTAGTAGCTACCTTGGATGCTTGAAAACGGGAATTGAACAAGGGCTTTTCAAAATCCCAACACAAATGGAGATAAATATGGTTAAAATACACATGTTAAAATAGTTGCTACCCCTCGTTTCATGAAAATAAAACCCACAATGGTCACAGAAATAACTTGAATCTGACAAATGTAATAATAAATAAAAAATCTATGAAAATGAACAAATGAAAGTCAGACCTTGCTTTTCAATACTACTTACACAGAATTTTAAAAAAATTAAACTCATGAAATAGGCCTGGACAGAAAAGATGGTACCCCTGTAAATAATGTGACAAAAGGGACATGTTAAACCAAGGTGTGTCCACTAATTAGCATCACTGGTGTCTACAATCTTGTAGTCAGCCATTGGGCCTGTATATAGGGCTACAGATAATCACTGTGCTGTTTGGTGACATGGTGTGTACCACACTCAACATGGACCAGAGGAAGTGAAGGAAAGAGTTGTCTCAGGCAGTGCCGGGACAAGGCATTTTGGTGCCCTAGGCAGGTAAGGCAAACGGCTTTCCCCCTCCACCCCCGAAATATGTCTGGGAATAAAAATGTCAACATACTTTGAAAGTAAATTTAATTTAACGGGGACCTATAAAAGGTTTGTCCAACCACACTGCAGAGACATACTGATAGGATGTTTACATTGTGAGCCCCAATGGGGACAGTGTTCATGATGTATGTAAAGTGCTGTGGAGTTCATAGTGTAATATAAATGCAAAAAATATTATTCTTAATATTATGTCACAATACCAGGATCTGAGGATCTTTTATTTCGAGGTCAGGGGCTCTCTGATGCCATGTTGCTGCTTGTCTCGCTGTTGTCCTCTTTTGACACTGCAGTGCGGTGGACAAGAGAGCATTAACTGGATAATAACAAGAAGTATGGAGTGTGTACTGAGCCATAAACCCTCCCCTTACCATGAAGTATGGAGTGTGTACTGACTGAGCCATAAACCTCCTCATACCATGTCCAGCAGACATTGTAGGATTACTACTCGTATATACTTGTGTATAAGCCAACCCGTGTATAAGCCGACCCCCCTACTTTTGCCCCAAAACCTGGGAAAACCTATTGACTCGTGTATAAGCCGAGGGTGGACCCCAGCACAGGTATACAGCCCCCAGCTGTGTGGTATACAGCAGCCTCCCCAGTGGTATATACAGACCCCAGTAGTAATACAGCAGCCCCAGTGGTAATACAGCAGCCCCAGGGGTAATACAGCAGCCCCAGGGGTTATACAGCAGCCCCAGGGGTTATACAGCAGCCCCAGGGGATGTACAGCAGCCCCAGGGGTTATACAGCAGCCCCAGGGGTTATACAGCAGCCCTAGGGGTAATACAGCAGCCCCAGGGGATATACAGCAGCCCCAGGGGTTATACAGCAGCCCCAGGGGTAATACAGCAGCCCATGGGGTAATACAGCAGCCCCAGGGGTTATACAGCAGCCCCAGGGGTAATACAGCAGCCCCAGGGGTAATACAGCAGCCCCAGGGGTTATACAGCAGCCCCAGGGGTTATACAGCAGCCCCAGGGGTATACAGCAGCCCCAGGGGTTATACAGCAGCCCCAGGGGTTATACAGCAACCCCAGTGGTATATACAGGCCCCAGCGGTATATACAGCAGCCCCAGTGGTATATACAGGCCCCAGCAGTATATACAGGCCCCAGCGGTATATACAGCAGCCCCAGTGGTATATACAGGCCCCAGCAGTATATACAGCAGCCCCAGTGGTATATACAGGCCCCAGCAGTATATACAGCAGCCCCAGTGGTATATACAGGCCCCAGCAGTATATACAGCAGCCCCAGTGGTATATACAGGCCCCAGCAGTTTATACAGCAGCCCCAGTGGTATATACAGGCCCCAGCAGTATATACAGAAGCCCCGGTGGTATATACAGGCCCCAGCAGTATATACAGCAGCCCCAGTGGTATATACAGGCCCCAGTGGTGGTATACACAGGCCCCAGTGGTGGTGTATACAGGCCCCAGTGGTGGTGTATACAGGGCCCAGTGGTGGTGTATACAGGGCCCAGTGGTGGTGTATACAGGGCCCAGTGGTGGTGTATACAGGGCCCAGTGGTGGTGGTGGTGGTGTATACAGGGCCCAGTGGTGGAGGTGGTGTATACAGGGCCCAGTGGTGGTGTATTCAGGGCCCAGTGGTGGTGTATACAGGGCCCAGTGGTGGTGTATACAGGGCCCAGTGGTGGTGTATACAGGGCCCAGTGGTGGTGTATTCAGGGCCCAGTGGTGGTGTATACAGGGCCCAGTGGTGGTGTATACAGGGCCCAGTGGTGGTGTATACAGGGCCCAGTGGTGGTGTATACAGGGCTCAGTGGTGGTGGTGGTGTATACAGGGCCCAGTGGTGGAGGTGGTGTATACAGGGCTCAGTGGTGGTGTATACAGGGCCCAGTATGCGGACTGGGGGGGGCGCCTTTGCACACTCACCGGTCACCGAGGCCACTGTCACCGTGCGTCTGCTGTAAGTGCTGTAAGGAGGAGGAGAGGAGGGGCGGGCAGAGCTGCAGGACAGGAAGTCCCGTCCTCCCTCCTCTCTGGCTGGCGCGCCGCGGCTGCCGGCGGCCAGCACGGGGCCCCCAGGGGGTGCGGGGCCCCCCAGCCGGGCGGGCAATGGACCCCTCATGAGGGAAAAAATGCGCCCTGCACAAGATGGCGCCCTAGGCGATCGCCTAGTGTCGCCTAGCTGTCGTCCCGGCCCTGGTCTCAGGAGATTAGAAACAAAATTATAGACAAGCATGTTAAAAGTAAAGGTTATAAGACCATCTACAAGTAGTAGTCATAAACATTGTCGAGGCTTTCCGCAGCTTTTTTGATTGGGTTTCTTCTCATGGGTAGCGTAAAAAACGCTTTTACATTTGATTTGGGCTCTAGGTAAACCTCTAGGAGACTAGTTGACTGATTCCACCCCAAGAGCTACTGTGAGGTTCCATGATTCTGAAAAAAATCTTTTTGTCCCCTATATGGGGCACTTATTTGAGACCCATTAGTGGGAGCTGCCCCGGTAGGCTAATCGAGGCAATAATAAAACACTAACTAAATAAGGAATATACTATATATACTATATGTTCCAAGTGGATACAGTAATAATACAGTTTTGGGTAGCCTATGACAATTTTTTTTTTTTTTTTTTGTCATTTCAGTAACCCATAGCAACCACATATAGCAGTTGCAACCCCCGCAATTCAGTAACCACCACTTCAATGTGTTTCCTCGCGCAGCCCCTTGGGATGCCCCACAGGGAATCTTGAATAAGCTGAAAATAGAACCTGCCTCATCAAATCCTTGCAGTATTATACACAATAACATCTAGCTAATGTCAGGTGATCAGTAATCATCCACTATAGTCTTTGCACACAAACTGGGATCAGTTTGATCCATAATAAACTTGTCAGGTGTGAACATCTAGGCAGTGATAGATGCTGCAGCAGAGGCTTACAACAGCGGTGAGTTTCTGTTATCAGCTGCACTTTAATGATTGTTTTGATGTTCCTGTTGCTATATTGTTTTGTTTCGTTTAAATTTGTAAGGTTTTAACATTTGGTTTTAATGAGCACAAGCTGTGAGGTTTCAATGTGACCGCCTATGTAAAGGCGGACCTGACAATTTCTTACAGAGCCCGTAGAAGCAGAAGTTACCCGCGAAATGGTGACCGTCGCTTCAGCACCTCCCTCCCTGCACCCTTGGATGTAATACACTTGGTCTAATAAAGTCGGTTTGCAACCAGGAAACACGAGTGACGCCATCCTCCTTTCCTATGGATCACCATCTACAAGTAGCTTGATGTTCCTGTGACTATAGTTGCACATATTATTAAGAAATTTTAAATCCATGGGACCGTAGCCAATCTCCCTGGACGTGGCCCCAGGAGGAAAATTAATGACAAATCAAAGAGACGGATAATACGAATGGTAACAAAAGAGCCCAGAAAAACTTCTAACGAGATTAAAGGTGAACTTCAAGCTCAAGTAACATCAGTTTCATATTGCACCATCTGTCGTAGTTTGAGCCATAGTGAACTTCATGGGAGATTACTAAGGAGGACACTATTGTGGAAAAAAAAGTCATAAATCGGTCAGACTGGAATTTTCAAAACTACATGTTGACAAGAATGTTCTATGGACAGATGAGACAAAAAAATGGTACTTTTTAACAAAGCACATCAGCTCTATGTTAACAGACCGAAAAATTAAGCATATTAAGAAAATAACACTGTCCCTACTGTGAAAAATGGAGGAGGCTCTTTAATGTTCTGGGGCTGCTTTGCTGCATTTGGCACAGGGTATCTTGAATCTGTGCATGGTACAATGAAATGTCAAGGCTATCAAGGGATTCTAGAGAGAAATGTGCTTCCCAGTGTCAGAAAGCTTGGTGTCAGTTGCTAGTCATTGGTTTGGCAACAGGGTAATGACCCAAAACATACAGCTAAAAACACCCAAGAATGGCAAAGAGGAGAACAGTGGACTATTGTGAAGTGGCCTTCTATGAGCTCTGACCTAAATCCTATTGAGCATCTTTGGAAAGAGCTGAAACATGCCGTCCGGAAAAGGCAACCTTCAAACATGAGACAACTGGAGCAGTTTGCTCTTGAGGAGTCGCCAAAATACCTGTCAAGAGATGCAGAAGTCTCATTGACAGTTACAGAAATCGTTTGATCGCAGTGATTGCCTCAAAAGGTTGTGCATCAAAATATTAAGGTAAGGGTACTATCATTTCTGTCCAGGCATATTTCATGAGTTTACTTTTTGAAAAAAATTCTGTGGAAGCAGGGTTGAAATGTCTGACTTTCATTTGTTCATTTTCATAGATTCAAGTTATTCTTGTGACCATTGTGGGATTTTCTTTCATTAAACGAGGAGTACCAATTATTTTGATTTTGTATAAAATAAACATGGGGAAATGACTATTCTTTTGATAAATTATCCGACTGTTTAAAAACTGATATAGCCAGAGTTCCTAAATCTACCGTATGATATCAAATGTGTACCATTATGCCGGAAAAAAACAAGACTGAATCAAAAAAAGAAAGAAAAAATTCCATTCAACTTGTGTTATATATCCAAGTATATAATAGTAACTAGAAATATCAGAGTGGTTGTTCTGGCACAATTTCATTCATGATAGTATTAGAGATTGTTCTAACCAATAATTGTCAAATTCTTCAGTTTGTGCTAAAAAGGCATTTTTGCCTCAAAGTAGTTATTGCAATATACTTCTGTTTCCACTAAAAAGGCTGTGTTTGGCCTCTAACTAGTACCGTATATACTCGTGTATAAGCCGAGTTTTTCAGCCCAAAAATTGGGCTGAAAAGTCTCCCCCTTGGCCTATACACGGGTCAATACGGTAGTCGGGGCTGGGGAGGCTGGAGGAGGCGGGCGGGAGGCTGCTGTATGAGCGGCCCCGTCACGTGGGGCCGCTCATTATATATGCACTGCTTCCCCCTGTCAATCAGCGGCAGGGGGAAGCAGTGCATATATGCCCCCAAATGCTGGCACTCACCCCCCCTCTGTGTAAGGGCCCCCCACGCTGCTTATCTTACCATCCCGGTCTTCTGCACAGCGCCGGTCCTCGGTGCTCCGTCCTCGCTGCTCCAGTCCAGCTGCATCCGGGATCCCCGGCCGTCGCAGGCATATGACGTCATCGTGCGACGGCCAGGGATCCCGGATGCAGCGAGGGCGGGAGCATGGAGGACGGAGCAAAGAAGACCGGCGCTGAGCAGAAGACCAGGGATAGTAAGTTAAGCAGGAGGGGGGCGAGTGCCAGCATTTGGGGGCTGCTGTATTACCCCTTGGGGCTGCTGTATTACCCCTGGGGGCTGCAGTATTACCCCTGAAGGCTGCTGTATAACCCCTGGGGGCTGCTGTATACCCCTGGGGGCTGCTGTATTACCCCTGGGGGCTGCTGTATAACCCCCGGGGGCTGCTGTATACCCCTGGGGGCTGCTGTATTACCCCTGGGGGCTGCTGTATAACCCCTGGGGGCTGCTGTATAACCCCTGGGGGCTGCTGTATAACCCCGGGGGCTGCTGTATACCCCCGGAGGCTGCTGTATACCCCCAGGGCTGCTGTATATACTGCTGGGGCCTGTATACCACTGGGGCTGCTGTATATACTGCTGGGGCCTGTATACCACTGGGGCTGCTGTATATACTGGTGGGGTCTGTATATACCACTGGGGCTGCTGTATATACTGGTGGGTCTGTATATACCACTGGGGCTGCTGTATATAGTGGTGGGGTCTGTATATACCACTGGGGCTCCTGTATATACTGCTGGGGCCTGTATATGCCACTGGGGAGGCTGCTGTATACTACCACTGGGGGGGCCTGTATACCACACTGCTTATACACGAGTCAATAGGTTTTCCCAGGTTTTGGGGGCAAAAGTAGGGGGGGTCGGCTTATACACGGGTCGGCTTATACACGAGTATATACGGTAATTGCCAAATCCTTCATTTTGCACTGAACAGGTTGTGTTTGGCCTTAAAGGGATCCTGTCACCCCCAAACCACCTCCTATTAAAAGCTGTCCCTAGAGCATAGTAACACTTACCCTACACTCCTTTTAGCTCCTAAATGCATATATTGAAACTGAATATAAACGTTATAAAAGTACCTCATTACTGATGTTAATGAGTGACTATGGTATTCATAGTCACCCAGCCAGGCTGTCCCTCTTCATAATATCACGCCTGAATAGGCGTGATCTTCATCATACATTCAAATGCGCGCCTCCCTGCGCGCCTCCCCGCTCTCCTATTACGGACCGCTGCTGTGTGGGGGCTGTATGACGCGATTCGCGTCATTTCCGGTGCCGGGTGACGTATTTACATCCGCGCCACTGTTAGCTTCAAGTCCCGCACTGCGCATGCGCAAGCGCATGCGCAGTACGGGGCTTGAAGCTCTAACAGCGGCGCGGGTGTAAATACGTCACCCGGCGCCGGAAATGACGCGAATCGCGTCATACAGCTCCCACACAGCAGCGGTCCAGAATAGGAGAGCGGGGAGGCGCGCATTTGAATGTATGATGAAGATCACGCCTATTCAGGCGTGATAGTATTATTATTTAAAGAACCAGTACTTCAAGTCTGGATTTATGATTAGTTGCTACAACTGCTAATGTTAGACAAACAAGAGGACCATAGTTGCTTTAGCAAATGGGATTCTATTTATTAAGAACAATCCACATAGTTAGAAAAGGTTATGACAAGTAATATTTCAAGGTAAAAATTAAAGTGCACAGTGATGAGACAAACGATAGCATGCACAGAGTTGCCTCTTCAGCAAATTGGGACTCAGCTGACAGTTTTGTTGTATAGGTTTTACAGAGACGTATACACATAGTTTACAAGGGTTTTACATTTTAGTAGCATACAAAGTAACAAGCATGAGTATATACATAGTGCTTGGATAACAGGATCATATTAGGTTAATAGATATGCAGACATCATCTCAGGTGCTGGCTCAATGATCTTATATATAATATAATATTGCCAGCACAACCTAAGATGGAGCACACCCTCATCTGCCACAGTTCCTATATCCCATAAAGCACCAGGTTACCAAGTTGTCCGGTATTTCTCCTTAATATACTTGTTCTAGATGTCCACAGTCTCTGATCATACCTAGAGACACAGACCTTGTGTCAAGCTGCCAACATACCATATGCTATTAGAGGGTCCCTCCGTGCACGTGCCAGCCCCTACGCCGTTTCGATGGTAAGCTTCGTCAGGGGGCGTGGCTACGGCATCCTTTCCTTCCCCCTTTATACCATGTGACTATGCACATGGTTACCTTCTGCCAATCCCGGAGCCCTATGCGGCGCATGCGCATCTCACCGCTGCTGCTCGCATCCTCATCCCAGCCCCGTCATGGCCGCGTACTAATTGTTTAAACTGCAGCCATGGTGACGGGAGTGGGCGGGACAGGAGCCAGCGGGTAGATGGGCTGTGCGCACTTAACCCCTGACTGGGAGAAGGTAGAGCACTGCTGACATTTGCAGCTACGGCTGCTTCTCATACATCCTGGATCCACATCCACACCACCCTCCATAGGTAACATTTCTATGCATCCTACAAAGACATGGTTAAACTGAGCATCAATAATGTTGGGCATACTGTATATTTGCACATAATAGTTCAGTATATAAAAAACTCCCCATTATACAATGTTATGATCTCACAATTACCAAATCGGTAATAACATCATATATGAGCAAGTCCCATACAACTCCCATGCGCAGTACGGGGCTTGAAGCTCTAACAGCGGCGCGGGTGTAAATACGTCACCCGGAGCCGGAAATGACGCGAATCGCGTCATACAGCTCCCACACAGCAGCGGTCCGGAATAGGAGAGCGGGGAGGCGCGCATTTGAATGTATGATGAAGATCACGCCTATTCAGGCGTGATAGTATGAAGAGGGACAGCCTGGCTGGGTGACTATGAATACCATAGTCACTCATTAACATCAGTAATGAGGTACTTTTATAACGTTTATATTCAGTTTCAATATACGCATTTAGGAGCTAAAAGGAGTGTAGGGTAAGTGTTACTATGCTCTAGGGACAGCTTTTAATAGCTTAGGAGGTGGTTTGGGGGTGACAGGATCCCTTGAAACAAGAGCTTTCAAAATCTGCGTGCATAAACCATGAGTGGGAAGTCCTGAGGTCATGATGAAGGAAAGGGGAAGTTGGGAAAGTTTGTTAGACAGGGAAATAGGCTTGGTGTTCGAGGTGTATGTGGGATAGATGCTACTGCTAATGTTACTGAAAGCAATACTGACCAAACATTGGCTCATCGTATGCCAAGCAAAGGACAACTTCTGTTACTGGAAAGCCTACGTCAGTCTCTATATTTGCCAGCAGCAAAGCGATACTAGTTGTTGATGAGGCCCATAAAGAACTTTTGCTACAGATTATGTCAAGCACTGCATCAAGTGGCCTGTCCTCCTGTTCCTTCACCTCAAAATCACAAACAGTACAGTGTTCAGAGGTGGCACCCTAATTAACCATGTGTCACCCCATGTCACAACTCTCAAATTGCTCAACTAATTGTAGGGAAACAGGGATGGGCGATTCTGCAGAGATGGTGACACATTCTTTTCCATGTTCATCAGAGGACTGCTCCAAAGATTCACATACTCCAGAGCAAGAAGGCATCAGCCCTGATGCCAAAAATCTTTAGGAGCCTTATCCTGGGGTAGATGAAGTAAGGTCCCAGCGGAATCCAGACACTTGTCAGCAGATGTCAAACCCCGGGGGTGGATGTGATGATGATGATGAGACTCAGACACCTGAGGAGCAATTTACTGTGCATTGGCTAGGGTCACACATAGCAATCCTTTTTGGAAGTGTTTTCCATGCCAATTCCGTTTTTCCTAGGCTGCTTTTTGTGCCTCCTGTGCCCCTGAACGTTTTTCGGACTTTGCCATTTTTTTCATAAACAATGCTCTTAAAAACGGATCTGTTTTTTCATAGGGCCCCATGTTAAAAAAACGGATCCATTTTTTTACTGCACCCAAAAACGTTCCTACAAACATTTTTGGGTTTAAAAAACCTCCTAGGAACGTTTTTGGGTGCAGAAAAGAGCAGGTTGGATATTTATTAAATATTATCCATTTTTGCATCAGTTTTTGGAACTAGAAAAAAAAATGCAAAAACTGATGACAAAAACGGACCAAGGGCTTATGTGTGACCCTAACCTTTCAGAGCAGGAAGAGGAGGATTGTAACTCTCATGGCAAGGAGTGGGACAAAATAGAGATGATGAGGTTCGAGATCCAACTTGAAATCAACCCAGAGTAATGCAGCTGAGTAGCTCAGAAGAATAGGTGGAGGAGGAAGACAAAGAAGTTAGGTTGTGTGTTACCACACAGAGATGGAAGACTGCAAGCATGGCAAGCACTGCATCTGTACCTCCCCAGGGTATGGAAACTCGCATTTCTGGGCCCTCAGATTGCGTGCCCAGACCCGTGACCCTGAGGGGAAGATAGTCGCCAAAATAAAGGATTGAAGTTTTTATCACATGATGCCACCTGTAGTACCTGGTGACTAGACACCAGCGCCACCACAGTCCTCCAGAGGGTGATGGTATTGCGGCTAGTGTGGGGCAGCTCCCTATAGGTAGAGCTAATCCTCTGGGGCAGTGTTGGTTGTGAGGGATGGTGCTGGGGTTTGGCCAAGTGATGGGTTAACGGGATAGTCTCTGCGGGTAGCGGGGACAGGGGGTGAAGAACGCACACACACGCTGTTGAATGTCTCTTTTACAGGTGGTACATAAGGTAAAAGTCCGGAACACTGTTGGGTGACCAGGAAACACAGTTGAATTTCCACAGCAAGTGGGTAACGGGCCTCCGTGCTTTCTTTTCTCTGTGTTGAAGACCCTGCCCCATGTAGAACTTGGCTTGTCTCCACTACTGTCTCTCTCTCTCTCCACCCATGCTGTCGATGGGCAATCTCTGATGACTACCGCTGCTTTTCCTTCCATGGTGTCTGGCTCCCTGAACGGTGATTAAGCAGGTGATCGGGTGACTGGAGTCTCCTCGGTTTGTCGGGTTCTCTGCTGGGCGTGTAGCTCACCTGGAGACATAGACCCCGCTGTCTGGTGTGCTAGTTGGGCAAACCCATCCTGGATCCTCGGTCCCCACTCTTCCTCCTCTTTTCTCTCCTTGCCTTCCGTACCCACTCTCGGCTTGGCAGGACTCCTCAAAGGCTGTTTAGGGTCTCTGGTTCTGGCCTGACGCTGCACCGATCACCAGGACATATCCGCAGCTCTCCTAGTGTCTGCACACTCTGACTAAATCCTCCCCAGAATGAGTATTTATAGGGGATCTTGCCTAAGGGCAGCATGTGGAGCTCCCCCTACTGTGGTGGGGTGGAAGGTGTTGGATGTACTGGTGTACCTGCTGTGGATTTTCATCTGTGTTCTTGGAAGGCCTGTGGGTACCTGTGGATGCAGGGTGCCACATATCCTCAGACACAACTCTAACTCTTGAAAGCAGCGTTGAGGACATGCAGTTGTCAGAGGCAGGGATTTTTTGACACTACAAAAGGTGATCCAAATTTGCAAAGTTTGTAAAAACAAATTCAGTACAGGCAAAAAAATCTACAGTTTGACTATTACAGGCATGAACTGCCACAAGAGACAGCACCATGGAAAATTACTTCACTAAAACTGTGCCTAGAGGACCGCACCAAACTGTGTTCACTACATCAGCCACATGCTTCTTCCTCCTTCATCACCAAGACAACTGTTAACTGACAGGTGTCTGATTGCAGAACTTCTACTTGTATACCCATTACAGTCAGGGTGAGTGACATCCCCTTAGCTGTTGTGGAAGTGGACCGAGTGGCTACTGTTCATAACCAATGTCAGACACCGAGCATACCACTTGCTTGTCAACCCACCATAACATCTCCACCTGCACCTCCCTCACAGTGCAACAGTTTGTTGAGTATACCCTCCTGCACCCTCTCTCAGCACAGAAGCCACAGTTGTGGTCATGGAAAAGAATATTTCCTTCTACACATCCCAATGTAAAGAGCTTAAACTTGTCCATGTCTAATTTGTTAGCCACCGAAATGCTGCCTTTCCACCTGATGGATACACACGGTTTACAAAAGCTGATGGCCATCGTAGCCCCCAGTATCAGTTGCAAAGTTGCTATTACTTGTTCACGAAAGCTGTGCCTGCCCTACACTAGCATGTCACAGACAATATCACCCATTCCTTTTGAAACTGTATGTTTGACAGGGTGCATATCACCACTGACACCTGGATGAACAAACATGGTCAGTAGTGATGGGCGAATCCTAAATTACTCGGAATCGCTTGACTCTAGCGAGTCCGAGCACAGGACTCGCTACTCGTTGCGAGTCTAGCGAGTCCAATGTTAATGAATGGGGAAGCGAGTAATAGCGAGTAGTGTGAGATTTACAAATCGCAGATGTGTCTCGGAAGCTTCAGCCTGAAGCAATCCTAGTTTTGTCATTTATTTGCATTGGACTCGTTTACTTTGCAACTGTAATCGCTGGGAAACTCGCACAGATAAGAGAAGAGTCCTGTCTTCTCTGTGTGATGGCTGCCAGCTCAAGGGTCCTAGAGCCCGCCTGCTGCCTGATGTAGCAGTGCTGAGATTGTTCTCAGTCTGCTCATTCCCTGTGTACAGGCATGAATGTCTGTGCACAGAGATGATGTAGCAGAGCTGAGATTGTTCTCAGTCTGCTCATTCCCTGTGTACAGACATGAATGTCTGTGCACAGAGATGATGTAGCAGAGCTGAGATTGTTCTCAGTCTGCTCATTCCCTGTGTACAGACATGAATGTCTGTGCACAGAGATGATGTAGCAGTGCTGAGATTGTTCTCAGTCTGCTCATTCCCTGTGCATAAACATCTATATCTATGCACAGGGATGAGCAGAGAGGACATCGCGTTTTGGACTGCGTCGGACGGAAGAGGATTTTTTTAATTAAAGATGGAGTCTCTAATGGCTTTTTTTTTTTATTTCTAATAAAAAAATTTCTCTGTGTTGTGTTTTTTTTAAAACAATTTAATAGAAATTCATGGCGGTCATGTCTAATATTGGCGTGACCGCCATAAATTTCGGGCTTAGGGCCAGCTGATAATACAAAGCTGGCCCTAACCTCTATTACCCAGCGTGCCACCGCCACCAGGGCCGCTGGAAGAGCGGGGTTCAGCGCCAGAGGATGGCGCTTCAATGAACGCGCCATCTTCTGGGGCGGCTGCGGGCTGCAATTTGCAGCGGGGGGTGCCCAGAAAGCTTGGGCATCCCTGCGCTGCGGATTCCAGCCCCCAGCTGCTTAGCTGTACCTGGCTAGACATAGAAATTGCGCGGAGCCCCACGCATTTTTTTGACTCCGACTGCGAGACGACTCCGACTCCGAGACGACTCCGACTCCGACTCGACTCCGAGACGACTCCGACTGCGAGACGACTCCGACTCCGACTCGACTCCGACTCCTACTCCGAGACGACTCCGACTCCGAGACGACTCCGACTCCGACTCAGAGACGACTCAGACTCCGAGACGACTCCGACTCCGAGACGACTCCGAGACGACTCCGACTCCGACTCGACTCCGAGACGACTCCGAGACGACTCCGACTCCGAGACGACTCCGACTCCGAGACGACTCCGACTCCGAGACGACTCCGAGACGACTCCGACTCCGAGACGACTCCGACTCCGAGACGACTCTGACTCCGAGAGGAAATCCGACCTGTCCGAGGACGACTCGACTCCGAGACGACTCCGACTCGACTCCGAGACGACTCCGACTCCGACTCGACTCCGACTCCGAGACGACTCCGACTCCGAGCGACTCCGACTCGAGCGACTCCGACTCCGAGGCGACTCCGACTTCGAGGCGACTCCGACTTCGAGGCGACTCCGACTCTGAGGAGACTCCGACTCCGAGGCGACTCCGACTCCGAGGCGACTCCGACTCCGAGGCGACTCCGACTCCGAGGCGACTCCGACTCCGAGGCGACTCCGACTCTGAGGCGACTCCGACTCTGAGACTCCGACTCTGAGACTCCGACTCTGACTCTGAGACTCTGACTCTGAAATTCATTAAATAATAAAAAAAATGCGTGGGGCTCCACGCAATTTCTATGTCTAGCCAGGTACAGCTAAGCAGCTGGGGGCTGGAATCCGCAGCGCAGGGATGCCCAAGCTTTTCTGGGCACCCCCCGCTGCAAATTGCAGCCCGCAGCCGCCCCAGAAGATGGCGCGTTCATTGAAGCGCCATCCTCTGACGCTGAACCCCGCTCTTCCAGCGGCCCTGGTGGCAGTGGCACGCTGGGTAATAAAGGGGTTAATACCAGCTTTGTTATACAAGCTGGTATTAAGCCCGAGATTCTTAATGTCAGGCCACGTTTGACCCAGCCACTAAGAATCTCCAATAAAGGGTTAAAAAAACACAACACAGAGAAAATTTTTTATTTGAAATAAATAAAAAAAGCCATTAGGGACTCCATCTTTAATTAAAAAAATCCTCTTCTGTCCGACGTAGTCCAAAACGCGATGTCCTCTCTGCTACATCCCCTGTGCATAAATATAGATGTCTATGCACAGGGAATAAGCAGACTGAGAACAATCTCAGCACTGCTACATCATCTCTGTGAGCAAGCAGGTTCTAGGACCATGAAGCTGCACATAGAAGACAACTGGACTCGGCTCGCAAAGAAACAGCAGTTACTTGCGAGTTTCCCTGCTATCACTGGCACAGTAGCCGAGTCTAATGCAAACAATGGCAATCCTAGTTTTGTCAGCGTTTCTGACAAAACTAGGATTGATATTGATTTGCATTGGACTCGTGCGAGTAATCACTGGGAAACTCACAGAGTACCGAGTCCTGCGAGTCCCTTACTACTCGCCGAGTAACGAGTCCTAGCGAGTAGATTCGCCCATCCCTAATGGTCAGAGGTGTTACATCTCACTCACTAACCACTGGGTGAATCTGGTGGCTATGAGGCAAGGTGAAGAAGGAGCTACTCCTTAAATCTTAATACACCCAAGTCTTTTGGGACAAAATCCTGCCTGTTCATCTTAATCCACTGCTTCTGCCTTGCCCACCTCCTCTAGGGCTTCCAGCTGTGCCCTCGACCTCTCCATTAATGTTGCAACAGTTCAGGAAAAATCCACCCCAGCTCCATATTGTGCTGACAGGGTTCTCTGACAGGCAGTTTTTAAATTAAAATGCATTGGGGATGAGATGTGAGTGACACAGTTGAAAAGTTGTGGTTAGCTAAACAGGTCGAGTTTCAGCAATAGCTGTCTCCAATACACCTTGAGCCAGGGAAGGCTGTGTGCGATAATGGTGTGGTCATTTGGGGGAAGCCCCTCATGTGCTAGGGGACTGACTGGTTGACGGACTTTCCGTTGGATTAAGTTGAGCTACTGTGGATTTTTTTTCTTTGGGTTTTTTGTAATTTTTTTCAAGAAATTGGTTGAAGAGGGAATGTGTATGGGAGTTTTATTTCAAATCAAATATTTTTTCTGTCTTTATTCTTGTAATTACAGTGAAGGAAATAATTATTTGATCCCTTTTTGATTTTGTAAGTTTACCCACTGACAAAGACATAAGCAATCTATAATTTTAGAGAGGTTTATTTTATCAGTGAGTGATAGAGTTTCAGAAATAAAATCCAGAAGATCATATTGTCTAAATTATATAAAGTTATTTGCATTTTCCAGAGAGATATAAGTATTTGATCCCTATAGCACACAAGACTTAATACTTGGTGGCAAAACCCTTGTTAGCAAGCACAGCAGTCAGATGTTTTTTGTACTTGTTGATGAGGTTTCCCACATGTCAGGAGACATTTTAGCACACTCTTCTTTACAGATCTTCTCTAAATCATTAAGATTTTGAGGCTTTTGCTTGTCAACTTGGAGCTTCAGCTACCTCTATAAATTTTCTTTGACATTAAGGTCTGGACACTGGCTAGGCCACTCCATGACCTTAATGTGCTTCTTTTTGAGCCACTCCTTTGTTGCCTTGGCTGTAATGTTTTGGGTCATAGTCATGCTGGAAGGCCCAGCCACTACCCATATTCAATGTCTTGGCAGAGGGAAGAAGGTTGTCACTCAGGATGTTATGGTATTAGCTCTATCCATTGTCTCATTGATGCAATGAAGTAGACCTGTGCCTTTAGCAGAGAAACTCATAATGTTTCTACTGCCATGCTTAACTGTGGGTGCAAAATGCTGACTACACCACTGGATAAAATCCCTGATGGGTCTAGTTTCCAAAATGAGGTCATTTATGGGGGATTTCTGTTGTATAGGCAACTTAGGGGCCCTGCTAATGCAACATGGTGACCTCCATCTATTTCACCTTTTCTAAAATTCAAATATTGCTCCTTCCATTCTGAGGCCTGATGTTTATACAATCAAAACGGGATACTGCCGTGTTCATAAGAAAGTTGGTAACAAAGTGAGTGTTCACTTTTTTGGTGCTACCCTTTGTACTTGTGAGAAATTTGGTGCTAAAGCAATATTTTTGTGAAAAAAGAAAATTTATATATGATAACCTATTGTTATCAAATTCTGTGAACTGTGGGTCAAAATGCTCTCCATATTCCTGGATAAAACTTTTGAGGGATCTAGTTTTCAAAATTGGGTCACATGTGGGGGCTTTCTGCCGTTTAGGTACCTTAGGGGCCCTGCAAATGTGACATCACAATAAACACAATTTATTGAAAATTCTTCTTCAATAGACAGAAAGACCTACAGACAGATAGATAGATAGATAGATAGATAGATAGATAGATAGATAGATAGATAGATAGATAGATAGATAGATAAAACTTAGCTATCAAGCAAGTAATTTCTTTCCATGAAAGAAAAGAGGTTTATTAGATGTGTAAACTGTTTTTACACAAGAAAAAAAAATTTATGACCCATTTTATACTACAACTTAAAAAATCTCTGAAAAGGGTAGTGCTTCATCATGATGGCAGGTTGTTGTTACTTGTCATTTTATCTATCATTTTATTGATCGTTTGCTTTTAGAAAACCAGACAAGCATCAAAGTCATTAAAGTTAATATATTAAAGAATGTTCTTGAGGATATTTTAATGATTTTTGATTTTTATTTAGATTGGTTATCTGTATATTAAATGAATGCATTGTTAGTATTTTTTAATTGCTTATTCCATATTGATGAGTATAACTTTGTGGTTAGAACCTATATACATGTCATATCAATTTAAATTGAACTTTAGTGATAGTTTCAGCTGTCTTTATACTTCTTTATAGCTATGTATCTTTCTTGCAGTGTGGTTGGCATAGGATTTATTGGAGTGAAGTATTCAAGTTTTCAATTGAAATTATTAAAAAAAAATACATTTTCAGTCATATGCTTGTTTTAGTGTCTAATGGAGTTATTTTGATTTTCTCTAAGTGCATTTGCTAGTGTGTTTAATGCTGGGGAGAAAAAGTTGCTTATTGTGCACTGATCCTTATCGGCTCGTTTGCACTAAAGGTCTATTGGTCATGAGGTGACCTGAGCTGTTTGCCTCAGGCAGTGCCACCTGATGGAAAACAGAGGGTTGCATCCGGGGGGGGGGGCCCGGTAGTAGCGCGGGCCCCCCACAGATATCCCTCTCACTCCTATAGTGCCAGCCATCGATGCTGGCCGCATTCTCCTGTGTCCAGGCTGCTTTCTGCCTACTGCTGCTCAGCACAGCAGGGCACAATGACATCATCACTGAGCACCCCACTATGCTGAGATGTGATGAGAAGCAAGCAGAACACATGCTGAGGAGAGGAGACTGTAGCATCCAGTGAAGACTGAGGAGAGAAGTGAGTACTTACATTTATTTTTAATCAGTGAATACAGTGGTGGGACACTATGGATCACTATGTGATGTGCGATGTAATATAGGAGGACTTTGGGGTGCAATATACTATATGGGGGACTATGGGGGTGTATTATACTATATGGAGAGCTATGAGGATGCATTATACAATATGGAAACTTTGGGGGTGTATTATACTATATGTAGAGCTTTAAGGGTGTATTATACTATATGGAGGACTTTGCGGGTCCAATATACTTTATCGAGGACAATGTGGGGTGTATAATATTATATGGAGGACTTTGCAGTTGCAATATACTATATAGAGGACTATGAGGGTGCATTATTCTATATGGAGGACTATGGATGATGCATTATAATTTATGGTGGACTTTATGGAGTCAATTATACTACATGGCCATTACAATAATTGGAGGGTACTGTGGGG
This sequence comes from Allobates femoralis, assembly GCA_033576535.1. NCBI lineage: Eukaryota > Metazoa > Chordata > Amphibia > Anura > Aromobatidae > Allobates > Allobates femoralis. The sequence goes on from JARQOC010000005.1 coordinate 184,810,456, forward strand.
GGCATGGTAACAATTACAGGGCTATGAAGGAACATTTATACATTAAGAAGGGCTATTTGAGGGCTGTGTTGGGGGGTATACAGTATACAGTGTGAAGAGGTATAGGGGCCATTGCACTGTATGTAGGTCCATTATACTGCATGGAGGGCTTTGTGGGGGGTCACAGTTGGGGATCATACTGTGACGGGGTAGTTGAAGGGGGGTACAGTAGGATCATTATACTGTGCGTATGGAATATACATATAAGGGAAATATGCTTACGTTGGAGTCAGCAAGATCTGGCAAGGGCTTGGATATGTGGCTTAAAGGAGAGGGCAGAGTCAAGGATTACCCCGAGGCACGAGTATGTGAGGATGTGGTGAGTGAGCATGGATAGGTCCAGTGGGGTGGTAGAGTGAGATGGGGGAAAGATGATACATTCTGATTTGTCCATGTTCAGTTTTAGAAATCGAGCAGAAAAGAAAGCTGAGATAGCGGACATACATTGTGTAATTTTATTTAGTAAGGAGAGGATATCAGGTCCAGAGAGGTAGATCTGCATGTCATTGGTGAAGAGATGATACTGAAACCCTTTGGACTATATGAGCTGTCCCAAGCCGAGGGTGTAGGTGGAGAATTCCTAGAACTGAACCATCGGGATACCATTAGATAGTAGGTGAGATGAGGAGTTGATTTGGTAGAGGGAGACACTGAATGTCCCATCTGTTATGTAGATATGAAGAGATGAAGGCGAGGACCAAGTCTGTGATACCAAGAAATGAGAAAATCTATAGCAAGGGAGAAAGGTCTAAAGTGTTGAATGCAGAGGACTGATCCAGGAGAAGGAGGACAGAGTAGTGTCACTTGCTTTTGGCTGTTAATAGATCATTTGTGACTTTATTCAGGGTAGATCCGGTTGAGTGATAGATCAAGATGGGCATGTTGCTCCAGTAGTTTTGAGGTGTAAGAGAGAAGTCATATGGGGTGAAAGATAGATACAGGGAATGAGTTGAGAGAGAGTTTTTTGAGGATGGGGTGTGATCAAGGCATGTTTAAAGAAACAACACCAATTGCTAGTGATAGGTGAAAAATATGGGTTAGGGTTTGGGAGAAGGCCGTGGTGAGGTTGTGGATGAGATGGAGTGGGAGCAGGTCAAGTGCACAAGTGGTGAGGAGGACGATTCACTGAGGTCAAAGGAAGAAGTTATTGACAAAGTTTAGAGGCAGCTGAGTGGAAAGTGTAAATGGGGATGTTGAAGTCAACCATGATGATAGTGGGGATGTTAGTGAAAACAATATGAAGTAGCCAGGTTGGAAATTGGTCATGAAAAGTGGTGACTGACCCTGGGGGATGGTAAATGAGAGCCAGCTGGAGGTGGGAGGGTGAGTGTGTATAGATGTGGATGGAGTGCACCTCATAAGAGGGTAGAGTAACGAAGGGTGGCAGTGAAGTGGGGGTAAAGGAGCAATTATCTGACAGGAGGAAGCCAACTCCTCCACCATGCTTATTGATGGGGCAATGAGTGTGAGACAGATGGAATCCACCATAATAAAATGCAGCGGGAAAGGCTGTGTCAGAGGAGTGAGCCAGGTTTCAGCGATACCAAGGAAGGAGAGTTTATTAGTGATGAAGAGGTCATGGATGTATGAAATTTGATGCAGATAGAACAAGCATTCCATAATGCTTTAGGTAGGGGAACTGAGGTATGGATAAAAGGATATAAGGTTATTAGGGTTGCAAACATTTGTGATGGATTGAGGGTGGGGGTTAGAGATGACAGTAGAAATGTGATAAAGAGGGCCAGGATTTGGGGATATGTCACCAGCAATGAGGAGAAGTAGAAAGAGCATTAGAAGGTGGGAGGAGGAGAGGATACGATGAGGTTGTGTGTGTCTAGAGACAAAGGATTATATCTGGAGGAAAAATTCTGAGATGACGTGAACTGTATTAAAATACATTAATTTCAAATCGACACGAACGTGACCTATTTGGTTGAGGGATCGGGTACACGAACGCTTTCCCCAAAAATCGGCAAACAATGCTTTGTTTTGGAAATAGCTTGAACATTAAATTGGCCCTAAAATTTTACCTGTTTATTTGGGTCCAAAACACTCACCGGAAGATCCACTGGCTAGGGCCAACACCTTACTGAAGGTTAGGAGTGTCCCTAGCCATCTGGTTTACCAGTTTGTATCAAGGTGTAGAATTTTTTTGAGCTTTGAATTAATTTTTTTAATCTTCCTGGAGTTTGCAGGTGTTTTTGAAACCTGCAGGGTGTTAATTTTGTAAACAGTGCTAGATATGGCAGCAGGGAAGCACAGGAAGTGTAAAATGTTCTTAAAACATCCATTTAAGAAAGTATAATTTTTTTAGGGATTTTTTTAATGTTTTTTATATTTTATTTTGGAAAGAAAACCTTTATTGCAGGGGGTAAGCAGCATGCAAGGTCATCTGTTCTAAACTTATGTGATAGCAATTCATATAAAAATAGCACATGGTCATTATATTCTTTACATTCATGATCTTATAGATCAGGTTACACCACAGTATGGATATTGCTTCTTGAAAATGTGCAATCACTAATTCATGTGATAATAATAATAATAATAATAATAATAATAATAATTGTCATAGGGAGCTTAAGGAAAAAAGGAGGTAAGGAACCTGGGCCCCTAAACTGCCCCTCAGGCTAGGGGAACCTTGACATTCCTTAACTCAGGGGTACCCTTGATGGTAGGGAGGCCTGAGTCTCCAAATTGTCCCTATCTCCTGTCCAGTCCTGACTTGAACCCCCACTCCAGGAGGTGAACCATTATGGAACACACACATATAGACAGACAGGGATAAAGCAAACAGCACCACATAGCAAACAATCAGGAAGATACAATATGTGTTTAGGAATAAGAAATACAAGTAGGGAATGAAAAAAACAAGGTATACATCACCAGACACCAAGCAACGATTAGAGTATAAACAGAAACTCCAACACAGGACTGGTATGCAAGAGACACGCAAATGCTATAGTCGGCATCCAGGAATGTTCTGAGCCATAATTAAAGCGAGAAGGCGTTCTAGCAGCCTCAACCTTCAATTGACACTAATCAAAAAGTTAAATCCTGCAAAGCTGAACATCAGTGAACAAACCACCGCCAACACCCAAACTCAGGCTGAGCAACAAGGAGGTCTAAAGCTGCATGACAATAATAGTAATATTTATTCATTTATATAGCACTATTAATGCCATAGAGGTTTCCATACATTTTCAACACTTTCCCCATTGGGTCTCACATTTCTTGCCTCACATTTACAATACAGCAAGTGTACATCTGTGTAATATGCATATTTCATGTTACAGTTGTCCTTGCATTCCTGCAGTTCCAGTGCCAACTAGTTGTACTCAGCATTCCAGATGAATTGATGGTGAATCGTGACCTTAATAATCTCATTTGTTTTCATCTTCATTATGTCTCCTATAAAGATGCCGTACTTAAATAATGAATGTGCCTAAGCGCAACTCAGTTTTTATACCTTGTGGCTTGGGTAAGTGGATTTGTGACAGTGATTTGTTAGTCCTGTAAAACATCACATAGAGGTGTTAACTTGGAGCTAGGCAGGCATTAGGCAACAAGAGTGGACAAACATAACTCTTTGACTGATTGTTTGGGTCTGAATCCTGCCACTCAATGGCATGCCCCTTAGCTAAAGCAAACACAAAAACCCACAGTCAACTGGATGTCAAGTTCAAATATGTCTCTTGTGCAAGTCAATGGATAAAAGATATATGGTCCATCCCCTCCAGAATGGGTTGGAGAAGTTTCTCCAAATGGCTCAGAGATTGTGATTGGCAATATTCCCCAGATTATATAGGAAGAGAAGACTTCTTGATACTCTACTAATTGGTCAACTGCAGAATGTGCATCGTATTTCCAAAAAGAACTCCTGGGGGCTGTGTCATAGGTTCAGGAAGATACCATGACAAGAGCATCCCTTGACAAACATTATCTATTATGGAATACTGTAGTAGTTATTGCCCTCAATTTAATTTTTCAGAGGGCCATCAGTTAGTCATTAGAGATGAGCGAGTATGCTTGTCACTACTCGGTACTCGCACAAATATCACGGTACTTGGGCTACTCGGCGAGTACCGAGTAATCTCGCAATACTCTGGTTGTGCTCGAGGTCCACCTCCCCGCATGTTGGTGCTCTTTTCAGAGCCAGCCCGCACGCAGGGATTGGCTGACAGACACTGTAATGCCACAGCCATGTTGGTTGTGGCATTACAGTGATTGGCTGGCCGCACAACGTGATCAGGTCTTCATAAGGCCTGACCGCGCTGTGCTCGTCACTCTGCGCCATTAGACAGTCAGTGTAGGGAGAGCTGCTGCTGATTGAGGGACAGATTTGTGGCCTTTCAGCTAGTGTAGGCACAGGGCTGCCAGTCTATTTACCACAACATATAATAAAGATAAAGGAGACAAACATGAGGAGCAATAGTGCCCCATCAATATGGCAAACGTTTTCACACAGGTCACAATGATGGTGCACTCACCTTTTCTAGTTGTGTGCACCCATAACTAGTTTAAATCGCATGTAGTACAAAAAGCTGCTGCAGGACTTCCACCTCCACGTAACACGTGTAGAAATATCTGGATCCAGGGAATGGTGTATCACAGTCCGCGCTGCTTGAAATGAACACTCAAAGAGTCTTGAATAAAGGAACCCCCTTCTTATTTTGTTTGCCTACGCGTTTCAATGCTATTCCCAGCATCGTCATCAGGGCATACAGAATAGAATGCCCTGATGACGATGCTGGGAATAGCATTGAAACGCGTAGGCAAATAAAGTAAGAAGGGGGTTCCTTTATTCAAGACTCTTTGAGTGTTCATTTCAAGCACCGCGGACTGTGATACACCATTCCCTGGATCCAGATATTTACCACAACAGTCCTTCTGAGGACTACTAGAGCAGTATACAGGCAGGCAGGGTATCTACCAAACTTCGCTGTGCCAGTATACCACCCTGCATCGCATCTGGGGCTGGTTTCCAGGCTCATCCAACCCAAAAACCGTGCTTTTAGGGATTTATTTAGCTCACTATAGGCAGATGTAGGTTTTAGCTCAAATTAGGGTACACCAAAAGTCTTGTGCTAAAAACCAACTCTTCTCTGCACTAATTTAGCATCTAATTGCTGCTACTGTAGGCTGCAGCGTTAATTAGGGTACACCAAAAGCCTTGTGCTAAAAAACAACTCTTCTCTGCACTAATTTAGCATCTAATTGCTGCTACTTTAGGTTGCAGCGTTAATTAGGGTACACCAAAAGCCTTGTGCTAAATACCTACTCTTGTCTGCACTAAATTTGCATCTCAGTGCCGCTACTGTCTGTTGCAGCGTAAATTAGGATACGCCAAAAGACACGCTATTGTAGTCAGCGTTTGTGTCTGACTAGTCCACCTGCAGGGCCTTAATTTCAAAACTAAGGGTCGTGCTAAAAACATACTCTTGTCTGCACTAAATTTGCATCTCAGTGCTGCTACTGTCTGTTGCAGCGTAAATTAGGATATTCCAAAAGACAGGCTATTGTAGTCGGCTTTTGTGTCCGACTAGTCCACCTGCAGGGCCTTAATTTCAAAACTTAGGGTCTTGCTAAAAACATACTCTTGTCTGCACTAAATTTGCATCTCAGTGCTGATACTGTCTGTTGCAGCGTAAATTAGGATACGCCAAAAGACACGCTATTGTAGTCAGCGTTTGTGTCTGACTAGTCCACCTGCAGGGCCTTAATTTCAAAACTTAGGGTCTTGCTAAAAACATACTCTTGTCTGCAAAAAATTTGCATCTCAGTGCTGCTCCTCTAGGTAGCAGCGTTAATTAGCGTACACCAAAAGCCTTGTACTGAATACCTACTCTTGTCTGCACTAATTTAGCTGTATACATTCAGCAACACTTTGAAAATGCGCAAGTCCGGTGGCAAGGGACAAGGAACTGGACGTGATGGTGGTGCAGGTAGAGGACGAGCCCGTGTGCATGCTCGAATTGCGCCATGACAAACGCCCACATCATCTCGCTCGACTTTCTTGTCACAATTTCTAGGTGAACGCAGCAGTACTCCACTATTAAACCAAGACCAGTGTCAACAGGTTGTTAGTTGGATAGCGGATAATGCTTCCAGTCAGTTTGGCACCACCACAAATACCCTGTCTTCAACACGGTCAAGTGTCAGTAGCCGTGAGAGTGGACTGCACATTCCACACCCTGATCCTCCTTCCTCCCACCATGCCGAGTGCCAGGATCTGGACATAACTGATCCCACACTTGGACACTCTGAAGAGCTGTTCAGTTATCCATTCGCAGAATCTGGCCTCTCGCCAGCTCCAGTTGAAGTGGGTCATGAGGAGATCGTATGTACCGATGCCCAAATATTTGAGCAGCCACGGTCTCACGAAGGCAACGGTGGGAACGTGTCTCAACAAGAAGTGGACGATGATGAGACACAATTGCCACAAAGTGAGGAGGAGGACCAGGGTGCTGAAGTGGAAGACGACGTGGTGGATGATCCAGTAACTGACCCAACCTGGCAGGAGGACATGCAGAGCGAGGACAGCAGTGCACAGGGGGAGTTACGCGTAGCATCACAACAGGCTGGAAGAAGCAGGGTGGTGTCCGCAGGCAGAAGGCAGGCAACCGTTCCCCGGAACAACAACACGAGTGATGTTGCCAGTACAACTGCTAGGTCTTCCCGAGTCTGGCTGTTTTTTAAGGTGTTTGCAGAAAAATAAAAAAAGGCCATTTGCAACACCTGCCATGCCACCATCAGCAGGGGTAGCAAAACTAGCAGCCTGACCACCACCAGCATGATCAGGCACATGGCAGCAAAGCACCCGACTTTGTGGGATGTACAGCAGAGTACAGGAGCATTGTCTGCGGGTGACACCGCTGCGTCTTCCACTGTTGTGCATCCAAGCCAATCCCCTGTCCATACTGCAGGCGAAGATGACTCCTGTTCTTCCCCTGTACTTGCACAAGCAGAAGGAGCACCATCATCATCCACGTCCTTGTCCCAGTGCAGCGTTCAGTTATCCTTACCCCAAACTTTGGAACGCAGGCGCAAATACGCTGCCAACGCCCCACATGCCACAGTTCTAAATGCACACATTTCACGCCTGCTTGCGCTGGAAATGTTGCCTTTTAGGCTGGTGGAGACGGAAGCATTCCGCAACCTGATAGTGGCGGCTGTCCCACGTTACTCGTTCCCTAGCCGACACTATTTTTCCCAGTGTGCCGTCCCCGCATTACATAAGCACGTGTCCCAAAACATCATACGTGCCCTTAACAACGCAGTTTCAGGCAAAGTCCACCTAACCATGGACACGTGGACAAGTGCTTGCGGGCAGGGCCGGTACATCTCTCTGACGGCACACTGGGTTAATATTGTGGAAGCCGGGACCCGGTCTGACCTTGTGACGGAACACGTCCTTCCGACACCGAGGATTGCAGGCCCTAACTCTGTCAGGGTTTCACCCAACGTGTACAGCTCTGGCACGACATGCCCCTCAGCCTCCTCCTCCTCCTCCTCCACTTCACCCTCCACAACAGTCCCAAGCTGGAAGCACTGCAGCACTGCCTTGGCTAAGCGGCAACAGGCTGTGCTTAAGCTAATATGCATAGGTGACAAACCCCACAATGCTGAAGAGTTGTGGACAGCTCTGAAACAGCAGGCAGATCACTGGCTCACACCGCTGAACCTACAACCAGGCATGGTCGTGTGTGACAATTGCCGCAACCTTGTGGCGGCTCTGAGGTGAGCTGATACATGTTCCATGCGTGGGCCATGTGCTCAACCTCGTGGTTCAGCGGTTTATTAAATTGTACCCGGAGCTGTCTGATCTGCTCATCAAAGTACACCGCCTGTGTGCCCATTTCAGAAAGTCACCTACTGCTTCTGCCGGCCTTGCCGGCTTTCAGCGGCGTTTTCAGCTTCCGGCTCACAGACTAGTGTGTGATGTCCCCACGCATTGGAATTCCACACTGCACATGTTGGTCAGGATTTGTGAGCAGAAGAGGGCAGTTTTTGAGTACCAGCATCAACTAGGCCGTCGGTATACGGTTCAAACTCCACACATAAGGTCTCAGGAGTGGACATATGTACCGTCCTCAAAAACTTTGAGGACTCCACTAAGATGGTGAGCGGCGATAACGCCATCATTAGTGTCACCATCCCGCTTCTCTGTCTTCTAAAACACTCTCTGCTCAAAATCAAAGACGATGCATTGCAGGTGGAGCAGAATGAGTTGCAGCAAGAAAACGTACTGGGTGATTACACACAGCCCAGCCTCATCTCATCCCAACGTGCATTGGAGGACTATGACTAGGAGGAGGAGGAAGAAATAGAGCTACTTTCATTTGGAATTGACGGAAATACCTGAACAACCGTCAGACCGTCGGTTGAGCGGGGATGGCCAGAGGACAGGGGAGAGGAGGAGGAGGAAGAGGAGGAGGATGAGGAGGAGGAGGTCGACATGGCCAGTCATGCTGTTGGTGAGCACCCAGAACTTGACTGTTAACAGCAGTCTAGCGCACATGGCTGACTTTATGTTACGCTGTCTGTGTCGTGACCCTCATGTTATCAAGATCTTGACGGACACTCATTACTGGTTGGTGACACTTTTAGACCCACGCTTTAAAGAGAACTTTATTTCTCTTATTCCCGAAGCAGAGAGGTCTACAAAAATGCTGCAGTACCAGAAGGCCATAGTGGCGGAATTATTAAAAAAATTCCCTTCTGAAAACGCTAGCGGCAGAGGTCACGATTCAGTGGACAACCAAGGTGTCTGGCAGAGAGAGGCACAAGTACAATCCAGCAAAGGTAGGGGAACACTCTCAAGGATCTGGGACACTTTTCTCAGCACCCCCAGTTCCACAGGCCCTGAGGTGCGGGTTAGTGTCACAAGGAATGCAAAGTTTGCAAAGGTGCTGAGGGAGTACCTTGCTGATTGTACTAAAGTGCTCCTAGACTCTTCTGTGCCTTACAATTATTGGGTATCCAAGCTGGACACGTGGCAGGAATTGGCTCTCTATGCCTTGGAAGTCCTGGCATTCCCTGCCGCTAGCGTTTTGTCAGAGCGTGTTTTTAGTGCCGCAGGTGGAATCATTACAGATAAACGCACCCGCCTGTCAACTGAAAATGTTGACAGGCTGACTTTAATCAAGATGAACAAGGGTTGGATTGGGCCTGACTTCACCACACCAACACCGAATGATAGCGGTATTTAAATTTGGTGCCGGTAAATTCCCATGCACCTCCGCACACCCACACATCGGTACAGACTTCATGTGATTGGCTACTTGCTGTACTGCTCCTCCCTCTCCTCATCCGCCACCATCATATAATCAGTGTGACCGTGGTTCATGATGCCAGAAAAGCATAATTTTTGGACATCATATTTATGATGATGATGCACCTAACCGTTGTAAAGTTAGGCATTAGTTTCATGTATACCCCACAGGGGTAAATGTTTTAGTCTATGCTTCCAGAATGGGCATTACAAGTACAGGAGACCCGCTCCTTTGTAATGGGAACAATTTTTAGAGGCTCTCCTCCATGTTTCATCCCAGGGGCATCGCAATGCCTCCCAATTAGACTCACTTGCTTCAAATGGGCACATTAGTTTATAAGGCTCTCATGTACGTCTCTATCCAGGGGCATTGACGTGCTACCCAATTTTTGGCTTCCCTGACTAGGAAGATAGTACAGCAGACTCACTTGCTTCAAATGGGCACATTAGTTTATAAGGCTCTCATGCACGTCTCTATCCAGGGGCATTGAAGTGCTACAAAATTTATGGCTTCCCTGCGTAGGGCAATACTAAAAAACACCCACTGGCTTCTAATGGCCACATTTTTTAAAAAGGGCCTCATGCACGCCTCTATGCAGTGGCATCTTGGTGCCTCCAAACCTTTGGCTTCCCTGCGTAGGGCAATAGTAAAAAAGACCCACTTGCTTCCAATGGCCACATTTTTTAAATAGGGCCTCATGCACGCCTCTATCCAGGGGCATAGTGGTGTCTCCAATTTATGGCTTCCCTGCGTAGGGCAATAGTAAAAAAGACCCACTTGCTTACAATGGCCACATTTTTTAAAAAGGCCCTCATGCACGCCTCTATGCAGTGGCATCTTGGTGCCTCCAAACCTTTGGCTTCCCTGTCTAGGGCAATAGTAAAAAAGACCCACTTGTTTCCAATGGCCACATTTTTTAAAAAGGTCCTCATGCACGCCTCTATCTAGGGGCATATTGGTGTCTCCAATTTATGGCTTCCCTGTGTAGGACAATACTACAGCAGATACACTTGCTTACAATGGGCACATTTTTTGAAAAAGCCCTCATGCACGCCTCTATGCAGGGGCATCTTGGTGCCTCCAAACCTTTGGCTTCCCTGCCTAGGGCAATAGTAATAAAGACCCACTTGCTTCCAATGGCCACATTTTTTAAAAAGGGCCTTATGCACGCCTCTATCTAGGGGCATATTGGTGTCTCCAATTTATGGCTTCCCTGCCTAGGGCAATAGTGAAAAAGAACCACTTGCTTCCAATGGCCACATTTTTAAAAAAGGGCCTCATGCACGCCTCTATCCAGGGGCATATTGGTGTCTCCAATTCATGGCTTCCCTGCCTAGGGCAATACTACAGCAGATACACTTGTTTACAATGGGCACATTTTTTGAAAAAGCCCTCATGCAGGGGCATTGAAGTACCTCCCAATTTTTGGCTTCCCTGCCCTAGGGCAATGCTACAAAACACACACTTCCTTATAATGGAATATCCAGGGGCATATTGGTGCCTCCAAACCTTTGGCTTCCCTGCCTAGGGCAATAGTAAAAAAGACCCACTTGCTTCCAAAGGCCACATTTTTTAAAAAGGCCCTCATGCACGCCTCTATCTAGGGGCATTGAAGTACCTCCCATTTTTTGGCTTCCCTGCCCTAGGGCAATGCTACAAAACACACACTTCCTTATAATGGGCACATTATTTAAAGAGGCCTTCATTTACGTCTCTTCCCAGGGGCATGAGAGTGCCAGACAATTTAAAAAAAAAAAATCTTTGATATAATCCAAAAAACTAACATACACCAACTCTGTCTCACAAGTGGGTATGAGCCCTTAATATTTTTTCTATGAAAATCCGTTTTGGTTTCATTTTGTAACGTTTTCTTGACAGTCCGTAAAAGTGGCGTAATGGTCTGACAACATTCTTGACATCAGTGACCTTGGGGTCTGAAATGCTTCCAGGGGTCTTCCCATGCTGTTCCCATGTCATTTCAGCACTCTTCTGATACTTTTGTGACATTTTTAGGCTTTTTCCATGCTGCCGGGGGTCATGTCAGAAAAATACTCGGGTCTCCCATAGGATAACATTGGGCTCGGTGCTCGGGTCGAGTACACGAGTATCTTGGGATGCTCGGCCCGAGCTTCGAGCACCCGAGCATTTTAGTACTCGCTGATCACTATTAGTCATCAACAGATAGTGTAAATTTCTATTGAATATGGATCCCCTATCTTAGTTACAATGTAGCACAACCCAAAAATGTTTTTTTTTGACAGATAGGGGATACACACTGAATAGAAATCTACTGTCAGTCACCCTATCTCAGTCAGAATTTGGCACATCCCAGCAATGTTTTTTGCCAGATAGTGTGACTGACAATAGATTTCTATTGCATATGTATCCTCTACCTCAGTCACAATGTGTCACAACTCAGCAATATTTTTTTGCCAGATAGGGTGACTGACTGTAGATTTTTAGTGAATATGTATCCCTATCTCAGTCACAATGTGGAACAACCCAGCAATGTTTATTTTTGCCAGATAGGGTGAGTGACTATAATTTTTATTGGATATGTATCCCCTAGCTCAGTCACAATGTGGCACAAGGAATGCATGTTTTTTGCCAGATAGGGTAACAGTCAGTAGATTTCTATTGAATATGTATCACCTATCTCAGTCAAAATGTTGCACAATCTGTGACAAGGACCTCCAATGAAAAATATTAGTTTGGTAGGACCATTATATATTCCATATTTGTGCACTGCACAATGTGCATAGGGTTTGAAAAAATTAGCTTTTTGTGCTGAGTGAACGTTGACGCAGGAAGACACCATTCCATGGGCCTTCAACCATAAATAGTAGCTAAGCTGAAGTAGGAATACTATCCTAGTTTGTCTACTACACAATGTGCATAGGGTTTGTAAAAATTAGCCCTATTGGCTGAGTGAAGGCTATTGCAGGAAGCCACCATCCCAAGGGTTTCCAAACACAAATAGTAGTTAGACTGGAGTAGGAATACTGTCTTAGTTTGTCCAGTGCACAATGTACATATGGTTTGTAAAAATTAGCCCTATGGGCTGAGTGAAAGTTGATGCAGGAAGCCACCATCCCAAGGGCCTCCAATCACAAATAGTAGTTATCCTGGAGTAGGAGTACTGCCCTAGTTTGTCCACTGCACAATGTGCATAGGGTTTGTAAAAATTAGCCCTATGAGCTGAGTCATGGTTGTTGAAGGTAGGAAACAGGTTTTTATGAGAATGGGTTGACATGAACAGAAGTAGCATGAATCAGTATTTATGGAGAATTTAGGTTGGCTTTCTGTCATCTGGAGGATTACAAACTGCAGAGACATCCAGTCCTTGTTGAATGTAATCAGACTAAGCCAGTCTGCATTTTCCGTTGAAAGGTGTGTGCACCTATTACTGATGATTGACCCAGCGGAACTGAAAACACGCTCTGACATCACACTAGCAGCCCAGCAGGACAATACCTCCAAGGCATATAAGGAGAGGTCATGCCAAGCGTTCAGCTTGGACACCCAATAATTAAAGGAAAATAAAGCGTCATAAAGGATGCACGTATGGACTCTTAAGTACCCCTTGACTATGTTCTGCAACTTCTCCCTCCTTGGCATTGTTACAGGCACAGATAGCCCTTGGTGTTTTGCTGGTTTATTGAAAATTGTCCAATTTGTACACCTTTTCCCCCCACTTCTGTTGGACCTCATGTTTATGTCTCTCCCCATTATCCCTTGGTATTGAAAAGAGCCAGTAAGTCTGACACCAGCATTGTCTGAGGGTGATGTCTTCAGCAACAGATATGTGTGAAAACAATTATGAGCGCACTCCTCTTATTATATAGTGGGTGCTAGCTTCAGAAATACATGTAATTATTAAACCAATAAATCCACTGCACACCACAAAACTTGGAATTGCCAAAATGGCTGTGTGAATATATTTCATCTATGTATAGGAACCTAGGAAATATTAGTAAGATATCAAAAGCTGTCCCTGGTCTAAAAGGAAAAATACGTGAAAGCATTAGTTTGATTCCATAGCTATGATATCATAAGCCCAGAAGCTATTTACAGAGCTCTCTCACCTGTTCTGGGTCCTGTCTCACCCTCTGGACTGCAACTGTGAAATGTGGAATGGGAAAATGCCCTAATGTAATTAAAATCGTGCATCTTAAAGGGGATGTACTAAGACACTAGGTGTAACCCTGCCTTTAAAGGGTAGAGGTGAGAGTGTGAGTGTGTGAACGTTCTCCTAGCTATACTGGGCGGGGTGCAGCTCAAGTAACCTTATATGTGTGAAAACAATTATGAGCGCACTCCTCTTATTATATAGTGGGTGCTAGCTTCAGAAATACATGTAATTATTAAACCAATAAATCCACTGCACACCACAAAACTTGGAATTGCCAAAATGGCTGTGTGAATATATTTCATCTATGTATAGGAATCTAGGAAATATTAGTAAGATATCAAAAGCTGTCCCTGGTCTAAAAGGAAAAATACGTGAAAGCATTAGTTTGATTCCATAGCTATGATATCATAAGCCCAGAAGCTATTTACAGAGCTCTCTCACCTGTTCTGGGTCCTGTCTCACCCTCTGGACTGCAACTGTGAAATGTGGAATGGGAAAATGCCCTAATGTAATTAAAATCGTGCATCTTAAAGGGGATGTACTAAGACACTAGGTGTAACCCTGCCTTTAAAGGGTAGAGGTGAGAGTGTGAGTGTGTGAACGTTCTCCTAGCTATACTGGGCGGGGTGCAGCTCAAGTAACCTTATATGTGTGAAAACAATTATGAGCGCACTCCTCTTATTATATAGTGGGTGCTAGCTTCAGAAATACATGTAATTATTAAACCAATAAATCCACTGCACACCACAAAACTTGGAATTGCCAAAATGGCTGTGTGAATATATTTCATCTATGTATAGGAATCTAGGAAATATTAGTAAGATATCAAAAGCTGTCCCTGGTCTAAAAGGAAAAATACGTGAAAGCATTAGTTTGATTCCATAGCTATGATATCATAAGCCCAGAAGCTATTTACAGAGCTCTCTCACCTGTTCTGGGTCCTGTCTCACCCTCTGGACTGCAACTGTGAAATGTGGAATGGGAAAATGCCCTAATGTAATTAAAATCGTGCATCTTAAAGGGGATGTACTAAGACACTAGGTGTAACCCTGCCTTTAAAGGGTAGAGGTGAGAGTGTGAGTGTGTGAACGTTCTCCTAGCTATACTGGGCGGGGTGCAGCTCAAGTAACCTTATATGTGTGAAAACAATTATGAGCGCACTCCTCTTATTATATAGTGGGTGCTAGCTTCAGAAATACATGTAATTATTAAACCAATAAATCCACTGCACACCACAAAACTTGGAATTGCCAAAATGGCTGTGTGAATATATTTCATCTATGTATAGGAATCTAGGAAATATTAGTAAGATATCAAAAGCTGTCCCTGGTCTAAAAGGAAAAATACGTGAAAGCATTAGTTTGATTCCATAGCTATGATATCATAAGCCCAGAAGCTATTTACAGAGCTCTCTCACCTGTTCTGGGTCCTGTCTCACCCTCTGGACTGCAACTGTGAAATGTGGAATGGGAAAATGCCCTAACGTAATTAAAATCGTGCATCTTAAAGGGGATGTACTAAGACACTAGGTGTAACCCTGCCTTTAAAGGGTAGAGGTGAGAGTGTGAGTGTGTGAACGTTCTCCTAGCTATACTGGGCGGGGTGCAGCTCAAGTAACCTTATATGTGTGAAAACAATTATGAGCGCACTCCTCTTATTATATAGTGGGTGCTAGCTTCAGAAATACATGTAATTATTAAACCAATAAATCCACTGCACACCACAAAACTTGGAATTGCCAAAATGGCTGTGTGAATATATTTCATCTATGTATAGGAATCTAGGAAATATTAGTAAGATATCAAAAGCTGTCCCTGGTCTAAAAGGAAAAATACGTGAAAGCATTAGTTTGATTCCATAGCTATGATATCATAAGCCCAGAAGCTATTTACAGAGCTCTCTCACCTGTTCTGGGTCCTGTCCCACCCTCTGGACTGCAACTGTGAAATGTGGAATGGGAAAATGCCCTAATGTAATTAAAATCGTGCATCTTAAAGGGGATGTACTAAGACACTAGGTGTAACCCTGCCTTTAAAGGGTAGAGGTGAGAGTGTGAGTGTGTGAACGTTCTCCTAGCTATACTGGGCGGGGTGCAGCTCAAGTAACCTTATATGTGTGAAAACAATTATGAGCGCACTCCTCTTCTCACTCCTCTTATAATTGTTTTCACACATATAAGGTTACTTGAGCTGCACCCCGCCCAGTATAGCTAGGAGAACGTTCACACACTCACACTCTCACCTCTACCCTTTAAAGGCAGGGTTACACCTAGTGTCTTAGTACATCCCCTTTAAGATGCACGATTTTAATTACATTAGGGCATTTTCCCATTCCACATTTCACAGTTGCAGTCCAGAGGGTGAGACAGGACCCAGAACAGGTGAGAGAGCTCTGTAAATAGCTTCTGGGCTTATGATATCATAGCTATGGAATCAAACTAATGCTTTCACGTATTTTTCCTTTTAGACCAGGGACAGCTTTTGATATCTTACTAATATTTCCTAGATTCCTATACATAGATGAAATATATTCACACAGCCATTTTGGCAATTCCAAGTTTTGTGGTGTGCAGTGGATTTATTGGTTTAATAATTACATGTATTTCTGAAGCTAGCACCCACTATATAATAAGAGGAGTGCGCTCATAATTGTTTTCACACATATAAGGTTACTTGAGCTGCACCCCGCCCAGTATAGCTAGGAGAACGTTCACACACTCACACTCTCACCTCTACCCTTTAAAGGCAGGGTTACACCTAGTGTCTTAGTACATCCCCTTTAAGATGCACGATTTTAATTACATTAGGGCATTTTCCCATTCCACATTTCACAGTTGCAGTCCAGAGGGTGAGACAGGACCCAGAACAGGTGAGAGAGCTCTGTAAATAGCTTCTGGGCTTATGATATCATAGCTATGGAATCAAACTAATGCTTTCACGTATTTTTCCTTTTAGACCAGGGACAGCTTTTGATATCTTACTAATATTTCCTAGATTCCTATACATAGATGAAATATATTCACACAGCCATTTTGGCAATTCCAAGTTTTGTGGTGTGCAGTGGATTTATTGGTTTAATAATTACATGTATTTCTGAAGCTAGCACCCACTATATAATAAGAGGAGTGCGCTCATAATTGTTTTCACACATATAAGGTTACTTGAGCTGCACCCCGCCCAGTATAGCTAGGAGAACGTTCACACACTCACACTCTCACCTCTACCCTTTAAAGGCAGGGTTACACCTAGTGTCTTAGTACATCCCCTTTAAGATGCACGATTTTAATTACATTAGGGCATTTTCCCATTCCACATTTCACAGTTGCAGTCCAGAGGGTGAGACAGGACCCAGAACAGGTGAGAGAGCTCTGTAAATAGCTTCTGGGCTTATGATATCATAGCTATGGAATCAAACTAATGCTTTCACGTATTTTTCCTTTTAGACCAGGGACAGCTTTTGATATCTTACTAATATTTCCTAGATTCCTATACATAGATGAAATATATTCACACAGCCATTTTGGCAATTCCAAGTTTTGTGGTGTGCAGTGGATTCAGCAACAGATATACAATGTCCCTCATGAAGGATTGCATTGTAAAACTCTTTGATGACTCTAAAAGTAAAGAAGGAAATTTCTCCTTGTATCCTGGATCAAGAAAGATGGCCAACCAGTATAGGTTGTTGGATAAAATGTGTATCACGTGAAGGTCTTGCCACATACAGTTACACATGAACTGTGCCATGTGGGCTAACCTGGCAAAAGGCAAATCTTCTGTGTCCCCAACTGTAGGATCAGTACCCATTCTCTCCTCATGCTGACTTGCCTCCTCTTCCACCTCCTCCTCTCCAACCTATCCAGGATAGACAGACATGAAGTTAGGATTGGATGTCCCCTCTGTAGCATTAGGAGTCCCTTCGGTAGCACAAAAATAACAATCCACTCCCTCCTTATCCTCATCTTTGTCCTCATCACCCAATGTTGGCTCAGAATTTCGGCTGGGCTGGATAGTATGACCCATTGGAAAGTCTGGCGCCATACCAACATGCTGGCCAATGCAATGATTGTTTCAAGAGACACAGCAGCGGGATATTTACGCTGATAATAGCCTGATGACCACTCACGAGGTTGGTGTAGTAGTCAAAGTTCTCAAGAACCTCACAAATTTCAGTGATACATACCCACTCGACGTTGTTATGTGTGGAGGCTAACTCTCAATCTGATGGGCATGTTGAAGCTAGTATTCAGCTACTGCCCTCTGATGCTCACTAATCCTTGCCAACATATGATAGGTAGAGTTCCACCACATGGGCAGGTCGCAAATGAGTCAGTGACTTGACAAATTCAAGCAGTTTTGCAGTACTGTAAAAGCAGCAAATGTGGTAGATGAATGGCAGAAATGGGTGCTAATACAACACACCTACTCAAGGAGGTTTGTCAAGTCAGGGTACAGTAAGTTTTCAGATATTTCTGAACAACTAGGTTCAGCACGTGAGCAATGCATGGCACGTTTACCAGCTTGTCGACCTCTAAAGCCACCAACAGGTTACACACATTATCACAGATGACCAGACCAGGTTTGAGGTGCAGCGGGGAGACACACCAATCAATCTTTTGTTTTAAAGGTTGTCACAGCTCTGCTGCAGTGTATGGTTTCTGATCTAAACAGATGAGCTTCAGCAGAGCTTGTTACAGCTTTGCCAATGTGCTGCTTAACAGCTCCCAGCTTGGCAGTGATGGGGAGGGTAATTCTGCAGAGGAAGAGGAGTAGGAGAAGGGGAGAGAGGAAGTGGAATATGAAAATACAGAAACCCTGGCAGAAGTTGGGCCTACTAATCTTGGCAGAGGTAGCATGTGTGATATTCCACTTTGCACCTTCATCCCTCTCTCCACCAGGTTGACCTGTGGAAGCACCACTAGGTGGCGCAAAACGGCCGTTGTTTTTAGAGACCCCGCCATCCTCTCCATGCAAACCTTCAAATAGTAAGCTTGATGACTGCTTCTAAATAAAGATTGATGCTTCAACTCCTGGCCGGTGAGTGCTGCACCTTCTATCAAAGACGTGAGAACGCATGTTTGTGATTGGTTAAGAAGCCCAGCATGTTTAGTGGATGCAAAGGAGGTGCCAAAACTGCAGGGCGAGCCATCCGAATATAGTGAGGTGAGTACACAAATACTCGCAGAATAACAAGTACCGTATATACTCGTGTATAAGCCGACCCGTGTATAAGCCGACCCCCCTACTTTTGCCCCCAAAAACTGGGAAAACTTATTGACTCGCGTATAAGCCAAGGGTGGACTCCAGCACAGGTATACAACCCCCAGCAGTGAGGTATACAGCAGCCTCCCCAGTGGTAGTATACAGCAGCAGCCCCAGTGGTAGTATACAGCAGCCCCAGAGGTATATGCAGCCCCATATGCAGCCCCAGAGGTATATGCAGCCCCAGAGGTATATGCAGCCCCATATGCAGCCCCAGAGGTATATGCAGCCCCATATGCAGCCCCAGAGGTATATGCAGCCCCATATGCAGCCCCAGAGGTATATGCAGCCCCATATGCAGCCCCAGAGGTATATGCAGCCCCATATGCAGCCCCAGGGGTATATGCAGCCCCATATGCAGCCCCAGGGGTATATGCAGCCCCATATGCAGCCCCAGAGGTATATGCAGCAGCCCTAGTGGTGTATACAGCAGCCCCAGTGCTGTATACAGCAGCAGCCCCAGGGCTGTATACAGCAGCAGCCCCAGGGCTGTATACAGCCGCAGCCCCAGGGCTGTATACAGCCGCAGCCCCAGGGCTGTATACAGCCGCAGCCCCAGGGCTGTATACAGCCGCAGCCCCAGGGCTGTATACAGCCGCAGCCCCAGGGCTGTATACAGCCGCAGCCCCAGGGCTGTATACAGCCGCAGCCCCGGAGGTATACAGCCGCAGCCCCGGAGGTATACAGGCCCCCCCCCATCAAGCTCCAGGGCCCCCTCCTTGCGCGGCAGCCTGTAAAGGAATATCATACTTGCCAGTCTCCTGTCGCGCCGTCCGCAGCTTGCCGACATGACGATCCCGGGCTTCATTCAGCGTCTTCCGGCTTCCGACTTCCTCTAGTCGCGGGCAATGACGTCATTGCCCGCGACTAAAGGAATGCGGAAGACGCTGAATGAAGTCCAGGATCGTCATGTCGGCAAGCTGCGGACGGCGCGACAGGAGACTGGCAAGTATGATATTCCTTTACAGGACGCCGCTCAAGGGGGGGGCCCTGGAGCTTGATGGGGGGGCCTGTATACCTCCGGGGCTGCTGCAGTATATATATATATATATGATGTATATATATGTATATATACTGTATACTCGCGTATAAGCCGAGGGGGGACTTTTCAGCCCAAATTTTGGGCTGAAAAAGTCGGCTTATACGCGAGTATATACGGTAATACAAATACTGTACTATTCGTGCGAATAGCAAATAGTAACAAATACACTCACTCATTTATAACTGCAGCACGTTGTCAGCAAATACTTGAGGCAAATTTGCACTCATCAGCCGTATGGCATGTACTTGGACTTTTCAATATGACAACGATCCAAAACTTAAGGCCAAGTTGACCTATCATTGGTTATAACATTGGTTATAACATAACGAAGTGAAAGTTCTGGAGTGGCCATCTCAGTCTCCTGACCTCAATATCAGTGAGCCACTCTGGGGAGAACTCAAACAAGAAAGCCCAGGAATTTATAGGAACTAGAGGTTTTTTGCCAAGAAGAATGGGCATCTTTACCATCTGAAAAAATAAAGAGCCTCATTCACAACTACCAAAAAAGACTTCAAGTTGTTATTGATGTTAGAGGGGGCAATACGAGGTATTAAGAACAGAGGTATGTGAACTTTTAATCAGGGTCATTTGAATGTTTTTGGTTGTTATTATGATTTAAAAAGAGAAAACAGTAGTGTCACAATAAATGGCTTCACCCAACCACTAACGATAAGTGGAAGGAAAGTTTTTGTGTTATCATTCATATTACACAATGTAACACAATTTTTGTTCCTGGCTTCCAAGTGTAATATTTCAACTGCTTACGTGTAAAGACTATGGAAAAATGACTACATTCAGCACAAACTTTGATTTTATGACCACAGCAGCGAAAAATGTCATATTTATTGTGTCAAAAAAGGAAATTACACTATGTAGCAAAGTTTTTTTTTGTTTTGTTCCTGGGTACAAAGTGTGTTTTTCTAATCCGTTATGCCTAAAACAAATAGAAAATAGTTGTTGTTCCACAAAAACTTTGCTTCTGTGATCAGGACAATGACATTTTGAAATGTGTCTGTTTTCGGGAAAATTCTCAATTCGTATTCAATACTGAGACAATGTCAATGTCCTGATCACAGAAGCAAAGTTTTTGTGGAACAACAACTATTTTCTATTTGTTTTAGGCATAACGGGTTAGGAAAACACACTTTGTACCCAGGAACAAAAAATGTATAAAAAGAAAGCATTTGAGCACAACAAAATTTCTCCTTCCAAAATTTTGCGTTGTTTGCACTTTCCCCTACTGTTCATGCATGCAGTATTTGCGGTCAAACTGAAAGACCTTAAAGGGCACCTGTCAGCTGGATTTACCCCCCTGCGCTATCCCTAGCTGTCCCTACACCTTTCTAGCTGCTCCCTAAGCATCCCTCTCTGCTGTAAATCTGCTCTATAAAGATGAAGAAAAATGACTTATAACTTACTTCTGGTCGCTCTCTCAGGAGACTGGGAAGGCGGCTCCAGGCTCCATTCTCCCCTCTTTGCTGCTTCACTGCACGCCCCGCTGGGCGTCATTATTCTATCTTGATCTCCTACTGCATTTGAAATCTTCCGCCTTCCTCTCCTCCTATGATGCACCGGCCAGTACGTCACATCCGTAATTATAATGTGATCGGGCCGACTCCTCCTGCTCATATTGAAGCCGGGCCGATCACATGATCAGGCCCATAATGCACTGGGGCCGATCACATGAGCGAGCCCATAATGCACCAGGCCTGATGTGACTTTCCGGCCAGTGCATCATAGGAGGAGAGGAGGACGGGAAATTCTAAATGCATAAGGAAATCAAGATAGAATAATGATGCCCAGCGGGGTATGCAGTGAAGCAGCGAGGAGGGGAGAATGGAGCTTGGGGCCGCCTTCCCAGTCTCCTTTATAGGGCAGATTTACAGCAGAGAGCGATGCTTAGGGAGCAGTTAGGAAGGTGTAGGGACAGCTAGGGATAGCTCAGGGGGTTAGATCCAGCTGACAGGTTCCCTTTAATAGAATCTGCCCTCCATTTTAACAGTTTGTGTGCTGCTGCTGATCGTTCTGGGACTTTCATTCTATTTCTATACTATGTACAGGGTGGGCCATTTATATGGATGCACCTAAATAAAACGGAAATGGTTGGTAATATCAACTTCCTGTTTGTGGCACATTAGTATATGGGAGTGGGAAAAATTTTCCAGATTGGTGGTGACCATGGTGGTCATTTTGAAGTTGAAGAAATCACTAGGTGACGCAGATTCCATCCCTATCGCCCGTTTACACGCCAATACCAGGGCAATTCACCATCTGGGTTGCCTCTGGTTTTAGAACAATGCTCTGAACCCGCAACCCGGAGCAACTGCGAAAATAACGATCACTTTCCCAAATTAGATGCCGCAACTTCGGAGCAAATTCAAGGCAACCGTGAAAAAAATCCCGATTGCCTGGCAGTTGCTACACCGCAGTTGCGGCATGTAAAGGTACCTTTAAGGTACCTTTACACGCCACAACTATCACCGGCGATCGGTAGCAACCGATAAACATTTGTGTCTTCCGAAACGCGTCTAGCGCCCAGCTAGCACGCTGAATGATTTTATAAATTTCATTTAACAATAAAGGACAAAATTTTATGAAGACAAGCACCGGTGGTTTCCACTTTAAACCGATAAACATGATTGGCCAGCCTGCGCAGGAAGTACACCATTGGAATTGTGTAGTGTAGGAGCACAGCAATGGGGAGCTCTATGGCACCTACCTATGCAAATATGCTCCTGGGCTGGTGTGAGGACACCATAGTGTTTGGAGGAGACCTCACACAATCTTGGTGGTGCCCCCATATACTATTCTGGGGGCGGTATATAGATGATGTGTTCATTTTATGGTCAGGAGGGAAGGAATTATTTAACAATTTTGTTAAAGACCTTAACAACAACCGAATCAGCTTGAGGTTTACGTCTGAGTTCCAGAAGACGGAACTAAACTTTTTAGATGTCACTATACAGAAAGAAGCAGACGGCCGTTTGGTGAGCAGAACATATCGGAAGGAAACTGCGAGCAAGGATCTACTGCATTAGGAGAGCCACCACCCAAGAAACCTCAAAAGAGGTTTCCCTAGGTGTCAGTATCTAACGATACATAGAAACTGTTCCTCAGATGAGATGTTCTATAGACAAGCATGAGAACTGAGAAAAAGATTCTTGGAAAGAGGATATCCTCCAAAAATATTAACGGAGGCATTTAAGAATGCGAAACAACAACCTAGAAAGTTGTTATTGAGACCAAGATATAGAGAAGAACAGTAAATAACAAGAATTATAGGGAAATATGACAATAAGTCAAGAGATGTACAGGAAATAATTTCAAAATAGTGGCGAATCCTGACTGCAGATCCGGATCTCAAAGAAATAATTCCCCTGACACAAGCCATTACATACAGAAGAGGAAGGAATATAACAACTGGTGCACAGTATGTATGTAGCCCCGAAGACGACAGAAACATGGCTTAAAAATAGACAAACTGGAATATACAGATGCGGAAAATGTATTTTCTGCAAATTTATAAAAATAGGGAAGAAGTTCACCAGCAGGAACACCGGTCGGACTTTTAAGGCACTACACTTCGTGAATTGCAAGACAACATGGGTAGTGTACCTGTGCACATGCCTGTGCGTGATGGAATATATAGGGAAAACCAAATGAGAATTAAAAAAATAGATCGGGGAACACCTAGGAGATGTTAAAACAGCAGAGACACACCGATATCAAGACATGTAAGACAAGAGCATGGATGGGATCCAAAATGCTTATCCTTCAGCGGCATCGAGGTAGTAAACCAGTCGACAAGGGGAGGTGATTGGGACCACTGGATACTACAAAAAGAATCAAGATGGATCCACAGATTGAAAACAGTGACTCCCCTAGGCTTAAATGAGATGCTAACATATACGTGCTTTATTTAAAAACTATGGAGAAAGCAACACGGGTAGGAGGAAAGAGAAGAGAGGAATGTGAAGAAAATATGGCTAAATATGAGATAAAATAAAAAGAATCCTCCCTAAAATATGCCCTCCCAAACTAAGAGATATAAGGGACCTTAAAAAGTCAGTCAGGCTCACAGACCCAACAAATGTGGAGAGAGCCGCCATAAAAATGATGGAATTATCCATATAAACAAGGAAAGAAAATTATCCACCAAAAAGGACAATGACCCAATCACCATAAAAGTGGTAAAAGAGTTTCCTCCTTCACCCCCTCAAAAACCTAAAGATTAATAGTGCATATTAAATGAGAATAATTAAGTTATATATCACCTATTCCTAAATAACAGAATTTAGAAAATGGAATGGATCCAGGAAAAAGGGTTCCAAGAGGGCTATACAAACTTGATATTATACACTAGACCAAGGACTTTACAATGCATATATTTTGCAATGCACAGCCTCACATACCAAAGATATTGAAAGACCTGCATGTAGTGTACTACTGTACAGAAAGAGCTGTCCCCTTCTAAATCTCAAAAATAAGATACCCATATGCCACAACTGTATAAACATGTATATACTCTCTATAGATCACAGCCCCATATACCAAAGATATTGAAAGACCTGCATGTAGTGTACTACTGTACAAAAAGAGCTGTCCCCTTCTAAATCTCAAAAATAACATACCCATATGACACAATTGTATAAATATGTATATACTCTCTATAGATCTGAAGTACACTAATCCATAAAGTATGGGCAGAGTCGCGCCCCTGTGGGTCAAAAACATACAGGAATATGCATGAATTTACTATGACAACAATGGGGAACGAAGCGGCCGGATAAATGACTAATGCACATGTGCGGAAGTAATGTGCGCTCCAGAAGTGGAACGCACATGGACCGCGCATGCGCGAATGCAGCCTGGACTATAGATACATGAGATATATACTGCGCATGCGCGAGGGAGCCGGTGCATGCCCGGTGAGAAGTGATACGTAGTATCCAGCCTCTGAGAGCGGCGGGAATGCAATGACAGAAGGGAGGACTATATTAAGCCTCAGTAATCCGGCAGCAGTTAACCCCTCGACACAGGGGGGAGCTGTATGCCGGCCGGAGGATGTTTTAGCACATGTATTGAAACTGAACCTCTAGTATACAACAGTAAGGTACTAACTTTCTATTTCTATATCAATGCACTCAAAAGCATTTAGTTGTAGTCACATATAAAGATAAAAGTAATGCTAACAAATGGTGTGATCTGCCTGGGGAACAAGTACAGATTAAAGAAGACCAGGCTAAGGAAAGCATAAGGACTGTGATGTGCAGATAAGAAGGGAAGATCCCAGTGGGTGATACTGACGAACCCCAGTGGTATAGTATCCCTTCGTTTTACAAGGTGTGAGGTAGCAACCGGGGAACCCGCTTGCAAACAACAACAAACACGTGTTTATAAGTTTAACCAATGTGTACCCGTTTATTTTTCACATATAAGAATATAACCCGGGTAGCATGTTGGACACATATCACATTGCATATAAACACTTTACATAAACACATCATACATTACATAAAACATTGCACATATACCTTCACAGTAACCCGGGACCTGTAACCACAACTCTCTGTCCCCATTGGAGCTCTACGAACAGCTCCCGTGGTGGCTACGGCCTCCGGCCTACTTACACATCTTACAGTACCTTTATAATAAATACATTTGATATACTTCGATGATGACCCTTCCGGGTTCATAACAGGGATTGGCAAACCCTAGTAACCCGTGGCTGCGGCCTCCGGCCTAACCACGCGTTACCCAGTACGGGAGCCCTTCTAACCCCTGCTTCTGACCTTCGTTACATACGCCTCAACGGGCCCTGTGGGTCCCAATGGCGGTACCTGCCGCCTGGCTTTAGTCACCCCAGCATGATGACTCAACACTCACCCGTAGTCAGGAATCCTGCCTGACCGGGTCCTTACATACCGTATGTGATCCATCATTCAAACGTCCATGGATCACACACCTGCTCACAGCCCACATCCATGGACTGTGGCCCCTCCATGGCCCATTACAGGGACTGGCAAACCATAGTGCACGGGAACCTCTACATCCGTTACCTACTAGGAGCCCTATTACCCCTGTCTCTGGCACCACAGGCACACCCACACCATTAGAGGTCGTGGTTGAGGGACGGGTACCCTCTGCAAGCAGCAGGGCAAGCCTCCCTCTCGTCCCAAGGACGGAACGCCTCCAACATCATCCATACCAGCTGGGTCACTGTCTCTCCACATTATTATACATGGGTCTTACATAGGTCATCATCTCTCATTCAGGGCCATTACTTACGCCCTCATACACATAGTTCCTCGGGTCCCTTAACGGAGTACTCTGACTCGGACCCAAAGGCGGTCTATGCCCGCCTGGCATTGCTCACACACGGCTCACTCCGTTACACGGGAACCGCTGTCTTACCGGGCACGGATCCGGGTCTCGCTACCTGTATAACGGGTCCACCAAGCGTCCCCCAAGGCTCCTTTCCCGGACGTGGTTCCCTCCACGCCCGGACCAGTCTCCACCGGGTTCAGCCACGGCTTCCCCACCAGGTGCTCACGACCCCAGCCCTCGGCACCGGCATGGAGCTAGCATGCTCCCTTCACCATCTCAATCATGGCGGCATGTACTTGCAGTCACCAGTCCCTCACACAGACTGGCTCTGCTCAGCTCTCAGGCTGGTCTCAGCTTCCAGACTCTATCTCTGCTTCCAGAATCTCAGCCTCCAGAATCTCATTCAGTCAGGTGGCCGGCTCTTATCGTGCCAGCCACTCCCACATGGACACACCCCCTTAGCTGCTGATAATCAGCCTTTCACACAGCTCAGGTTAACTCCCTGTGTTCCGGGTTGTCAGCACTCACTCATTACATCCTATTCCTCATGGATCTCATCCCACTCTCACTGCCGCTCATTAGGCTCATGAACCCTGTGTCTCAAAGTTGGCTCACACAGCATTCTCAATCAAACCGGCCAGTGTGCACAGGATCATACCTCGATCCTGCATGTGACGCGCCCCGGCCATGTGGACCATGCCGGCGGTGCCTCACAAAGGGAATTACTGTTATTAATAAAAGTAGAAAGAGTGATTGACAGGAGATGTTAGCATAATTTGTTTGACTTAGATAAGAATGCTAACAATATATAGGGACAATGAGTACGGTAATAATAAAACGTGGGATGTCTAGTATGATATGGGATATTTTGTGGAGAACTAGATCAATATCTTGTTTATAGATTAAAATGGGGTGGGTATATATAAATTACAGTGGTGTTCAAAAGTCCTGCATAGGCGTGAAGAAAACTATATATTTCATACTTCTGCATCTCTACAGTGAAACTGGTGGAACATATATGTTTTTGTAATCCCTCATTGTGTGCCATACTCATTTTTGAATGTCCCAAGTGTATACATTGTTATGGTATTTGCATTTTTTATATTTTTTTTTACAGCATAACTATACTTACACCTGTACAGTGTGTAGAATGGTGAACAGGTTTCTAAGTTCATTAACTTTCAATGCAAGTTCACACAGACTTAAATTTTACTTTTTAAGATTTATTATTTTTTATTTAATTCAGAGTCCTGAAAAGGGCCTTTTGAGTGCATCTTTAGCTTCTAATACTTTATTGGCCAGCCTTTGCTCTTGAGCACCAAGTTGCATCTCTGTGGCATTGAGTGAACAAGCTTCTGCAGATGTTCACGAGTGATGATGTGGTTCCAGGCCTGTATCAGAGCCTCAATCAACTCTCTCTTGGTCCTTGGCTGTTTTTTAGATATCTCTATCGATACCTTGTGCCACAAATTTTCAATTGGATTGAGGTCCGGGGACTGGGCTGGCCAGTCAATAGTAGCCACCTTGTTCTTTTTTTTTCCATTCAGTTACTGTCTTAGCTCTGTGACAAGGAGCATTATCATCCTGGAAGATATAATCCCCTAAAAACAGGTGTTGAGCAGAAGGCAGCATGTTCTTATTAAGGATGTCTATGTATTTTTTTTCATTAACCATACCCTCCACAATATGAAGCCTTCCAACACCATTGGCTGCCATACAGCCCCAGACCATTACTTTCATCGGATGTTTCACAGAGAAGCTCAAACACTCTGGCTTGTACTCTTCATGTGGAAACCTTCTCACATAAGACTTGCCATCATTTCCTAAAATGCAAAAAGTGCTTTCATCACTAAATAGCCCTTTTTCCCACTCCTCCTTCCTCCATTTTGAATATTTCAATGCCCACAGTTTTCGCCTTTGTCTTTGTATGGCTGTCATCAATGGCTTCTTTCGGGCCTTGCACCCTCTCAATCCTGCTTCCAAACATCTCTTCCTAACAGTTGATGTTGCTGCCTCAATATTGCCCTTTTCTTGCCATTCTCGCAGAAGCTGAGGAGAGGTGAGCTTTCGATTGGCAAGGGATGTTCTTATCAGTACTCTATCCTCCCTTTTAGTTGACTTTCTGGGCCGACCAGATCTGGGCCTGTCCTGGGTAATTCCAAGCTGCTTATGTTTCTGCAGAATTCTTACAACTGTACTCTGATTACAGCCGACCTTCCTTGCGATCTGGGGGCCAGTATAACCCTCTTCATGTAGCACCACAACTCGCACACGATCCTCCGCTGACAACAATCTGAAGGCTCCCATCATAAAGCTCTACAGTATGATTCACTAGATAGACCAACAGATAAAATACACAAACAAAGCAGCAAATGTGATGCAATGTAATGGAAAGTGATTGGCTGCCATATCCAGGTTATGATTGGTCACAAGAACCTCATTTGTGATTGCCTAATTTTGGATCTGAAGCTGTACAATATTTAGTTGTGCTCTCAATTCCCATATTGTTGCAATAATTTCAGGCAAAACTGCTTCAAAAGCTAAAAATATTACAGGGAGAGAATGCAAAATTGTATTCTGAACAAAACCATATATAATATGTCATATTAGCATCGAAGATATTCGACAGAAAACGTTTAAAACTTGAAAATCAATTTATCCTATGCCTATGCAGGACTTTTGAACACCACTGTATATATATGTAAATTACCTAGAAAAAGGGTTAGGGCGAAAAAGAAGGGAGGGATGTAATAAAGAGGTCACAACAAGACTCTGGTATTTTTTAGGACAGGAGAAACTACCGGGAGTAAACAAGAGGACATCACCTTAGGGGTGTTTTGAAGGAATTAAACCAGGTAACACGTTACCTATAATCCATTATATAAAAGCCGAAGGCCACTTCCGGAGAACCCGAAGGGTTACTTCCGTGACGGCCTCCGACCATGCTGCTGACGTCACAGTGCAGTGTAGCCGCGCGGAACTTTCCGTGCAGCTACAGGCACCGGCGTTTCAACGTTCCGCTCGCCCCTCACTACTGTCTCATCAAACACACACACAGCCTCTCACTACAGTCCTCCCAAACACATACACACCATCCCAACCACATCACACATACACACTCACGCACTCACACACCCACACAAACACACACACACACAAACACACACCCACACACACACACACTTCAGTATACTTACCCCGCCGCCATCCCGCTGCACCGCTCCCGCCATGGCTCCGCCCACATCGCGGGGACTCCCGCCTTGGCTCCGCCCACCTCGCGAGACTCCCGCCTTGGCTCCGCCCACCTCGCGAGACTCCCGCCTTGGCTCCGCCCACATCGCGAGACTCCCACTTTGGCTCCGCCCACCTCGCGGGACTCCCACCATGGCTCCGCCCACCTAGCCTGCGCTGACCACAGAGCTGCCGTCCTCTGCTGACCACAAAGCCTCCTTCCTGCGCTGACCACAGAGCCTCCTTCCTACGCTGACCACAGACCCGCCGTCCTCTGCTGACCACAGACCCGCCGTCCTCTGCTGACCACAGACCCGTCGTCCTCTGCTGACCACAGACCCGCCGTCCTGTGCTGACCACAGACCCGCCGTCCTCTGCTGACCACAGACCCGCCCTCCTCTGCTGACCACAGAGCCGCCGTCCTCTGCTGACCACAAACCCCCCGTCCTCTGCTGACCACAGACCCGCCGTCTTCTGCTGACCACAGACCCGCCGTCCTCTGCTGACCACAGTCCCGCCGTCCTCTGCTGACCACACACCCGCCGTCCTCTGCTGACCACACACCCGCCGTCCTCTGCTGACCACAGACCCGCCGGCCTCTGCTGACCACAGACCCGCCGGCCTCTGCTGACCACAGAGCCCCCGGCCTCTGCTGACCACAGAGCCCCCGTCCTCTGCTGACCACAGAGCCCCCGTCCTCTGCTGACCACAGAGCCCCCGTCCTCTGCTGACCACAGAGCCCCCGTCCTCTGCTGATCACAGTGCCCCCGTCCTCTGCTGACCACAGAGCCCCCGTCCTCTGCTGACCACAGAGCCCCCGTCCTCTGCTGACCACAGAGCCCCCGTCCTCTGCTGACCACAGAGCCCCCGTCCTCTGCTGACCACAGAGCCCCCGTCCTCTGCTGACCACAGAGCCCCCGTCCTCTGCTGACCACAGAGCCCCCGTCCTCTGCTGACCACAGACCCCCGTCCTCTGCTGACCACAGAGCCGCCGTCCTCTGCTGACCACAGAGCCGCCGTCCTCTGCTGACCACAGAGCCGCCGTCCTCTGCTGACCACAGAGCCGCCGTCCTCTGCTGACCACAGAGCCGCCGTCCTGCGCTGACCACCCTGCCTCCTTCCTGCGCTCACCACTCTGCCTCCTTCCTGCGCTGACCACAGAGCCGCCGTCCTCTGCTGACCACACAGCCGCCGTCCTCTGCTGACCACAGAGCCGCCGTCCTCTGCTGACCACAGAGCCGCCGTCCTCTGCTGACCACAGACCCGCCGTCCTCTGCTGACCACAGACCCGCCGTCCTCTGCTGACCACAGACCCGCCGTCCTCTGCTGACCACAGACCCGCCGTCCTCTGCTGACCACAGACAGGCCGTCCTCTGCTGACCAAAGACCCGTCGTCCTCTGCTGACCACAGAGCCCCCGTCCTCTGCTGACCACAGAGCCCCCGTCCTCTGCTGACCACAGAGCCCCCGTCCTCTGCTGACCACAGAGCCCCCGTCCTCTGCTGACCACAGAGCCCCCGTCTTCTGCTGACCACAGAGCCCCCGTCCTCTGCTGACCACAGACCCCCGTCCTCTGCTGACCACAGAGCCCCCGTCCTCTGCTGACCACAGACCCCCGTCCTCTGCTGACCACAGAGCCGCCGTCCTCTGCTGACCACAGAGCCGCTGTCCTCTGCTGACCACAGAGCCGCTGTCCTCTGCTGACCACAGAGCCGCCGTCCTGCGCTCACCACTCTGCCTCCTTCCTGCGCTCACCACTCTGCCTCCTTCCTGCGCTGACCACAGAGCCGCCGTCCTGCGCTCACCACTCTGCCTCCTTCCTGCGCTCACCACTCTGCCTCCTTCCTGCGCTGACCACAGAGCCGCCGTCCTCTGCTGACCACAGAGCCACCGTCCTCTGCTGACCACAGAGCCGCCGTCCTCTGCTGACCACAGAGCCGCCGTCCTCTGCTGACCACAGAGCCACCGTCCTCTGCTGACCACAGAGCCGCCGTCCTCTGCTGACCACAGAGCCGCCGTCCTCTGCTGACCACAGAGCCGCCGTCCTCTGCTGACCACAGAGCCGCCGTCCTCTGCTGACCACCACAGAGCCTCCTTCCTGCGCTGACCACTCTGCCTCCTTCCTGCGCTGATCACTCTGCCTCCTTCCTGCGCTGACCACAGAGCCGCCATCCTCTGCTGACCACAGAGCCGCCGTCCTCTGCTGACCACAGAGCCGCCCTCTTCTGCTGACCACAGAGCCGCCGTCCTCTGCTGACCACAGAGCCACCGTCCTCTGCTGACCACAGAGCCGCCGTCCTCTGCTGACCACAGAGCCGCCGTCCTCTGCTGACTACAGAGCCGCCGTCCTCTGCTGACCACAGAGCCGCCGTCCTCTGCTGACCACCACAGAGCCTCCTTCCTGCGCTGACCACTCTGCCTCCTTCCTGCGCTGATCACTCTGCCTGCCTTCCTGCGCTGACCACAGAGCCGCCATCCTCTGCTGACCACAGAGCCGCCGTCCTCTGCTGATCCACAGAGCCGCCCTCTCTGCTGACCACAGAGCCGCCGTCCTCTGCTGACCACAGAGCCGCCCTCCTCTGCTGACCACAGAGCCGCCGTCCTCTGCTGACCACAGAGCCGCCGTCCACTGCTGACCACAGAGCCGCCGTCCTCTGCTGACCACAGAGCCGCCGTCCACTGCTGACCACAGAGCCGCCGTCCACTGCTGACCACAGAGCCGCCGTCCTCTGCTGACCACAGAGCCGCCGTCCACTGCTGACCACAGATCCGCCGTCCTCTGCTGACCACAGAGCCGCCGTCCTCTGCTGACCACAGAGCCGCCGTCCTCTGCTGACCACAGAGCCGCCGTCCTCTGCTGACCACAGAGCCGCCGTCCTCTGCTGACCACAGAGCCGCCATCCTCTGCTGACCACAGAGCCGCCCTCCTCTGCTGACCACAGAGCCCCGTCCTCTGCTGACCACAGAGCCCCCGTCCTCTGCTGACCACAGAGCCCCCGTCCTCTGCTGACCACAGACCCGCCCTCCTCTGCTGACCACAGAGCCGCTGTCCTGCGCTCACTCCACTCTGCCTCCTTCCTGCGCTGATCACTCTGCCCTCCTTCCTGCGCTGATCACTCTGCCTCCTCCTGCGCTGACTCACTGCGCCGCCGTCCTCTGCTGACCATAGAGCCGCCGTCCTGCGCTACCACTCGCCTCCTTCCTGCGCTCACCACTCTGCTCCTTCCTGTGCTGATCACTCTGCCTCCTTCCTGCGCTGATCACTCTGCCTCCTTCCTGCGCTGATCACTCTGCCTCCTTCCTGCGCTGATCACTCTGCCGCCGTCCTCTCTGACCAGAGAGCCGCCGTCCTGCGCTCACCACGCTGCCTCCTTCCTGCGCTCACCACTCTGCCTCCTTCCTGCGCTGACCACTCTGCCTCCTTTCTGCGCTGCCCACAGAGCCGCCGTCCTCTGCTGACCACAGAGCCACCGTCCTCTGCTGACCACGGAGCCACCCTCCTCTGCTGACCACAGAGCCGCTGTCCTGCGCTCACCACTCTGCCTCCTTCCTGCGCTGATCACTCTGCCTCCTTCCTGCGCTGATCACTCTGCCTCCTTCCTGCGCTGATCACTCTGCCTCCTTCCTGCGCTGATCACTCTGCCTCCTTCCTGCGCTGATCACTCTGCCTCCTTCCTGCGCTGATCACTTTGCCGCCGTCCTCTGCTAACCACAGAGCCGCCCTCCTCTGCTGATCACAGAGCTGCCGTCCTCTGCTGACCACGGAGCCGCCCTCTGCTGACCACAGAGCCGCCGTCCTCTGCTGACCACAGAGCCGCCCTCCTCTGCTGATCACAGAGCTGCTGTCCTCTGCTGACCATGGAGCCGCCCTCTGCTGACCACAGAGCCGCCGTCCTCTGCTGACCACAGAGCTGCCGTCCTCTGCTGACCACAGAGCCGCCGTCCTCTGCTGACCACAGAGCCGCCGTCCTCTGCTGACCACAGAGCCGCCGTCCTCTGCTGACCACAGAGCCGCCGTCCTCTGCTGACCACAGAGCCGCCGTCCTCTGCTGACCACAGAGCCGCCGTCCTCTGCTGACCACAGAGCCGCCGTACTCTGCTGACCACAGAGTCGCAGTATACAGTGGCAACCACTGAGCCACCATATACAGTGCTAACCACTGAGCACCATATACAGTGCTAACCACTGAGCCACTATATTACAGTGCTAACCACTGAGCCACCATATACAGTGCTAACCACTGAGCCACCATATTACAGTGCTAACCACTGAGCCTCCATACAGTGGTAACCACTGAGCCACCATATTACAGTGCTAACCACTGAACCACCATACAGTGCTAACCACTGAGCCACCATACAGTGCTAACCACTGAGCCACCATATACAGTGCTAACCACTGAGCCACCATATACAGTGCCAACCACTGAGCCACCATATACAATACCAACCACTGATCCACCATATACAGTGCTAACCACTGAGCCACCATATACAGTGCTAACCACTGAGCCACCATATACAGTGCTAACCACTGAGCCACCATATACAGTGCTAACCACTGAGCCACCATACAGTGCTAACCACTGATCCACTATATACAGTGCTAACCACTCAGCCACCATACAGGGCTAACCGCTGAGCCACCATATACAGTGCTAACCACTGAACCACCATACAGTGCTAACCACTGAGCCACCATACAGTGCTAACCACTGAGCCACCATATACAGTGATAACCACAGAGGCACCATATACAATGATAACCACTGAGCCACCGTATACAGTGCTATCCACTGAGCCACCGTATACAGTGCCAACCACTGAGCCACCGTATACAGTGCTAACCACTGAGCCACCATATACAGTGCTAACCACTGAGCCACCATATACAGTGCTAACCACTGAGCCATCATATACAGTGCTAACACTCATCCACTATATACAGTGCTAACCACTGAGCCACCATATACAGTGCCAACCACTGAGCCACCGTATACAGTGCTAACCACTGAGCCACCATACAGTGCTAACCACTGAGCCACCATATACTGTGCTAACCACTGATCCACTATATACAGTGCTAACCACTCAGCCACCATACAGTGCTAACCGCTGACCCACCATATACAGTGCTAACCCCTGAGCCACCATACATGTGCTAACCACTGAGCCCCATTAGTGGCTAACCACTGAGCCACCATATACAGTGCTAACCACTGAGCCACCATATACAGTGCTAACCACTGAGCCACCGTTACGTGCTAACCACTGAGCCACCGTAACAGTGCCACCACTCAGCCACCGTTACTTCTGCTACCACTGAGCCACCATATACAGTGCCAACCACTGAGCCACCGTATACATGTGCTACCACTGAGCCCCGTATACAGTGCTAACCACTCAGCCCCATTACAGTGCTAACCACTGAGCCACCGTATATACGTGCTAACCACTGAGCCCCATATACAGTGTTAACCACTGAGCCACCATCTCAGTGCTACCCACTGAGCCTCCATATACAGTGTTAACCACTGAGCCACCATACAGTGCTAACCACTGAGCCCCATATCAGTGCTAACCACTAGAGCCCCATACGTGCTAACCACTGAGTCCACCAAATACAGTGCTACCACTGAGCCACCATTACGTGCTAACCACTGCGCCACGATATACAGTGCTAACCACTGAGCCACCATTACAATGCTAACCACTGAGCCCACCAATACAGTGCTAACCATCGAGCCACCATATACAGTGCTAACCATGAGCCCCGTTCAGTGCTAACCACTGAGCAACCATATACCAGTTGCTAACCACTGAGCCACCATTACCATGCTAACCACAGAGGCACCATATACAGTGCTAACCACTGAGCCACTCATATACAGTGCTAACCACTGAGCCACCATACAGTGCTAACCACTGAGCCACCATACAGTGCTAACCACTGAGCCACCGTATACAGTGCTAACCACTCAGCCACCGATATACAGTGCCAACCACTGAGCCATTGTACAGTGCTAACCACTCAGCCACCGTATACTCTGCTACACCACTGAGCCACCGTATACAGTGCTAACCACTGAGCCACCGTATACAGTGCTAACCACTGAGCCACCGTATACAGTGCCAACCACTGAGCCATTGTACAGTGCTAACCACTCAGCCACCGTATACTCTGCTACCCACTGAGCCACCATATACAGTGATAACCACTGAGCCAGCGTATACAGTGCTAACCACTGAGCCACCGTATACAGTGCTAACCACTGAGCCACCGTATATCTGCTACCACTGAGCCACCATATACAGTGCCAACCACTGAGCCACCGTACACAGTGCTAACCACTGAGCCACCGTATACAGTGCTAACCACTCAGCCACCATATACAGTGCTAACCACTGAGCCACCGTATACAGTGCTAACCACTGACCACCTATACAGTGTAACCACTGAGCCACCATACAGTGCTACCACTGAGCCACCATATACAGTGTAACCACTGAGCCACCATACATGATAACCATTGAGCCACCATATGCAGTGCTACCACTGAGCCACCTATACAGTGCTAACCACTGAGCCACCATATACAGTGCCAACCACTGAGCCACCTTTACACAGTGCTAACCACTGAGCCACCTATACAGTGCCAACCACTGAGCCACCATACAGTGCTAACCACATGAGCCACCATATACAGTGCTAACCACTGAGCCACCATATACAGTGCCAACCACTGAGCCACCATACAATGCTAACCACTGAGCCACCATATACAGTGCTTAACCACTGAGCCACCATACGTGCTAACCATTGAGCCACCATATACAGTGCTAACCACTGAGCCACCATTACAGTGCTAACCACTGAGCCACCGTATACAGTGCTAACCACTGAGCCACCGTATACAGTGCAACCACTGAGCCACCATACAGTGCTAACCACTGAGCCACCATATACAGTGCTAACCACTGAGCCACCATATACAGTGCTAACCACTGACCACCGTATACAGTGCTAACCACTGAGCCACCGTATACGTGCCAACCACTCAGCCACCGTATACTCTGCTACCCTGAGCCACCATATACAGTGCAACACTGAGCCACGTATACAGTGCTAACCACTGAGCCACCGTATACAGTGCTAACCACTCAGCCACCATATACAGTGCTAACCACTGAGCCCCCGTATAATACAGTGCTAACCACTGAGCCACCATATACAGTGTTAACCACTGAGCCACCATACAGTGCTACCCACTGAGCACCATTACAGTGTTAACCACTGAGCCACCATACAGTGCTAACCACTGAGCCACCATATACAGTGCTAACCACTGAGCCACCATACAGTGCTAACCACTGAGCCACCAAATACAGTGCTAACCACTGAGCCACCATATACAGTGCTAACCACTGCGCCACGATATACAGTGCTAACCACTGATCCACCATATACAATGCTAACCACTGAGCCACCATATACAGTGCTAACCACTGAGCCACCATATACAGTGCTAACCACTGAGCCACCGTATACAGTGCTAACCACTGAGCAACCATATACAGTGCTAACCACTGAGTCCACCATATACAATGCTAACCACAGAGGCACCATATACAGTGCTAACCGCTGAGCCACCATA
Organism: Allobates femoralis; assembly: GCA_033576535.1. Taxonomy (NCBI): domain Eukaryota; kingdom Metazoa; phylum Chordata; class Amphibia; order Anura; family Aromobatidae; genus Allobates; species Allobates femoralis. The sequence continues at coordinate 184,847,414 of JARQOC010000005.1, forward strand.
TACAGTGCTAACCACTGAGCCACCATACAGTGCTAACCACTGAGCCACCATACAGTGCTAACCACTGAGCCACCGTATACAGTGCTAACCACTCAGCCACCGTATACAGTGCCAACCACTGAGCCATTGAAACAGTGCTAACCACTCAGCCACCGTATACTCTGCTACCCACTGAGCCACCGTATACAGTGCTAACCACTGACCACCGTATACAGTGCTAACCACTGAGCCACCGTATACAGTGCCAACCACTGAGCCATTTACAGTGCTAACCACTCAGCCACGTATACTCTGCTACCCACTGAGCCACCATATACAGTGAAACCACTGAGCCACGTATACAGTGCTAACCACTGAGCCACCGTATACAGTGCTAACCACTGAGCCACCGTATACTCTGCTACCACTGAGCCACCATATACAGTGCCAACCACTGAGCCACCGTACACAGTGCTAACCACTGAGCCACCGTATACAGTGCTAACACCCCAGGCCACCTATACAGTGCTAACCACTGAGCCACCGTATACAGTGCTAACCACTGAGCCACCATATACAGTGTTAACCACTGAGCCACCATACAGTGCTACCCACTGAGCCACCATATACAGTGTTAACCACTGGCCACCATACAGTGCAACCATTAGAGCCACCATATCAGTGCTAACCACTGAAGCCAAACCATACACAGTGCTAACCACTGAGCCACCCTATACAGTGCAACCACTGAGCCACCGTACACAGTGCTAACCACTGAGCCACCGTATCAGTGCAACCACTGAGCCACCATACAGTGTAACCAATGAGCCACCATATCAGTGCTAACCACTGAGCCACCATATACAGTGCTAACCACTGAGCCACCATACAATGCTAACCACTGAGCCACCATATACAGTGTAACCACTGAGCCACCATACAGTGCTAACCATTGAGCCACCATATACAGTGCTAACCACTGAGCCACCATATACAGTGCTAACCACTGAGCCACCGTATACAGTGCTAACCACTGAGCCACTGTATACAGTGCCAACCACTGAGCCACCATACAGTGCTAACCACTGAGCCACCATATACAGTGCTAACCACTGAGCCACCATATACAGTGCTAACCACTGAACCACCGTATACAGTGCTAACCACTGAGCCACCGTATACAGTGCTAACCACTGAGCCACCATACAGTGCTAACCACCGACCACCATATACAGTGCTAACCACTGAGCCACCGTATACTCTGCTACCCACTGAGCCACCTGTATACACACAATTCATTTCACCGCACTCCCCTAACTATTAGTAAATAAACTATATATGGATTCTAGACTACCCGATTCTTTAGAATCGGGCCGCCATCTAGTGATATCATAAAGATCACTTAAGATACAGCACAAAGACAATCACAATATCGTTTATGTATGCTAATATGTCTAAAAACAGAACCAGAAGTGATCGGAATACCTAGGACGATGCGGACTCTCATGATGGAAGGAGATCTGAGATTATCTGAAATACATACCTAGGCAAAGCGATTGGGAACTTAAGGGCCTGAGGGTATGATGACAGTTTTGAAAAATATATACAAATCTTTCCTAACGTCACTAACTCGGGTGAATTAACAGTTAACATATGTAGATGCACCATAAAACAATGGAATTATAAGGGAATGATTATACAGACACAACCCTATTGAAAGGGAATTTGACTCAGTCCTCCCTATCCTTTCCACAGATCCCTGTTCCGACAAAGACCCAAAAAGAAGAAACAATCTCACTTAGTCCTGTATACTGAACATTAAGGGACTATACCACTCGGACGGCATTGGGTCTTTGACTCACAAATACGGTGGAGTGTCACATCATATTAGGACACCGACCATTTCTTCTAATCCAGACATATACAAGCTCCTGATGAGTCTCTATATCTCAATGGAGATGAAACGCAAAGGGCAAGGGCAATAAATAATGTTGATAGTTAAGGAAACAAGAGAGTACCGAATATAACCTCAACAAGCACAATGGACTTATGACGAGACACACCTTTGACACATTCAGGCTATGACGGACATACACATAGCCTGATCTAACCGTAGGGTCAATTGCACACCGAATATTGGTGAAAGATGTATACCACTGACAGATTCTGGAAAAGGTTATCCAGGAAATGTTAGTGGAGATATACATATGAGAGAGAGTGACCGTCTAGAAACGATTCTAAACCTGAGGTATATTCAATGTGTGTTTGTGTGTTGTAAGGGAGGTGGGTAATCACGAATCACGTGTCACCTGTATCACAAGATTTTAACATTAAAATGAGCTTAAACCATAATAGAGTCTTCCCCTCTTTGTATAAATTAAGCATTCAACTGGGCAATGCCATGTGAGGACCCTACCCCAGCCAATGTCTCTCTTGGTTGGCCAGCCAGATGCACCCAAACAGACATGGCATGGAAATGTTCCCCAATATTGTCCTGGTCCTGTCTGTTCAAAAGGAAGTGGTTATCCTCTAGTTATCCATCATCCTCTCCAGCTGTGGCAATGATGGAGTGTACTGGGGGCAGGTGGTAGCAGAGAATGTGCTGAGAAGAGTAGCCCAGGAGACCTTCAAGACTATCCGGCAGCAGACTACCATATGAAACCACACTCAACATCTAGGGCATGGATAAAAATGCAAATAAACATGCCTTGAAGACCTTTCAAAAGTAATGTCAGTGGGTCTGTGACACAGTGACCCATCCCTTACGTGGCATTGACTTTTGGGACTTGATTTATTTCCATTTTTTTGTTGTCCTTCACCAAGCCATTTTTTTGTTAGTTATGTGTCTATACTATGTACTGCAAAATGCACTGATTGAAGAAGCACCTACTACACCTATAAAAACTTGACATTGACAGTGGCAACCCTGTCACAGCTGCAATCACTGTTACTCCAGTGGTGCTCCAGGTGGCTGAATGTCTCCAGAGACAATCCAAACTGGACTGGATTTCATTAATTTTTTTTTTTTTTAAACCATTGGATTTTTATTATTAAAAGTATAACAGACACAAATAAGCCTTAACTCAAGGCAATATACACAAGGCAATACAAAAAAAGGGGAAGGCATGGGAAAGAGGAAGGGAAACAGGGAACGGGGCCAAGGGCTAACATGTACAATATAATATGTCATTCCATACAGGTAAAGTACCACAAAACCAGTATTAGACAACTCCAGATGTGAAAAAGTCACTACAAAAGGTATGCGGGAATATCAGAGGCCAGGGAGGAGGAGGTCCAGGGATCCCACCATGAGAGTATCTTGTTCTTCTTAGATAGGGAGGTATCTGTGAGGGACTCGTAGCAAAAATGGAGGTTTAGTTTATTAACTAGTTCAGACCTGGAGGGAGCAGTAGGGGCTTTCCAGTGTGCTGCTATACAGTGTCTAGCAGCAACCAGAACATTAGAGATTATAGGCCATAGAGGAGAGGGGAGGTCCACCAAGGAAATACCCAAAAGAGCCAACGGGCTTGTTAGAGTGATGGGTAGATGAGTCACCTCAATCAAAATTGATTCAACCTGACGCCAGAAGGCATTGATCAGGGGACATTCCCACCAGACATGTACCAAAGTTCCTAAGGAGCCACACCCCTTCCAGCAGGAGGAGGAGGAAGCCAGATGAAGTTTAGCCAGACGAGCCGGAGTCATATACCACTGTAAGAGGATTTTCCTAGCCTGCTCCATGTGGCCCAAACACGAACAAAATTTTGAAGGGTGGGACAATGCAAAGGACCAATCCTCTCCTGAGGCAGAGAAGGAAAGAAGGGACTCCCATGAGTCCATACAGGGGAGTCTGGGCTGGACCCCATGGAGCAGTAAGGAGTTATACAGAACCGACACCCCATGTGAGATAGTGGTGTTGGGTTTAAAAAATCTCTGACCCGGTGAATCTGCAATAGTCAGGGGATCCTTAAACATAGGCATGTTGCTTAGAAGACTATGGAATTGCATATATGAAAAAAAGTTGAGTCCAGGAGAGAGAAACGGGTTTGGAGAACTGAAAAAGGTAGCATACCAGAGGGATCAAAAAGATCGATGATATGTATTATTCCGGATTGCTTCCAAGGGAGAACAGAGACATCGTCAATGACCTCCCTCTGAGCGTCGAGTGAGACAGAGCGGGCCATATGTGGGAAAACAGCCGGGCAAACAATCGCCCAGAGTTTAGTTGCGGCAGACATGGTAAGTAAAATACCCCCAGGTGTGCTAGTCCGCAGAAGGGAGGCCTCCAATAAACACCTGAGGGAGCCCCTTGGGGCATAGTATGCCTCAATCTGAAGCCAAGGGATGTCAAAGCCCCCATCACACCATAATTTGAGAGGCTCCAGCACAGCCGCCTTATAATAAGCTGCAACTATAGGGACTCCCATCCCCCCCCCTGGAATAGGGGAGCTCCATCAACCTCCTCTTAATCCTATGTGGTTTGCCACTCCAGATAAAATAATCTATAATGGATTGAAAAAGAGAGAGGCTTCTGGAAGGAATGTAAAGAGGCAAGCATCTAAAGAGGTAAATTAGTTTGGGTAGCAGCATCATCTTAACCACTTGCATGCGTGCCATCCATGAGAGCGGGAACTCAGAGAATTTCCCGACATCAGTCCTAAGGTCTGCAGCAAGAGCCTCGCAATTTAAACGCACCAAGTCAGCTAGGCGTGTCAATTTAATACCCAAATAGGTAAAGCCCAGGGGCGACCACAAGAACTGATAGGTAGATTGGATATAAAATTGAAGAGACAAGGGGAGAAAAAGAGGAAAGAGAGTCGATTTTGATAGATTGAGCTTATAGTATGAAACAGCAGTGAAGTAATTCAAGAGAGAAGAGATCGCAGGCAAGGAGTGTTGAAGATCAGAACAGGTAAAGACCACATCGTCTGCTTAAAGACTAATCTTATATTCAATAGGGTCTACCTGAATACCCTTAATATCTGGGGACAGACGGGCGATGGCAGCAAGAGGCTCCATAACCAACGCAAAGATTAGTGGGGAGTGGGGGCAGCCTTGCCGCGTGCCATTGGAAATGGAGAAGGTCTGGGACTGAAAACCAGAAGCACAAACTGAGGCACTCGGATTGGAATATAAGGCCATGATGGCTCGAAAAATGAGGCCACTAAAGCAAAACTTACTCAGTGTCTTCTTCAGATACCCCCAGTGCACCCGATCAAACGCCTTCTCTGCGTCTAGTGAAAGGAATGCACTGGGGAGGCGCCCCCCTCTCCACCACATCCAGCAAATCTATCAAGCGTCTTGTGCTATCCCTCGTCTGCCTACCTAAAACAAACCCTACCTGATCGGGATGTATAAGGGAGGGCAAAACTGAAAGAAGCCGGTTGGCCCACAATTTGGCATAAATTTTTACATCTGCATTAAGTAATGCAATGGGGCAGACGTTAGATGGAGTAATAGGAGGTTTGCCTGGTTTGGGGAGGGTGGCTACCGAGGCTTCCAAACCCTCTCACCTAATGGAGCCAGAGCGAGCCCAAAAGTCAAAAAGACGTAGGAGGTATCGACCCGGGACAGGAAGGAACTGGGCATAGTAGGGAAATGAAAATCCATCTGGGCCAGGGGCTGAGGATTTTTTAGCTTCTTTCACAATTTGGGAGATTTCAGAGAGTAGAATCGGGGAATTTAGAAAAGAGAGTTGGGCAGGAGAAATGTTTGTGAGGTTCGCCCTTTCCAGGAAGGCAGAGATATTATCAGAGGTGGGTTGGGGCACCAAACTGTCTTCCCTGAGATTATAAAAGTCAGAATAGTAAGAAGCGAATTCATTAGCGATTTGGATGGGGTTATAAATCTTTGATGAGTCCGACTTGGTAATAAAGGGAATCCTAGCCTGCGATTCCCTTTTTTTGACACACCTGGCTAATACAGCGCCCGCACGATCCCCCATGGCATAATAATTTGCCCTGGACTTCCGAAGTGCATTGGCCGTAGAGCGAAGCAGTAGCTGCCGGACTACCAGACGTGCCTTATTAAGCTCTGAAAGAAGGGCTGCAGATGGGGAATGCTTATGATGGGATTCTAAAGTCGCAATTCCAGACAAGGCTTCCCTTAGGGACTGAGTATATTTACTAGGGATGGGCGAATCTACTCGCTAGGACTCGTTACTCGGCGAGTAGTAAGGGACTCGCAGGACTCGGTACTCGGCGAGTTTCCCAGTGATGACTCGCACGAGTCCAATGCAAATCAATATCAATCCTAGTTTTGTCAGAAACACTGACAAAACTAGGATTGCCATTGTTTGCATTAGACTCGTGCGAGTTATCACTGGCTACTGTGCCAGTGATAGCAGGGAGACTCGCAAAGTAACTGCTGTTTCTTTGCGAGCCGAGTCCAGTTGTCTTCTCTGTGCAGCTCCAGGGTCCTAGAGCCCGCCTGCTCACAGACATTATGTAGCAGTGCTGAGATTGTTCTCAGTCTGCTCATTCCCTGTGCATGTAGCAGAGAGGACATCGCGTTTTGGACTACGTCGGACGGAAGAGGATTTTTTTAATTAAAGATGGAGTCCCTAATGGCTTTTTTTTTTATTTCAAATAAAAAATTTTCTCTGTGTTTTTTTAACCCTTTATTGGAGATTCTTAGTGGCTGGGTCAAACGTGGCCTGACATTAAGAATCTCGGGCTTAATACCAGCTTGTATAACAAAGCTGGTATTAACCCCTTTATTACCCAGCGTGCTACCGCCACCAGGGCCGCTGGAAGAGCGGGGTTCAGCGCCAGAGGATGGCGCTTCAATGAACGCGCCATCTTCTGGGGCGGCTGCGGGCTGCAATTTGCAGCGGGGGGTGCCCAGAAAGCTTGGGCATCCCTGCGCTGCGGATTCCAGCCCTCAGCTGCTTAGCTGTACCTGGCTAGACATAGAAATTGCGCGGAGCCCCACGCATTTTTTAAAAATTATTTAATGAATTTCAGAGTCAGAGTCTCAGAGTCAGAGTCAGAATCTCAGAATTTCATGAAATAATTTAAAAAAAATGCGTGGGGCTCCGCGCAATTTCTATGTCTAGCCAGGTACAGCTAAGCAGCTGGGGGCTGGAATCCGCAGCGCAGGGATGCCCAAGCTTTCTGGGCACCCCCCGCTGCAAATTGCAGCCCGCAGCCGCCCCAGAAGATGGCGCGTTCATTGAAGCGCCATCCTCTGGCGCTGAACCCCGCTCTTCCAGCGGCCCTGGTGGCGGTAGCACGCTGAGTAATAAAGGGGTTAATACCAGCTTTGTATTATCAGCTGGCCCTAAGCCCGAAATTTATGGCGGTCACGCCAATATTAGACATGACCGCCATGAATTTCTATTAAATTGTTTTAAAAAAAACACAACACAAAGAAAATTTTTTATTAGAAATAAAAAAAAAAGCCATTAGGGACTCCATCTTTAATTAAAAAAATCCTCTTCCGTCCGACGCAGTCCAAAACGCGATGTCCTCTCTGCTACATCCCCTGTGTATAGATATAGATCTCTATGCACAGGGAATGAGCAGACTGAGAACAATCTCAGCTCTGCTACATCATCTCTGTGCACAGACATTCATGTCTGTACACAGGGATTGAGCAGACTGAGAACAATCTCAGCACTGCTACATCAGTCAGCAGGCAGGCTCTAGGACCCTGGAGCTGGCAGCCAGCACAGAGGAGACAGGACTCTTATCTGTGCGAGTCAGCGATTACTTACAAAGTAAACGAGCAATGCAAATAAATGACAAAACTAGGATTGCTTCAGGCTGAAGCTTCCGAGACACATCTGCGAGTTGTAAATCTCACACTACTCGCTATTACTCGCTTCCCCATTCATTAACATTGGACTCGCTAGACTCGCAACGAGTAGCGAGTCCTGGGCTCGGACTCGCTAGAGTCAAGCGATTCCGAGTAATTTAGGATTCGCCCATCACTAATATTTACGCTTATGGATGGCAGCAATTTTAAGCAGGTGGCCCCGCATCACAGCCTTGTGTGCAAACCACAGCACGTCGGGCTGAGTCTCTGGTAAGTCATTAATACAGAAGAATTCCTTAAGGGAGGATTCCAAAAGGGAGACATTGGACTGGTCAGTGAGCAACTGGGTGTTTAAGCGCCAGTGTGAGGGAGGGATGATAGCTAAGGGGTCTTCAAGTGAGACTGTAACTGGAGCATGATCTGACCATGAGATAATACCTATTGAAGCTTCAGTGCAGTGAGAGAGAGCTACATCATCCACCAGGATGTAATCAATCCTGCTGTAAGTTGTGTGCCTAGAAGACATATACGTGTAGTCTCTTTCACTGCAGTGGAGATACCGCCAAATGTCATGGAGACCATGGAGATGGGCAAGAGGACCAGCCTCTCCACTTGAAGTCGAGGGAGCAGAGCAGTCTAATAGCCTCGACATGGGGATGTTAAAGTCACCCGCGATAACTTTATGTCCATGTTGAACGTCTCCAAAGGCCTGCAAAAAGGCTTTCAAAAATTTGAGTTGGCCAGTGTTGGGCCCATATACCGAGGCTATCGTAAATGGGGCATTGTTAATGGTACATAGAATTATCAGCGATCTACCAGATGGGTCAGGAATTGTTTGAACCAGCTGAAAGACCACGTCTCTACTAACAAAGATAGCGACTCTGGCTTTTTTCATGCCTCCTCCTGCAAAAAAGCGATGGGGGTACATATCAGATTTCATTCTGAAATTATCCTGCTCTAGCAGGTAGGTCTCCTGGAGACATACTATCTGATGTCTCAGCTTACAAAGTTGGCGCCAGACCATAGCTCTCTTGCAATAGCAGTTGAGCCCATTAACGTTCTGATAAAATATTGTGATACTCATGATGGGTCATAGAGGACAACAAGTAATAGTATAGCAGAATGATCATATAGTTTCTTTGATGATATGAAGTAAATAACCACCTGAAACAACCTGAGGAAAGTTAAAGGGAAAAGGAGGGGAGGGAAGAACAGACAAAACCAATGGACAGAAAACATAAACACGATGTCCATTCAGACAAGGTCTGAATCACGGGTGACAAAAAGGTCACCAAGGGGCCAAGGCTGACAAGTCAGCAAAACCGTGAAACAACTGTTCACGAAAAGCAAAAAAGCTGAGTTGCAAAGCAACAGACTTGCAAAAAAGGCTAAAAAAAAAAGCCAATTGAAAAAGAAGAAAGGGTCCGACCAGGACCAGCTGCGAAGAAGTCCCTTCAGGTAACCTCCCACTCAGGATCAATGTGATGATCAGCAGCATTAAGAGCATCCGTCTCAGGAAGATGGGAGTTCTTTGAGGCAGGAGAACCTGGGGGGATGAGATCCCAGCGGGTGAGAGTCTTGGCAGCTTGATGAGGAGTGAGGCAAGATGTAAAGGAGCCGTCCTTCTTAATAAGGAGCCTCGTAAGATAATACCCCCAGCGGTACTGAATCTCCTT
>JARQOC010000005.1:184856926-184928527 GCA_033576535.1 Allobates femoralis
GACTCCTTGCTGGCCACCTTAGAAGTCTCCAGTGCTTTCTCTCAAACCATTTTCTAGTGCTTTTTGAAGTGTGTTTTGGGTCATTGTCCTGCTGGAAGACCCATGACCTGCGAGGGAGACCCAGCTTTCTCACACTGGGCCCTACATTATGCTGCACAATTTGTTAGTAGTCTTCAGACTTCATAATGCCATGCACACGGTCAAGCAGTCCAGTGCCAGAGGCAGCAAAGCAACCCCAAAACATCAGGTAACCTTCGCCATGTTTGACTGTAGGGACCGTGTTCTTTTCTTTGAATGCCTCTTTTTTTCTCCTGTAAACTCTATGTTGATGCCTTTGCCCAAAAAGAGAGAACATTCTTCCAAAACATTTTAGGCTTTCTCAGGAAAGTTGTGGCAAACTCCAGCCTGGCTTTTTATGTCTCGGGGTAAGAAGTGGGGTCTTCCTGGGTCTCTTACCATACAGTCCCATTTCATTCAGACGCCGATGGATAGTACGGGTTGACACTGCTGTATCCTCGGACTGCAGGGCAGCTTGAACTTGTTTGGATGTTAGCCAAGGTTCTTTATCCACCATCCGCGCAATCTTGTGTTGAAATCTCTTGTCAATTTCTCTTTTCTGTCCACATTTAGGGAGATTAGCCACAGTGCCATGGGCTTTAAACTTCTTGATGACACTGCGCACAGTAGACACAGGAACATTCAGGTCTTTGGAGATGGACTTGTAGCCTTGAGATTGCTCATGCTTCCTCACAATTTGGTTTCTCAAGTCCTCAGACAGTTCTTTGGTCTTCTTTCTTTTCTCCATGCTCAATGTGGTACACACAAGGACACAGGACAGAGGCTGAGTCAACTTTAATCCATGTCAACTGGCTGCAAGTGTGATTTAGTTATTGCCAACACTTATTAGGTGCCACAGCTAAGTTACAGGTGCTGTTAATTACACAAATTAGAGAAGCATCACATGATTTTTCTAACAGTGCCAATACTTTTGTCCACCCCCTTTTTTATGTTTGGTGTGGAACTATATCCAATTTGGCTTTAGGACAATTCTTTTTATGTTTTTTTCATTGAAGACAAATTAAATGAAGATAATAATACCAAAAAAGTTGTGATTGCAATCATTTTCAGGAAGAAACTGAGTATTATCTGACAGAATTGCAGGAGTGTCAATACTTTTGGCCAACACTGTATACATACTGAATGTTGCTCATTGTAAAAACTGGCAGCACTTGGATCAGCTCAGATGAGCGTTTCTATTGCTCAGACAAATCGCATATTATGCTCATGTATTACTATATTTAAACGGGATATACATTTTCAGATATGTATGCAAAGTGCTATGGAATTAATAGTGCTATATAAATGAATAAATATTATTATTATATGTAGTAAAGCAAAGCATGTGATGCTTCTCATCATTATCTATGAATTTATTTATATTTTTACAATACTCTAAACTGGTCACACCTGGACCTGCCTACATTACCTCAGATATCATATATAGAACCATATAATTTTCAGTTTTAACATAGCCATGAAGCACCTTATGGTTTGCTACATGTGTACATGATCAGAACCAGTAGCAGAATGAAATGACAGAACCACCGTCAGTAGATAAATGCAGCGACAGAACCACCATCAGTAGATGAATTCAGCAACAGAACCACCCATCAGTAGATGAATCCAGTAACAGAACCACCGTCAGTACATGAATCCAGCAACAGAACCACCGTCACTAGATGAATCCAGCAACAGAACCACCATCACTAGATGAATCCAGCAGCAAAACCACCATCAATAGATAATTGCAGCGACAGAGCCACTGTCAGTAGATGACTGCAGTGTCAGAATCACAGTCAGTAAGTGAGTACAACATTAGAACTACCGTCAGTAGATGAATGCAGCACCAAGCTTAGTACAGTGATCCATTTCTGTGTCAGATCAGCCCCATGATATACTTGTATGACATGAACCTATACCTCCCAGTATGTTCCTAACTTTGGTAAGGAGCTGCTGGGAGTTGTTGTTACCATCTTCGTTAGACTTCGGTCCATACAGGAATCACAGTACTGATGAGATGTAGTCAGCATCACAAACATGTACATCCCGGTAACATATAGATGACATCATACCTGATTTGAGTCATTACCGTCCCTTTTGATTTCATGTAGTACAGGTGCCATGATGAGGCTTCATGCCCACAGCTAGTGTCTGCAGACTTGCCTCTTCTACATCTTGAGCAGCACGTCTCGATACAGCTGTATCTTAGCAATCCTAATCACCCTTTACAATACCAAGCAGTAGAATTTGCCCAACTACTTGGATCGCTTTGCATCCACCTACACCAACTCTTTGAGTTACTAAGGTACTTACCAGATAATCTCTGTTATTATACTCTATACACTGTTTCCCCCCCCCCTTTTTTCTCATTTTTGCATACGTTTTGTCCTCTTTTTCTTTTTTCTTGCAGCCTGACGCCTTGTATATTCCTCTAACTCCCTTTGCCTTTTATCTTATACTCTTTCTCCAATCCTCTGTTCCCTCACTTACCACCACACTCTTGCACGCCAACATTCACTTACAGTCGTGCACACTGCAAAGTTTTAGTGCGCACGGTATAGGTATTCACACACAATTGACTACTTAGGGAAATACACCTTGGGAAGGTCCTCTCTTCTTTTGTCAATAATACTGTATTTTATTTCTGTCAAAAATTGTGACTTTTTTTTGTTATGATGTTTAATTTAGCTCAATTTCCTGAGGAAGGCTCATGTTGTAGCCGAAACGTGGGAAGATTTTTCTTTGCACAATAAAATATCAACACGAAGCAAAATTTCTATTTCTCATTTTTTCATTTATGAGTGTGCCGAGGCTAACTTAATATTATCTTTGGTAGCATTTTCCTCAGAGCACCTCGCAAGAGGTTGAGCCGGGTTACACCCTATTACATGCTGAGGCTGGTGAGTCGGATGAACTTATCCTCCACAGCAGAGGTGACTCTTGGTCTTCCTTTCCTGGGGAGGTCCTCATGTGAGCCAGTTTCTTTGTAGATCTTGATGGTTTTTGCAACTGCACTTGGAGACAATTTCAAAGTTTTCCCAATTTTTCAGACTGACTGACCTTCATTTCTTAAAGTAATGATGGCCACTCGTTTTTCTTTACTTAGCTGCTTTTTTCTTGCCATAATACAAATTCTAACAGTCTATTCAGTAGGACTATCAGGTGTGTATCCACCAGACTTCTGCACAACACTACTGATGGTCCCAACCCCATTTATAAGGCCCACTTATTAAACCTGACAGGGAACACCTGTGAAGTGAAAACTATTTCCAGTGACTACCTCTTGAAGCTCATCAAGAGAATGCCAAGAGTGTGCAAAGCAGTAATCACAGCAAAAGGTGGCTACTTTGAAGAACCTAGAATATAAGACATATTTTCAGTTATTTCACACTTTTTTGTTAAGTATGTAATTGCACATGTGTTAATTCATAGTTTTGATGCCTTCAGTGTGAATCTACAATTTTCATAGTCATGAAAATAAAGAAGACTCTTTGAATGAGAAGGTGTGTTCCAGGCTTTTGGTCTGTACTGTACGTGTGTGTGTGTGTGTGTGAAAATAATAATAACATTTCAAGATTGTGATGATGCAGCAGTACGATAGACACAAAGTGCAGATAGGGCCATTTAAAAAAGAGATTTCTTTTTCTCTACATTAAAGTACATAATTAGTGTGTTAAATGTATGACTGATACCTGTGAGGAAAATGCGTATATTTAAAATTAATCAATAGCTGACTCACCTTGGCGGCAAAGCTTGCATGTAGATGCCATGAAAGCGTTCATAGATCTGTAATTACTTTACAGTTGTATTGTGGCTGCGTGAAGCACTGGACTGGTCACTCACATTCACTAGGGTCACACATCCCAGCCGTTTTTGCTTCAGGTCTGTTTTTGTAGCAAAATTTAGCATTTTTTTTCTAAGTCCCAAAAACGGATCTGTTAATGGATGGTGCACTTAGGGGCACCTGCGTTTTTCAAAAACAGAAATCCGGTTTTCCGGGGCTCACAAAAACGTTGCATACACTGTTTTTTGGTGCAGGAAAAAAACCGATCTGTGTTTTTAACATGAGGTCCAATGGGGAAGCTATCCGTTAACACAGGGCACCTATAGGCACCATCCATTAACGGATATCTATTTTTGGTGAAAAAATGACTAAGTCCAAATATTTTCCAAAAATGTCCAGGACCTCAGGAAACACTATTGGCACCCTAAATTTAATGGATCCGTTTGTCAAAGGGCTCTAAGAAGCGGATTTGGATGTGTGACCCTAGCCATTGTGGCGCATGCGCAATGTGTTTTTAGGAACATCGTTATAGCGTCTGCTTGCAAGCTTTGCTGCAGGGGTGAGTTAACTATTGATTAACTTTGACTATACACGTTTTCTACACAGGTGAGTTATACATTTCACACACTAATTATGAACTTTAATGTACAGAAAAAATCTCTTCTTAAAATGGCACAGTCTGTACTTTATGTATACCATACTGTTGAATTATCACAAGCATTAAATGTGTGTGTTGCATGTGTATTTATGTACTTTTACTTTTACTACTCCAAAATGTTGCACCACTTTGGGCTAATTAAAGTCTACTTTTTTTTTATTATTATTTTGGAGTACAGCCTGGTTTACCTTTTTTATGATTGATATGCTTTTTAATTGCATGTTTAAATAATGTTTTGCTCCCACTGTGTATATATAAGTTTGTACTGTTCATATTTTCTACTTTTTGGCATATTATAGTCCTAAGGAAAATTGCAGTAGAAGATCAAGTTTATTCATTTTTTTCTAAAGAAATTTTTTTTCGTTTGTGTATTATGCAAGTTAATCAATCTGAGCTTGTGGTGTTTTACTACTGTATATCATTGATGATGAGGAATGGATTTTGGAAGCCGTTGGTGGGGAGTAGAGATGATCAAACACCTCAGGGTTTGAAGTTGGCTGTGTTCACTGAATGCGGGATGTTAGCTGAATTGTTCGACAAACAATTTGCCGAACACCCTAAATACCCTGAAATCAATGGCAGGCAACATTAAACACATAAAAAGAGACACACAGATCATCTTACCTGTCTCCCGCTGATTGCTTGCTTCCAGGTCCGCTGTTCTGCTCTTCCTCTCACTCATTTCTGATCCCGTCCATTAAGCTTTCTGCATATTCAGTTCACTGATTCCACAACATCTAATCACAGGTGCTCATGGTCTGTGAGAGCGTTTGTGATTGTATGTTACATTTAGACTGCATTTTCATAATCTGGAATGTGCCTGTGCTTGGTTGTCATACACGTTAGTGTATGGCAATCAACCTGACATCATAGGGTGAAAAATAAATACATTTTGGAAAGAAAATGTGTAGGACTCTATTGTAATTTTCAGTCTCAGCATATGCAAAGCTGACAGCTACGAGCTGCCACCCTCAACTGCTTTTTTTTGTTTTGACTGGCAAAAAAAATGTTTAGCATTTGACTGCCCTATTTTTAATTGCCAGCCAAGGTATAACTAGGGAGCTGAAGGCTAGTATTCTCAGCAGGGTGAGGGCCCATCATTTTAACGCCCCCCACATGCTAAAGAATAGCAGCCCACAACCACCCCTGAAAATAGTGCATTCATTTTAGCACCATTTTTATGCACTCTACCCAGCTTATACAGCAGCCCTGGTAGTGGTGGCATGCTGGGTAATGAGGGGTTAATACCAGCTTTGTATTACCAGTTGTCATTAAACCTGAAAGTCTTAATGTCGGGCCAAGTTAGACCTGACCATTAAGAATTTCAAACAAATAGTAAAGAAGACACAACACAAAGAAAAAAAAAATATTAGAAAAAAACACAGACATTTAGGGATACCGTGTTTATTAACCCCTCACCTGCAACCCTCCTTGGATACTCTGCGATGACTTGTTGAAAGGAGATTGTGCTGAAGGATACAGCATCCTCATCACAGCCTCCAGTCACTAAATAAACCAGCTGTGAGCTCTAGTCAGGATGTGCGGTGACTCACTGAGGTCAATTGAGCTCACAGTTCAGGTAAGCCACCATGCTTACCTGATCAGTGACATCAGATAATCTCAGTGAGTCACCGTACACCCAGACTGAAGATTGCTGATCTGGTCACCATAGTAAGCAAGTCAGGTGACCAGATCAGCTGACGTGATTGCTATGGGGACCAGATCAGCTGACTGCGCTAGAGTGATTTGTGCAGAGGAAAGCATTTGCACCAATGCCCAAAATCTTTCGGAGTTCGCTCTTGTGCCGGACAAAGTAGAGTTCAAGCTGAATCCAGATCCTCATCACCAGACATTAACAACTGGGGGTGGAGGGGATGATGAAGAAACTCAGATACCTGAGATGCACACGCACTGTACTGTGCTGTCAGGGAAGAAAGAGGAGGAGGGTGACTCTCAGGGTGAGAAGTGGTAGAACATACAGGATGACAATGAGATTGGAGATCCTAATTGCCATCAATTCAGAAGCACGCAGCTGATTAGCTCAGCAGAGAAGGTGGAGAAAGAGTAAAATTATGACGTTAGGTTGTGGCTTCCCGTACAGACAAGGAGGGCTGCCACCACAACAATCACTGCATTCTCACCCTCAACTCTGCTTCTGCAGTCCGCAGGGGTGGCAAGGAGTGCCGCTCCTGGCCATTTTTTTAAGAGATAAATGTTTTAGCATGCAGACAGCTTGGCTTAAAGGTTGAAGTGTAAGTGACGGGATTTTGGTAGATTAGTATCCAGTAAAGTATAAAAATCACTCCACATTGAAGAAAGTCTGACGCAAAGGAAGTATTTTTTTATTTGTTTACAATGCTACTATGGAATTTGACCACTCGGACCAGCTATACGGCCTTGTTCACAAAAAGACAGCAGAAAAAATGAAAAAAAAAGTAAAAAATGAGAGCAAAGACAAGAACAAACAAGTATACAGTATATACAAGATTTTCAAATTTAGCTTGTCTTGGCAAGTATGAAAATAACATAGATTCACCAGGTAGTTATAGTAGAAAAAATAATTGTGAATAATTCAATCTATTTCAGCTCACCACTCTTGAATAGCACAAATCAGAAAATTGTCTGGTGCTCCAATCTGGTCAATGAGTTAGTTCTCAGGTCACAGACACAAACTTAATGAAAGAAAGTCAAGATCCAGCCTCCTTGTTGTAAAAGAAGAAATGCAGAGAACAATTTTTTCTTCTAATTAAAAATCCATCTTGGACATTTATTGAACATGTATGAATACAAGATGGATTTTTAATTAAAAGAAAAATAATTTCTCCGCATTTCCTCTTTTCCAAATGGATGCTGGATCTCAACTTTTTTTCATTCATTTTCTAAGAAAAAATAAGTAATACTTTTTTGCAAAAGAAAAATAGTAGGAAAAGAGTATCTGGATCAGAGAAGAAGAAGCCAATCATAGGTGAAGAATTTTATGGCAGGCATGAGCATACCAGCTATTATCAGTGCAGTAGATATCAGAAGAAGATAATGGTTAACTGGATTTCTGATCCACTACTAGATGAATATTATCTTCTTCTGATATCTACCGCACTGATAATAGCTGGTATGCTCATGCCGTCTTAGAATTCTCCACCTATGATTGGCTTCTTCTTCTCTGACCCACACACTCTTTTTCCTTTACAAAAAAGTTTATTGAAGATGTCTTTTTTTTCTTATACATACCAGATGAAACTATGCTATTTCAAACGTAAAAATACAAGCTAAAATTGTAAATCTTGTATAGAGTATATATGTATATATATATATATATATATATATATATATATATTGTTTGTTATTGTTCTTCTCATTTTGTTTATTTTTTTCCCTTTCTTCTAGCAACTTTTCGTGAACAGGACTTTATAATTGGGCCAAAACGTCAAATTACATAATCACACTGAAAACAAATAAAAGACACATCCATTACATCTGAATTTTTTGAGTGTCCAGTGATTTTTACACTTTAATGGCCCTTTTTTGATATCACAAAGGATGACCCAACTCACATTATCTGCAAAATTTGTAATAAAAACTCAGTAGTTGTAAATAGGCCAATAATTTGGCTATCACTTGCATGAACCGACATATGGACCAGCATCATATATTTCTTTGGGAATCTAACTGTGCTAAATTGCTGCCTTGTAGGGCTCGCTAATTAATGTCTGCCCCATCAACCGCATCTGCTGCTTCTTCTGCTCCATCATTGTGAGAAGTGTTCTCACTCAGGTCTCCAACCACAGAGCCGCCACTCATTTACCCACTACAATTAGGGTAAGTGACAGCCCTTCAGCTGTTACAGAAGTTACCACCCCAGTTGATGTTGACCAATCTCAGAACAGCACATCTTTATGAAGCCAACATAATAACATTTACGCCTGCAACTTCTTCACAGTTCAGCATTTTTCATATATACTCTTCTCTACTTTCATCACAACATCCATCCATCAGTTATGCAGTTGTGGCCATAAAAAAGACCAGATTTGGCGAGCCTGAACAGAACCGAACATTGAAGTGTCTGCTCATCTCTAGTAGGGATCACATTTGGACATGTCAGTCTGTTAGAAAAGCAGTATGCCTATGGTCACACTTGAGCCCTGGATACATTAAAACCATCAGTTTTTTCCAAGTTGAAAATGTTGAAAAATTGATCCGTTAACGGATCCATAGGCTTCAATGCAAAAAACGCAGTGTCAGAATGCACTGCTAAAAAACTTTATGTGTTTTTTTACTGCACCAAAAAATGCCGCTAGCAGCGTTTTTGGGTGCAGTAAAAAAACGCACAGCATTTTTTTTAACATGTGGCCCTATGGGAAAAGCATGCATTAATGCACGGTACATATAGGTACCATGCTTTAACCCATGCGTTAAAGCATAATGTTTTTTAGGTTAAAAAATGCCATTGTCCAAAAACGGAACATTTGGAAATGCAGATAAAACTAACTGCCAAGTTTGACCCTAGCCTATCTGTTTATTTACTATTTTATAATATAATGAGTGACAAAAGTTAAAGTAAATTTACTTCAAATTTCCAGACAGTCAGAGGCTGCGCTGGCAATATGGCGCAGTGCAACCACAGTGGTGCAAATGGTGGAGATCATGACCTCTTTACCTCTCGCAGTCTCTCCATCCTGGGCCGTACAGAAACATGGCTGACACCCTCCGACATGGCCTCCCCTTCTGCGCTGTGTTATGGTGGACTTAATTACTCCCGCATACCTCGCACTGGCAACAAACACGCTGGAGGAGTGGGTTTGCTCCTCTCTAGCAACTGCACTTTCAACCCGATTCCTCCACCTCCTTCCCTTATCCTCTCATCTTTTGAAGCGAACACTGTTCGTATCTACTCTCCTTCCAACCTACAAGTAGCCTTCATTTACCAACCCCTGGGTCTGACCACTATCTTCTTTGACCAATTCTACATCTGGCTCCTATACTTTCTCTCTGCTGAAATTCCCACCATCATAATGGGCGACTACAACATCACCATTGACACTCACCGGTCAACAGGTTCCAAACTCCTGTCACTTGACTCATCCTATGGCCTCTCTCAATGGTCCTCCACAGCAACACACACAAACAGACACACTCTAGACCTCATCTTTACCTGTCTCTGCTCCCTAACTAAGCCCACAACCTCCCCTCTCCCACTCTCTGACCACCATCTACTTATTTCTCATCCTCATCCTTCTCACCAGCCACCATGTCCACCAACTCACACACCCTCGCAGAAACCTCACACATCTGGATGCTCACACACTCTCCAATGACATTTTACTGCTATCATCTATATCCTCACTCCACGACACAGATAATGCCACAGCTTGCTACAACTCTACACTCGCATCAGCTATTGATGCAGTTGCCCCTCTCATTCATGGCAGAACACAACAAACCAATAGACAACCCTAGCACACAGACTCCACTAAAAATCTGCCGTGAGCATGAAGGGTTGCAGAGCGGCGCTGGAAGAAGACATACTCGCATGAAGACTACACAGCATTCAAACAAGCACCTCTTAAATTCAAGTCAGCACTCACCACCACTAAACAGAACTACTTCATTACCCTCATATCCTCTTTGTCCCACAACCTCAGGCAGTTATTCAACACATTTAACTCCCTCTTCCGTCCCCCACTGCCCCCTCCTACTTCTCGTATCTCTGCAGAAGAATTTGCAACATACTTCACCAACAAGATCGATCATTTTCAGACAAGTCTTTGCTACCCAACCACCACAACCCCCATGTATACCAGACCACTCCTCTCCCCCACTAACCCTCCTCCCCTACATCACTGAAGGAGAACTTGCTCACCTCCTCTACAGATCGCACCTAACCACTTGTGCACTGGACCCCATCCCATCCCATCCCACTTCCTCCACAACCTCACCACAACACATATCCCAGCCCTCTTCAACCTATCACTAACTTCTGTTACATTTCCTTCTGCTTTCAAACATGCAACAATTACACCTATCTTAAAGAAGCCATCCCTTGACCCCACTTCTACTTCCAGTTACCGGCCCATATCCCTGTCCCGTTCGCTTCCAAATCTCTTGAAAAGCATGTCCACACTGTACTCTCATCCCACCTTTCATCCAACTCTCTCTTTGACAACCTTCAATCTGGCTTCTGCTCCCATCACTCCACTGAAACTGCCCTGACCAAAATTACTAACAACTTACTCGTGGCCAAAGCTTAACACACAGTTCTCCGTCCTCCTCCTTCTTGACCTGTCTCCTGCATTCGACATAGAAAACCACTGCCTCCTATTACAGATCCTCTTTTCCATTGGTATCACTGACCTTGCCCTCTCCTGGATCTCCTCCTACCTTTCCAACAGCACATTTGGTGTCTCCCACTCCCACACGATCTCCTTGCCCCATCTCCTCTCTGTTGGGGACCCTCAAGGTTCTATCCTGGGGCCCCTCCTTTTTTCAATCTACACCCTTGGTCTGGGACAACTCATAAAGTCCCATGGCTTCCAGTATCACCTGTATGCTGATGACACACAGATCTACCTTTCTGGCCCAGACATCACCTCTCTCCTGTCCAGAATCCCAGAGTGTCTATCAGCCATATCCTCCTTCTTCTCCTCTCACTTCCTAAAACTCAATGTAGACAAAACCGAACTTATCATCTTTTTTCCATATCACACACCTTCCTTACCAGAATTATCTATCACAATAAATGACATCACACTTTGCCCTGTACCTGAAGTCCGCTGCCTTGGAGTAACCCTTGGCTCTGCCTTGTCTTTGAAACTACACATCCAAGCTCTCGCCACCTCCTGCTGCCTCCAACTCTAAAATATTTCTAGAATCCGTCCCTTCCTCAACCCTCAATCTACTAAACTACTAGTGCATGCCCTCATCATCTCCCGTTTCGACTACTGCAACCTCCTCCTCTGTGGCCTCCCTGCTAACACTCTTGCACCTCTCCAATCTGTTTTTAACTCTGCTGCCCGACTAATCCACCTCTCTCCTCACTATTCCTCCACTTCTCCCCTCTGCAAATCCCTCCACTGGCTCCAAATTCCCCAGCGTATTCAATTCAAACTAACATTGACTTACAAAGCCGTCCATAATCTGTCTCCTCCATATATCTCTGAACTAATCTCCCAATATCATCCAAATTCGTAATCTTCGATCCTTCTAAGACCTCATTCTTTCCTCCACACTTGTACATTCCTCATCTAACTGCCAGCAAGACTTTGCCCGAGCATCACCCATTCTCTGGAATTCTGCACCTCAAATCGTCCGACTGTCCTCCACAATCGGAACCTTCAAGCGGAACCTGAAAACCGATCTCTTCATTACAGCCTACAACCTGCAAAGACCACAATGCCACCTCACCACAAATGGACCCAGTGCTCCACCACCACCACTGGACCCGGCGCTCCATTACCACTGGACCTGGCACTCCACCACCATCAGACTCGGCGCTCCACTTCCATCGGACCCAGGGCTCTGCCTCCACCAGAACAGACCCAACTTACTATCTCTCTCCCCATTGCCCTTTAGAATGTAAGCCCACAAGAGCAGGGTCCTTTCTCCCCCTCCCCTGTATCGGTCTGTGACTGTCAGTTTATTCTTTGTATTTTTAACTTGTTTGTATGTAACCCCTTCTCATGTACAGCACCATGGAATCAATGGTGCTGTATAAATAAATAAATAATAATAATAAGTATAAGATAGGGGCAGGGAGCTTACAGTAAATGGGTTGTTTTGTTTACATTTCTAACTTGGGCGCTGCCTCATTCAATATTCTTGTGTTGAGCGAGGCCACACTCCTTCAGTCGAATTCTACTCGTAGACTGCATTTGACATCCTTGCAGCCAAGTGACCGCCATTCCCAGCTCTGACATTGGTGAATACCAACACTGTACAGTGTGTACAATGGGACAATTCAGAAGTCTGCAGTCACATAGAGTGACAGATAGAAGAACTTCATACTTGTGAATTTAGACTGGACAACCCACTTGAGGCTAATTCAGCTGTCAGTGAAAATCAGTCTGCCCTTGAACTGCAGTGAATGAACTGGCCACGGGTCTCCTGACCTTATCTCAGCATCCTCATAGCATATATGAGGTTGCAGGTAGGGAGATCGGTGCCCAGTCCATTTATTTAAGTCTGAGTTCAGACAAAGTTTCACTGATGGCTAATCAGCCTCGATAATATGTAAACTTTGCATAGATTCAATCACATGCCCCTTTGCAGTAATCATGTCCAATCCCCTCACCTCATAGTAGTATAATAATTACAGTTGTGCTCAAAAGTTTACATACCTCGGCAGATTGTTTGCTTTCTTGGCCTTTTTTTCAGAGAAATGAATGATAACACAAGAACTTTTTTCCACTCATGGTTAGTGGTTGGGTGAAATAATTTATTGTCAGACTACCGTGTTTTCTTTTAAATCAAAATGACAACCAAGCACATTCAAATGACCTAATCAAATGTTCACATACCCTGGTGATTTTGCACAGAGGTTGACACAAAATGTAACCTGTGACCTGTGACCTGTTTGCTTATAATCAGTGTGTATGCAAAAAAGCTGAGTGAGTTTCTGGGATCCAGACAGGCTCTTGTATCTTTCATCCAGCCACTCACAATTCTGGATTGTGAGTCATGGGGAAAGCAAAAGAATTGTCAACAGATCTATGAGAAAAGATAGTTGAACTGTATAAAGCAGGAAAAGGATACAAAAAGATATCCAATTAATTGATAATGCCAGTCAGCAGTGTTCAAACTGTGATTAAAAAATGGAAAATCAGGGCTTTGTAAAAAACAATCCATGATCAGGTAGACCAACAAAAAATTTTTACCCACAACTGCCAGGAAAATTGTTTGGGATGCAAGGAAAATCCCACATATAATATTAAGTGAAATACGAGACTCGCTGAAAACTAGTGGTGTGGCTGTTTCAAGATGCACAATAAGGAGGCATTTGAAGAAAAATGGGCTGCATGGTTGAGTCGCCAGAAGAAAACCATTGCTGCACAAATGACACAAAGTATCTCACCTAAAATATGCAAAACAGCACACAGGCAAGCCTCCAAACTTCTGGAACAAAGTGATTTAGAGTGATGAAACCAAAATCATACTTTTTGGCCACAACCATATACATTACATTGGGAGATGTGTCAACAAGGCCTATGATGAACTCAACACCATTCTTACTGTAAAGCACAGAGGTTGATGACTGATTATGTGGGGATGTGTGCACTGCAAAGGCATAGGAAACTTGGTCAAAATTGAAGGAAAGATGAATGCAGCACATTATCAGCAAATACTGGAGGCAAATTTGCACTCATTAGCCCGGAAGCTGCACATGGTATGCTCTTGGACATTCCAACATGACAACAATCCAAAACACAAGGCCAAGTAGACCTCTCATTGGCTACAGCAGAACACAGTGAAGGTTCTGGAAGGTTCTCAGTCTCCTGACCGCAATATCATTGAGCCACTCTGGGGAGAACTCAAGCATGCAGTTCATGCAAGAAAGCTCAGGAATTTACAGAAACTGGTGGCTTTATCATCTGAGTAAATAAAGAGCCTCATCCACAACTACCACAAAAGACTTCAAGCTTTCATTGATGTTAGAGAGGGTAATACATGATATTAAGTACCGGGGTACATGAACTTTTGATCAGGGTCATTTGGATGTTTTTGGTTGTCATTATGATTTAAAAAGAGAAAACACAATAGCTTGACAATAAATGGCTTCTCCCAACCACTAACCATTAGTGGAAAAAAAGTTTTTGCATTATCATTCATATTCTCTGAAAAAAGGCCAAGAAAGCAAAACATCTGCTGGGGTATATACACTTTCGAGCACAACTGTATTCAGCTGCATGACTCTGGGTTCATTCCAAGTGGGATCTAGAACCTCATCATTATCATTCTGTTTTCACCCTCCTCACTTTCAGCTCTGAACGAACAGTACAGTGTGGTTATTCCTCAGGTATCTGAGTCTCATCATCATCACCTCCACCCTAAGGGGGTTAACATGTGGTGATGAGGGTCTGGATTCTGCTGGTACCATACTTCTTCTGTCCCTGGGTCCAACTCCAAAAGATTTTGGGCATTGCTACAGATACTTTCCTTTTCTGGAGCATGTGAATATTTTGAGCAGACTTCTGATAATAACATTTACTCATTTATATAACACTTTGCATATATTTGCAACACTGTCTCTATTGGGGTTCACAATCAAAACATCCTATCAATATGTCTTTCAAATGTGTGAGTAAACCAGAGTGCCTGGAGGAAACTCACACAAACACAGGGAGAGAACATACAAACTCTTTGCAGATGTTGTCCTTGGTGGGAATTGAACCTAGGACACCAGTGTTGCAAATCTTCAGTGCTAACCATTGAGCCACCATGGAATTGAATGTGTGAACACCCCTGAAGAATTGCCATCTGTGTGTCCCCACAATCAGTTGTGCGATTGTAGAATTGTAACACAAGGTGACACATGGGTAATTTGGGTGCCACCACTGTGTACTGTACTATTTGTGATGTTGAGATGGAGGAACAGGAGGACAGGTCACTTGATGCAGTGGTTTCCATGAACTGTAGCAAAAGCTTCACCTCCAACACCAAGCCTACTCCCCTTTCCAACAACCATTTTGTCAAGGCGGGAGAGGATCAGAGCCACGGTGAGGGTTTTTGTTGTTTCCATAGTGATGAAGGGGCAGACTCTAGAGATGTTCTTCAAATGCAAGCGACAAGACCAGGCGAGAGATTGTATATAGGAGGTAAAGGAGATATTGGTGTCAAACAAAACACTCAGACACTGAATCTGCTGCCTTTAGGGAGGTTAGTGGAGGGCGGGAGCAGAAGAAGTTCAGTTTTGGAAAGGTTGAGTTTCAAATAGAGAGCGGACATGATGTTTGAAACTGCAGCTAGACAGTCATTGGTGTTCTTTAGTACTGCAGGGGTAAGATCAGGGGTTGAAGTGTATAATTGTGTGTCATCAGCATAGAGATTATACTGGAAGCCAAATCTTCTGATGGTCTGTCCAATTGGGGCCGTGTAGAGAGAGAAGAGGAGTGGGAAAAGGTGGGTGTTTTGAGGTCTAAACTAAATAGACCAGGGTGGATGGATGAGGTTCAGTGACATACATTTTGAATCTGAGTATCTACCACACTGTATAACAGACACCTTTTCCATGAGATTATATAATATGTGAAGGGAATACCACCATATTTTGGGTTGACAATTCCTAAAGTGTTTTTTTATCTCATACCACTGAGTTCAAGGGATTGACCCGGACTCTCAAGGATCAACCCCATTCCTTCTAGATTCGCTGAGTATATTGGAACACAGGGGAATCTAGAGGATGATGCATGTATGACCCCCTCCCAGTTGTTGTATAATGGTCAGCAGGGTGAGCCGTTGTGGTACAAGGACACCATAATAGGGGTTTTTACGTTTTGAAAACTCTGTTGTCAGGCAGGGCAAGCCAGGGAAAGAACAGGGTCATTGTTTCCCCCTTTCCCCTTTCTGTTCGACTGTACAGGTTGGGACTAATCGTTCCCTTGCTTTTAAAGAAATCAATAAATGAGACTGGAAGCCAATCTTCTGATGGTCTGTCCAATTGGGGCAGTGTAGAGAGAGAAGAGAAGAGAAGAGGACCAAGGACTGATCCCTGAGGGACCCCAATAGTGAGAGGAAGAGGAAGTGGAGCCAGCAAATGATACACTGAAAGAGCGGTCAGAAAGATAGAAAGAGTACCAGGAGAGAGCTGTCTCCTTTACATAGATGGAGTGAAGCATAGAGAGTAGTAGATGGTGGTCAACAGTGTCAAAAGCTGCAGAATGGTCAAGAAAATTAAGCAGAGAGTGGTCACGATTACGTTTTGCCATCAGAAGGTCATTGGTCACTTTGATGAGGGCAGTTTCTGTAGAGTGTAGGGGTGGAAACCAGACTATAATGGTTCTAGAAGAGAGTGAGTGGAGAGGTAACGGGTGAGGCGGGAGCAGACTAGGTGCTCCAATAGTTTAGAGATGAAGGGGAGATTGGACAATGGTCTGCAGTTATTTTTGCAGGATGGGTCAAGGGAAGTTTTTTTTAATAATGGGGTAGTGATAGAGTGTTTGAAGAAGGAAGGGAAGATGCCAGAAGAGAGGGGAGATTGAAGATTTTGGTTAGGTGAGTAGTAACGACTGGAGAGAGAGACTGGAGAAAGTGTGATGGATTGGTGTCAGTGGTGCATGTAGTTTTACAAAGGAAGGATTTTTTTTGGTGTGTATTAAAGGCACCAGAGTTATAAGTATTCAAATATAGACGAGTGAGAGATAACCAAAGAGGACCGTTACACAGGATCAATGCAAAAATTTAGACAAGCTTTATTGAACACTGCAATATAAAAGACACACACTTAAAACACAAGTAAAAAGTAGTCCACAGACTACATATGAGGTGTGTGGGTATCAACAATGCTGCAAACAATGATCACAGGACATATGGATAAAGCACTGAACCACATCTAAATTGCACCTAATATAAACAATGCCTAATAATAAAGGCATGTATTCAACACACAAATATTGTACATTGATAAATATATCCCTGTAAAAGTAATGATTACAGAAGCCCAAAGGTACACAAGTAATAGTGCATAAAAAGACGTGGCAATATATAC
Organism: Allobates femoralis; assembly: GCA_033576535.1. Lineage (NCBI taxonomy): Eukaryota > Metazoa > Chordata > Amphibia > Anura > Aromobatidae > Allobates > Allobates femoralis. The sequence continues at coordinate 184,874,123 of JARQOC010000005.1, forward strand.
ATATTTAGTAATGTGACCTGATAGACGTTTTTTCATTTTTGTACTCCATCCAAAAAAAATCCCTTAAGGACTGAGGGGTTCCAAGGACATCATTAGCTAGTCCGCACCATGTGCAGCAAAGTTGAATGATGGAATGAGCCCCACGCGTTACGCCCACTGGCTTCCTCAGGGGCCTCTGTAATCATTACAGGAGATTGGGGAAAGTGATGAGTGTAGAGAGTCTGTGAGTGTATAAGGGTTGATGGCCTGAAGATTTTTAAATGTATGATAGGTAGGAGTGTGCTGTGGTGGGTGAGTGTTTGTGAGTCTGAAGGAGAGAATGTTGAGATCAGAGAGAGGAAGAGGCAAATTATCTAAGGAGGAAATTGAACCATTCCAGGTAAAAACCAGGTCAAGGGTGTAACCATCTTTGTGTGTCTTAGAGGTTGAAAGCTGTGAAAAGCCAAGAGAGGTGGTTAGCGATTGAAGCTGGGATGTCAATGGGGAGATGGGGCTGTTTATGGGAATGTTAAAGTCTCACAGAATAAGGGTTGGCAATTCTGAGGACATGAAGAAAAATTATTTACAAGAAGAAAAGCTGGCACCCGATTGGGGCGGTTGTCAGACGCCGCTGAGCACTTGACTTGGATCAAGACCAGAGGAGGGGTGAGCTTCCCATTTCATATATCCTATTCAACATGCAGAAAAATGATAGAGGAACAAAGTGGATGATCCTGGGGGGCATTATACCATTACTACTCTGAGCGAGAGGGGATGGAATATCTTAATGGTGTGGACCTCAAAAGAAGGAAATAAGAGTGATAGGGCTGGGCGGATTACCTGGAAAGTACATTGTGGGGTCAGGAGTAGGCAGACTCCACCACCATGTCTGTTCCCAGGTCTCGGGGAATGGGTGAAATGAACCCACCATGAGAAATGGCAGCAAGGGTAGCAATGACTGAATCCTGGGTCCACGTTTCAATGAGGGCCAGCAGATTAAGAGAGTTGGTAGCAAAATAGTTGTGGATGAAGGGAAGTTTGTTGCATACAGTCCGTGGATTCCAAAGTACGCAGTTAACAGAGGGAGATAAAGGTGTGCAGGTAATGTTAATAAGGTTAGTAGGGTTTCTATTTGTGATGGGAGAGGGGTTGAAGTTGGCATAGGGTGGACCAGGTTTGGGAGAGATATCACTTGACAGGAGCAGCAGCAAAAAGAGAAAGCAAATAGTTTTTGTTTTTGTGACATGAATTATTATACAAAACTTTTGAATATGATGTACTGAGACTCTTCAGTAAACTGAACGTAGCATGGGAGCTGTACCAAGGGTAGGGAAGGAGAGAGGGCCTAATGTGAATGAGTGGTGATCGTGGGGCGATGGGGTGGAAAAAGTGGATAGCAAAAGCACATAGGAAAATTAACCATTAAATAAAAGACATGGTAAAGATTGATAGTGAAAAGAATTATACACATTGTTTTCAGTGGTTTCAGAAAACATAATAATTAGTCATGAGAGAGTACTGTATTATTCGCACTCGCTGTACTCGTAAAAGCAGTTTTTAATACTTGCATACTCATCCGAATAGCAAGTATAATGTAAGTCAATGAGCAATAGGCTCCACCCATACACATCCGGCTATAAAACGAGTCTTTCTGGGATAGGGCGGAAGGGTGGTTTTTTTCATATTTTCTCAGCATAAAACACCTTGCCCAGAGAGAGCCTAACATTCAAGCTGCTTACCCTGAGGTGCCAACTCCTATTGTTTACTGAAAGGAGCTTTCAATGTATGTCAGATTGTTAATGATCAACAAATCACTCACGAGCACCAGCGATACTCACTGAGTAACGAGTATTGTGAATACCATACTATTTGCTCATCACTAATAGTAATCTAATTTATATTTACTGCTATACAGACAGATTTTTCAGTTCATACTTTTGCTTGAATCTGGTTATCCACTGCATTGTAATACCCCTGACAGGCTACAATTCACATATCCATTGGGGGGTCTACAAATAGACAGCCAACCCTGGCAGTATATTTTTTGTTTGCAAAGGTTTATCTTGCAGTTTGTTAAACACAAGGAAAGGCATCTGCATGTTTCTATTGGCATATTCTGAGATTTATAGCATGGTATTACTAACATTTGAAAAAATATGAGTTTTTAGTTATATGGGCTATATTAATGAAAAGCACTACTTGAGATGTAACTGCAACCTTGCAAGGATTTTAACAATTTGGGGTGTTTTTAGCATGTGATAATATTGAAAATTGGAAAGTGGTAGAGGAGGCATATTTTACATAACGTGTGTCATGCTTATAGGTTAGTAAGTTTTAAGCAGGTCCTTATGACAAAACTTCGAAACTTCATCCCCTATGAAAAATTTTTTGAAATTGTTAGAATATAATAAGAATTTATGTGATTGTTTTTTGCTATTGCTAAACTAAAAATTAAAGATATAAAAAATATTTATTAAAAGGGATTGTCCACTACTTCGACAACTCCCTCTCATTCTATTCTCAGCCCTCATAAAAATAAAAAAGTCTATATTCACTACCAGTGCCACTGTAGTTCTAACTTATGTTCTTGGGACACATGGACATTGTTGTGACACGCAAACTCTGCTACCAATCAGCGCCGGCTTCCTTCTCAAATCACCACAGAAGAGTCCTAGTGCGGTCAGATCCAAGAAAAGTCCTGAGCTATACCTATGCTGAGAGGAAGATTGCTGAAATGAGCTGAGAGAAAGATACATGATCTAAGCTTAGAAGAAGATTTGTGACCTGAGCTGAGAGCAAGACCTCTGACCAGAGCTGAGAAGAAGATGCATGATGTGAGTTGGGAGGAAGATCAGTAACCTGAGCTGAGAGGAAGATCCATGACCTGAGAGGAGAGGAGTATTTGTAACCTGAGCTGATAGGAAGATCCATGATTTAAGCTGGGAGGAAAATCGTTGAACTGATCTAAGTAGAAACCCTTGACCAGAACCAGTAGAAACCCAAGGCCCTTACCAGTAGAATAGCTGTGATCAGCACCAGCGGAAGCCAGTGACCTGCACCAGTAGAAATGTGGCACCCCTGGGTCAAAGTGCCACAGTGTTATCACTGCCCCCGGGTGGTGGTGTCACGAGAGAGCAACAAAAGGGTCTTCTCATCAGGCAACACACACACAACATTCACACTTCCAGGCCAGAAGGGGGAGACCAAGCCCGGGTTGAGGGTAATATCTGCTCCAGTAAAGGACTGAGAAACTACAAAAAACATGATTCTGCCTATTCCTTGTGCCTGTCGTCCTGCATCTCACACATAGACTATTTACACTGACCCGGGGATTGGCTTAACCCGCAGAGAGCCGTTCCATCCCAGCTGCCCGTCCATCACCCTGGAGGTTTTGCAGCAGCGGTGGCCATCCCTAGCTACACACTACGGGTTGCATCACAAAAACTCCCCTGTATATAACCCCTTTTTCAATTGAAGCCCAGGGCATGGAACCGGGTCACGTTCCCCGTGACTTCCTCCAGACACTGCAGCAGCTAGTCTTGGTCCCGAGTACTCCATCGCCCTGCAGGCTTCTCAGTTCCTGGCTTCACGAACAAGATCCCGTGCCCATTAAATCGGGTACTGTGTGCCATGAATTGTGTGAAATACGTGTTTTGGACTGTCGCCATTACTAACGCGTATGGCGTGCTGGATACAGAGTGGGCGTATTATCATGGGTGGTACCATTCAAATAGCGCCAAGCGAGGCCAACCTACACTCTGACAACATCCAGTGGGGACGAGAAACCCTGTCCCACCATGGAGAGAAAATTGTACGCCCCGACGGAAGTGAAAGACCGGAAGGGTCAGAATTAACTAAGGGGGTGGAAAGATGTTGCAACCAAACTATCCCGTGCAGCGAGTGAACGATGCTGGCCCTGTGGTACAAGACATCGACAGAGCACCTGGCTGTGCTGCAGAGCAAGGGATGTCACCGATTATGCCGTTCCTGATGCCGTACACCCCGGGAGCGACGTGGCTGCCACAATACCCAGGTGAGCCCAATACCCTCACTGACTTTAAAGAAAAGTTGGATAGCTATTACAGGGTGTACCCCTAACAGGGCCAGTGCATCAATATATTAAAAGGGATAGTTAACTGGTCATGTGCAGTGAGAAACAAAGTCCTGGTCGGATACTGACAAAGACACTGTAGAACATGTAATTGCCAGGTTGAAAGCTACTTTTGAAACCAGTGTTGATGCCCGAGCAAAAATTACATTCTTTGGGTGGCAGCAGAAACCACAAGAGAGTGTGTGAGACTTTGTATTAAATTTACAAGAGGCACTCAGAGCACTCAAACAGGCAGAACCCGCCTTGGTGCAGGGGGAAGATAAACTGCTTATTGACCAATTTGTTCATGGACATTTATTTCCTACTCATAGAGGACGGCTGCGGATGATGGCTATACAAAACCCTGATTTAAACTTTGTACAATTTAAAGAAAGGGCAATCCGCATATTACAGGCAGAAGAGCCTCACGATACAGACTCTGCCCAATGCTTAGCTATGGCATACCAGCAATCGGGAGTGCAAATTCCACTAGCCATGTCAGGGGCTAGTGCTAAACCTCAGGAGGCCATCACCAATGAGGCTCTTGATCAAAAGATTGAAGCCCTAACAAAAACTGTAGCTGAGATGGCCAGAGTGATGCAGGAGCTGCGTGGATCCAAGGCCGTGGAAAAGATTGAGTTGGCTACAAGTAGAGAGGATGCCCCGTGGATGAGATCCAGGAGGTAGCCAGCGACCCAAGGACGTCCTAGTGACCGTTACAACCCAGATGGACAGCCCATTTGTTGCCGATACAGAGAACCAGGTCACTTTGCCAGGGAATGTACTTTAAAATAGGATCCCCTTGGGAAAGCGGACTGCCCCCCAGGAGTAAACTCACAAGGTCCACTAAGTTGGCGGGACAGGTACGTGGGAGGACGTCCATACCTGTCGTGCTGGGTGGCATTTTCCTGAATGCTCTGCTCGATAGCGGCTCACAGATCACCTCCATACCTTATATCCTTTATAAACAGTACTGGGCTGATTCAGACATTACCCGTGGCCCAGATGATGACTTTAACATATTGGCTAGTAATGGTAAATTAGTACCACTAGTTTGGTTTAAAGAGATGACCATTAAAGTAGTAAGAGTAGAATTAAAAGATCAAAGGATAATAATTGTTGATGTTCATGAACGTAATCCAACTATTCTGCTAGGAACAAATGTGATAGAAAATTGTCTTGCAGAGATTATTGTTGTTTTTACAGCAGATTGCTGAGACTGCCAATTCCAGGCAGCAACGAGTCCTGCGGAAGGAAAACAAAGTGTTGAGATAGAAAGTAGAGTTGTCTCGAGGAGAAATTTGCAGTGCAAAGGTAAGTGACCCGATACCCATTGTGATACCTCCCAAAGCTGAAATTTTGGTCTGGTGTAGAGCTGCAATAGGCCTTAGAGGGCGAGACTATCAAGCCCTGGTAGAACCTGTGTACTCAGACAGTAGGCCCACTGTACTGATTGCCAGAGGAGTAGTTGAGGTACATAGGGGAAGAGTGCCAATACGCCTTTTAAATTGTGGAAAAGAGGAGGTGATCCTACCAAAGTATGCTACCATGGCTAAATTGTACACTGATAACAATGCCATCACAATAGTTGAACTCTTGAACCTGTCAAATCAGGCAGAGGGCAATGGCTCAGAGGGAAAGCTGGAGGATTGGTGCCAATATCTACATGTAGGTACCAGTTCTACACCCTCTCATCAAAAGCATGGAGTATACCGGGTAGTGAGAGAGTATAAAAAGATCTTCAGTAAACACCCACTAGACTTAGGGCAAATCAAAGGGGTAGAACATCACATACCCACAGGTGATCATCCACCCATTAAGGAGAGATATAGACCCATACCACCTGCTCACTACCAATGTGCAAAAGATATGCTCAAAGAGATGAAGGAAGGAGTAATAAGAGACAGTTGTAGCTCCTGGGCAGCTCCTTTAGTGCTAGTGAAAAAGAAGGATGGGACTATGAGGATGTGCGTAGATTACCGGTAGATCAACCGCATTACACAGAACGATGCATACCCATTACCCAGAATAGAATTACTAGCTGCATTTAAAATCTGATAACTATTTTTACACCTTAGATCTGACTAGTAGGTATTGGCAAGTTTCTGTGGCAGAGGCTGACCTTGAGAAGACAGCATTCACCACACCGATGGGCCTCTGCGGGTTCAATTGTATGCCGTTTGGACTCTGCAACGCACCTGGTACATTCCAAAAGTCAATGGAGTGCTGCCTAAAACATTAGAACTTTGAAACTGTTCTACTGTACCTGGACGACGGCATAGTATACTCCAAGACATATGAAGAGCATCTGCAACACTTGGTGGAAGTGTTTGAAGCCTTGTCCGGCTATGGTATGAAAATAAAGCCATCCAAGTGTCACATACTAAAATACAGTACCTTGGCCATGTATTAAGCTCAGAAGGTGTAGCACCGGATCCCGAGAAGGTTACCATGATAAGGGATTGGCCAAGACCCACCAGTGTGAAAGAGGTGAGGCAATTCCTGAGGCTGGTCAGCTACTACAGAAGGTTTATAAAAGGGTTTACAAAACTGGCAGCCCCTCTACAAGACATCCTGGTAGGACAGTCTAAGATATCAAAGGCCCGAAGTCCTCCATTAAAATGGAATGATGAAAAGGAAGAATCCTTTAAGAAGCTGAAGTGGGCTTTGACAGGGGATGAAATTCTGGCTTAGGTTAGGGTCACATTTGCACTTTTTTCATGCTTTTTTGGAGACCTGCCTTTTTAAAAAAGCATGTAAAAACGCACCCATAGGCCCCTATGTTAAAAAATGCATGCCCTACTAGCAAAAACGCATGTCTTAATAGCAAAAATGCATGCCTAAAGTGCCATGCGTTTTTGGCATGAGTTTTTGCACTTATGTGAGTAGCTGACATCAAAAACGCATGCAAAAACGCATGGTACATTAGTACCAATTAGTACCATCCAAAAACGCATGCGTTTTCCATAGGGGCCCATGTTTAAAAAACGCATGCGTCTTTAAAACAGCACCAAAAAATAGTGCATGAACTTTTTTTGGTGCTGATTTAAAAATGCATGCAAAAACGCAGGGTGCCATCAGACACCTTAAAAAACGCATGCTGAAATGAAAAAAGCATGCAGAAAAGCATACTTTTTTTGAAGGCACTAAAAAAACCAACTGTGACCCTAGCCAAAGACATACAAAATAGCTATAAATTGGAGGTAATAACTAAGGGACTAAAGAGGATGAGGTCTACACATAAACATATAGGGAGGGGCAGTATAAGTTTACATTGACAACAATGTATACACTAATAATATCAAAGTGTAAATTCAACCAGAGCTTATTATTAGTGTATGCATCACTTTTAATCTACACTAATAGTATCCCTCCATACATATTTGTGTGCAGACATCTTTTTCTTTACACCTGAGTACTTCTGATTTTATAACTCATTTTTTATGTTTTCTGCCACCTTTTTCTACTTTCAATAAAACATTATTGTTTATTATAGTTAGTGGATTTATGGCTCCATGCTTTTTATAGAACTCATACTAGTTTCAGAATTTATTCCCCTTCTTTAAGAGGCTATATTGTGGCTTATAACTTCTTTTATTATTTATTTGTGCTACCATATTGGTGTAGATTATATTTATTATATTGATTCAATCATATTGCAACATTGCAAATTCAGTAATATTCAGACAAGCTATTTTGTTTAAGCAAAGCGTGGGAGCCATGGTTGGAAAAACATCATTTTAAGTGCACAGAAACCCCTCTGGCTAGTGTCACACTTGAGGGATTGAAGCGCTAAAAGAAAAAAACGCATGGTCAAATGCAACACTGTTGACGCTATGCGTTTTTGCTAAAGCACCCAAAAACGTGGTAAGTAATGTTTTTTGGTGCTTTTGCAAAAACGCATGCATTTTTTTAACATGGGAGCCTATGGGAAACGCATGCGTTAACGCCAGCGTTAAAATGACATAAAAATGGCAACAGAAAAAAACTGCAACCATTAACGCTGCCTCCAAAAAACAGCCTCCCAAGTGTGACCCTAGCCTCTGACCGTAGTCATTACTTTTTTCAAGCAGATATATTTCATTTAAAAATGTTGCATGTTCATACTGTATGTAGGTGAGCATTGTGGAAAGAGAAAGTGTTACTTTGTCAAAACTTAGTGCAGTCACAGTGTTTCAGGCATTACCTATTACAATGCCCAGCTGTAGGTGATGGGGAGCCATACATCATGAGATTTGCTTACTGATACAAAGGAGCATCTCATCTGTTCTCTCAGTTTTGTCACTCATGCTCGAAAACTGTAAAACAACCTGGCAGCACTCACGTTTACAAGAATAAAAAGACTGAGGATAGGAAATGTTTTCAATTCTCTATATTGTTGCTGTTGGGGATGAAGAGATGTTCATTCTGGAAGATATAGAGAAGATGATGGAGGAGATGGAGTAGATGGAGAAGCAAATGCCTCATGTTGGTAACAACCCTAGTGCCCAACATTAGTTTAACCACTTTTCCTGCTTGAGGTAGGACATAGCAGCAGATCAAAACATGACCCACCGGGGCTCTTTTTGTTTAACAAGCCTCCCCCCTTCAGATCCTAGATTAAATATTCCTCCAGCCACCTAACCATCCTTTTCCCAGCACAGCTGCACACTTCCCATTGAGGTACAGTAAAACTCTATGGTAGACTGTTTTGATAACTTGGAAGTCAGCCCATTTCTACGTGAATTCAAACTGTTCCTTACTGCAACAATTTTTTAAGTCATTTATTAAACTCCTCCACTTATTTAATTTCCACTGTCTTTCTAGGGATACTTGTGGTGCTCACAGGGTTTCTGAAAATACCACCTTGAAGGTCATAGAACTCAGCTTCTTCCTAGCTGCCCAAAATCATTTATATGGACCTTTTATCTCCCTACTGGCTATGCTATTGTTACCAATGTGTACCACTACAGTTGGGTCTTTCCCAGCCCCACTCAGCAACCTGTCTAGCCAATCTACAGTATGATGAACACTAACACCTGGAAGACATTATTCATCACACATGATTATGTTCTCATTGACAGATGACCCTTTCTTTCTGCCTAGCTATAGAGTTCACTACCGCCAATGTCGGTCTGGCCTTTGCTGCACTCTTTTTTTCCCCTTTACAACAGCAATCATTCTCCAGGTTGCTAAGAACAATGTCTTTCTATAATGATAATAGTCAAATTGCATAGTTAATCTCAGGCAAAACAACATATTTCCTAGGGGGTGCCATCTCAGGACTTGCATAACTAGCATTTTTTTTAATTAACCAATTACCTCCCTATGTTATCTGATATTGCTCCTCTCTACAGTGTTCATTTTAGGACATGGTCATATATCAAAGTCAAACATCAGAAATACTCTGTCTGATACCTGATTATGATTTTGATAAATGATACCTTGTTAAAACTTTGACTTTGATAAATGACTTTGACATATTACTTTGACTGTAACAAATGACTTCGACAAATGACCTTGATTTTGACAAATTATTTTGAAAAAATATTTTGACACATGACTTTGAAAAATGACTTTGATAAATGACTTTGACAAATTACTTTGATAAATGCCTTTGACTTGGATAAATGACTTTGATAAATGACTTTGACAAATTACTTTGATAAATGCCTTTGACCTTGATAAATGACTTTGATAAATGACTTTGATAAATGCCTTTTACTTTGATAAGTGATTTTGAAATGATACCTCACTTCTCAAACATCAACATCAAAATGAAATAGATTTTTCCACACACTATCAAGACTACATGCGTAGTCGTTTAGCCAAACAAAATGAGTTTTGTAAACTATTTTGCTTAGTGGGTGACTGGTTAGAATATCTGTCTTTGGAGGAGGGAGTTCTGGGTTTGAGCCCTATGTTTTCCCTTTTTTTATTATAATTATTGATTATGCTGGTTAATACAAAACTTTCAGTCATGTTTCACTTTTAGTATCTAACAATCTGATGATCATTCTGACATTTTAATAAAAGACTTTCAGACATTCTGTATATGTACATGGTAAATCATATAACCAAAAATAATTGGGGGGAGGCACTAATTTAGTATATATCTATTTACAAGAGACTGTACATTTGCATAATTGTTTAGGAAAGGGTCTAATTATTGTATAGAAAAATGTTGTTTTCATCCATCCACAAGCTGCAAAGAAATCCCTTTTCAGTGTGGTATAATATAATGGAGCTTGATGTGTTCAAGACCCACATTTGAACAATTCTTTATTTTACATTGTTTTGGTTTGAAAGGATGGTAATAATAGTAACTTAAAAAAAAACATGATAACACTTCCCTCTTGGGGATTTGACCTTTCATACTGTCCCACTCCAAGACAAATGGACTTTCATGGATGATTCTATGATAATTAATTATTGTCAGACATCATGATCAGAACATTTTTGCACACAGACAATCCACATGTTTAGTCTCTTAGCCAAAGAAAATCTGACCTCTGTGCTAGCAAGTTGTGTGGTGTAGTGGTCAAATCTTTTGCTTATGGAAGGCAGGTCTTTGGGGTACAAAACCTGCTTTTGTTGTTTTTCATTATATAAATTATGCTCGTTAATAGACAACGTCCTGTCATGTTTCACTTTTAATATCTGACATTCTGATGATCATCCCGATGTGTTAAAAAGACTTTTAGACATACTGTATATTTACATGGTAAATCATATAACCTAAGATAATTGGTTGGGAGGCACTAATTTACTATCTATTTTCCAAGTGGCTGTACATTTGCATAATTGTTGGTAAAGGGTCTAATCAAATTATTTTACAGATTTTTTTTGTTTGTAGAATCTCAACAACTAGCTGTAAACTCATGAGAGTTTGTAGCCACTTCTTGGGTGGATGCAAACAAAATTTTTCTGTAAAATAATGTTATCATTAGTAGTCCTGAGTGAATCTACTCGTCACTATTCAGTACCTGTCATTTATCAAAGTCATTTATCAAAGTAATTTGTCAAAGTCAAAATCATTTATCAAAGTAATTTATCAAAGTCAAAGTCATCTATCAAAGTCATTTATCAAAGTCAGTCATTTATCAAAGCAAACTGTTAAAGTCATTTGTAAAAGTCATTTATCAAAGTAATATGTCAAAGTCATTTGTTAAAGTCATTTGTCAAAGGTCATTTGTCAAAGTCAAAGTCATTTATCAAAGTCATAATCAGGTATCATTTATCAAATTCAAAGTCATAATCATGTGTCAGACAGAGTATTTCTGATGTTTGAATTTTATATATGACCTTGTCCTAAAATGAACACTGTACCTCCCCTCTAATGTCCATATCAATGACCTAAGTCAGCACCTGCTCTAAACTGTTGTCCAGCTTTGCAATGCTCCTGGGCTTCCAAATAGAAGTACAACACTCTGTCATCTAGTGCAGATAGTCTTACCCTCAAACAGCTTTTCATATCATTCATGCATCTCACAAAATACACAATTATCTGCATTGATGATGCAGCAAATACCTAAATGATATCTGTCAGGTCAAAAATATATATGTAGCTGCTATCATTTTGTAATTCCTCGCTCTAAGCTTTCCCTATTGATGTATTTCTTTAATTTATATTTCCCTCCTATCTTCTGTAAACTTCAAATAAAGAGATTCATTTCATCTGTCAATCTCAGTGAATGATCCATCTAGTTCTCTGCTGTCCACTCCCCATAGGATGAATATTCATGTCACATATTCACATCACATGACTGCTCAGGACATCAGTAGGGGAGGGACTGTATCCTCCTCTCTGATTTCTTTGCAGCAAAACAAAAGGTCAACTACAACTCAGAATCTGTCACAGGACAGCACAGATTCCTGCTTAGAGAAACAAATGGAGTCTAGATTAGATATGGCAGACCTGCATTATCTCTCTTCCTCTGTGTCCTCAACAGAACAGACGGCCCTGAAACTGAAACCCCACTGCACTGAGAGCAGAGGGAGGAGGGAGGAGAGAGCTGCTGAGAGGGAGGAGAGAGCTGCTAAGAGGGAGTGCATAATTAAATGTCAGTTTATAACACAGCAGGACTAATCCTCATTGCTTAGAATGGAGAGGACTAATGCAGGAGCTCCCTGCAGGGTCTAAAAATACTGATAACATGAAAACTACAAAGGATAGAATAATGATTTCACATGTTTTTAAAGGGACACTGTCAGGTCATTTTTCAGTATGATACTAATGTTACCTTAATGCCTGGGCAGACATTTTAAAAACATGTAAAATCATTATTGTACCATTTGTAGTTTCCATGTTATCAGCATTGTCCGACCCTACAGTGAGCTCCTGGATTAGTCCTCTCCATTATAAACAAACAAGAATAGCACTCCCTCTCAGCAGCTCTCTCCTCCCTCCTTCCTGCTCCCTTTGCTGACAGTGCAGTATTAGGTTTCAGTAACTTCTGTTCTGATGACACAGAGGGAGAGAGCTATTGCCGATCTGACTTCTCTAGACTCCATCTGTTTCTGTAAGCAGGCATCCTGCTGTGAAAGTTTCTGTGTTGTATTTGACCTCTTGTGATACTGCAAACACAGAGAACAGAGAGGAGAATATAGCCACTCCCAGTCATCTCCTGTGCAGTGATGTAGTGTGAGTATGTGACATGCATATTCATGCATGGGGAATGGAGAGCAGATAACTAAGTGGATCACTCACTGTGAGTGAGAGATGGAATTAATCTCTTTATTTGAAGTTTGCAGACGATAGGAGGTAAATAGAAGCAAAAGAAATACATTAATAGAGAGAGCTTAGAGGAGGAAAGAGAAAATGATAGCAGTTACATATGGGTTTTTGACCTCACAGTTTTCATTTAAAAGGTCTGCCCAGGCACTACTCAAGGGTAATAATACTCAAGGGTAATAGTAATTTATCATACTGAAAAATGACCTGACATTGTCCCTTTAAAGCGTAATTGTAATTTAATTGAAAAAAAAAAACAATACTGCACTGGTTGTTCACGATGGGTCACATAGCAGCTACAATAATATTCTTTTTTGTGCCATATGACTTATTTTCTCACATTTTTCTGTCCTCTTTTAAAAAAAGCATTTTATGGCTGTGTGGACATGGCCAGTAGCTGATAGGAAACAGTGCACAGTGTGTGTATTTTCACAACTTCTGAGAGAAGTGGGGAACCAGCAGACAAGGCATTATAAGAGCTGTGACAGAGCTGTTTCTGGGGAGTTTGCCCTGATCTTGACATTCTGCCGTTGCTTAGCCACTGTGGTGTAGCCTAATCAGAAACATTGTTTGCTCATGAGTTGCATTCATGAGTGTAGGCCATGCCCCCTCCCTTATATGGTTACATGCCTGTAGTGACTTTGAAGACAGATCTGACTTACGGTACCATTACACGCTTCAATATCGTTAAGATATCACCAACAATCTCATGGGCACGTAGTCATTAGGACATCGTTTAGAGAACGTTGGTGAGATGTCACACATATAGATATCGTGCACGACGCACCAACGATGTGGCAAGCAGCCATCGTTCGCACAACCCAGTGAAAGATACTTGTTCACTGTTGTGAATAGGGGAAGTCGTTAACAATATCATTATCACGGTGTCACACACAACGATGCAGCAGGTTGGCTGAACAAAGATCATCTGATTTGAGAACATGTTCTCAAATCTGTGATCAACGATCCAACGAGTTATCGTAGTCGAATATCGGTGTTGCACGCAGGGGTGCACCAAGCCCCTCTGCCGCCTGAGCCGCGGCACCGATTACGGGGGGGGTGTGGGGGTGGGGGTGCTAGTGGAGCCCAGCACTGCCGCCCCCTGAGCCGCGGCACCGATTACGGGGGGGGGGGGGGGGGTGGTGCTAGTGGAGCCCAGCACTGCCGCCCCTTCTGCCACCTGAGCCGCGGCAGTCATTGCCGGCCGCGGCCTTGAGTACCGGGGGAGGGGGGGGTGCTATTGAACCCTGGGCAGAGCTGCCGCCCCTTCTGTGCCTCTCCCCGGGTCGCCGCTTACCTGCGGTGAGCGGCCGGCGCCATGACAGGGGGAGGCTGTGTGCATGAGGCGCCGCCCCCTTCTGCACTGCCGCTCCCCCTGCCTGCTGCCGCCTGAATGACAGGGCTCACACTGTCCAATGGACGGTGCGGCCCTGGTTGCACGCAACGACGTACTAACGATGTCGTTTGAACCACTCCAAACCTGTGATGTTTGAGAGATATCGTTGACGATCTCATAGCATTTAAAGGGGCCTTTAGAATGAACATATGTGTGATTCACACCAAGTGTAGTTGGGACACCTTGTGGAAGTTTTACGAATGGTTTGAAACCAGAATTTTCTAATGAAGTATGTTAGAAAGTTTATTCAAATCCCTTGCTCTACATTATTAAATAAAAATTTACACAGCAGTTGTACTTTACATAGGGATATTATGATAGTGTTGTAAGTGATGGTTCTACCTATTGATTACCCAAATGGCAATATTTATCACCTCTCTTACAGCTGGTAAAAGTTCTTAGTGGAAAACTGTTTTAAAACAGTTACAGTACATTTAATTGCATTAAAAGATCTCTGTTTGATTTTCAGCAAGAGGTAATTAGGTATACTCACCGAAGTTTTGACACTTTTTCTACCCCTTGCATCTAGCAGATGGCTGCAGATTCCCCCAGGAGGTGACACATGCGTCCAGACAATTCTTAGTACCAATTCGGTGATTTTTTTGCTTAAAGCTAAATTATACATGTGTTATACATGTGGCTAGGTACTCGTGAGAGTAAGGGCCCTTGACGATGGGTCACGAGCTTACGATATTCTGGTGCCATAATACCAAACTGACACCTTACATCATTTATTATAATGTCAACTTGCATCTTTTTATCCATTGCAGTTGAGGTTGTTTTCCTCTAGGGGGCGTCTGTCACAGTGATGCATGTCCTCAGTGCTGAGCGGCCCGCCCGGTCTGGGGGCGTTACCAATAGGCTGCTCAGACACTATGTATCACCTGGATGTAAGTGGCAGAGGCCTAGTGGAGTCCATGTGTCTGCATTCACCACCAGCCCCCTCCTTGTTAGCATGGCTGGTCGCCTGGTTGCCACAAGCCGCCCCCATGTTATGGGTTGCAGGGGGCTGTGCACCGGTGTCTGGACGCATGGGTCACCTCCTGGGGGAATCTACAGCCATCTGCTAGATGCAAGGGGTAGAAAAAGTGTCAAAACTTCGGTGAGTTTTTCTATATAATTCTTAGTACCAATTCGGTGATTTTTTGCTTAAAGGTAATTAGGTATATCAACTATTTAAAGTTACAGTTGTGTATGGTAATGCTTTGACTGTCTTTATAGTTACAAGTTCAGATTGATGTCCTCTCTGCAGCATATCTACCGTACATAGCAGGATGTCAATCAAGGTTTAAATGCAAAGAATACAGAGCACTCACATTTCACTGCATTCTGAATGGTCGCAGCACCTGCACTGCTCCAATGGCTGGAGATAGCAGGCTGCATGGTGAATAAAACTTTATCTTTTTCCCTGCAGATGCATAATTAAATAGACATGTTTAAACATATTTTGGTATGGATTATTACTACAACTTGTTTTGGAACAAGTGATATAGTGTATCAATACTTATAATAAAATGGTGTGTGCAAAATGTCTAATTAATTCAAATGCCCATGCCAAAGCATCAATCTATCCAAGTCTCCAAGTCTTACCCATTCTATATAGAATTCAGATGTAGCAGTAAATTTGCTGTTTTATACATATATAAAATATATTTGATATATATATATATAAATGTTTATATGTATATATAATGTGTATATATATATATATATATATTCATAATATACATTTTACATATATAAAATGGAAAAATGACTGCTAAAGGTAATGTCTCTTTTACCACTTATAATGTTGTGACTTAGTGATTACAAAGGGAACTTCAGTGAAATGTAGCTGGTCTGGTACAGAGATTGTTCTATTGTCTCTCTTTTCTTCAGGAATTAATTAAATTTAAATGTGTTTATTCTTAATGACTGTTTATAAAAAGTAATAACTTTAGCCTTCTGCCAGAACAAATGCAAGAGCAGATGTTGTGTCCCCACAAGCCACGAGCATATGGGGGTTTATTGTTTGTTATATAGGTGATATGTTCGTAGGAAGCACCAACAAAGCCATTGCTTTGGCAAGCTCTCATAACTGATTCACAAGATAGGAAGAGATCCATATCAATATAATCTTGGGAATTGTTTGCATGTGGTCACAGCTGTAGAAAAAACATAATAAAAAGAAAGTTGTTTTTACAAAGGGATAAGGCACCTGCTCTGCAAAAAGCTTTGTCAATTGCAGAAAATGAGATGTCTTCCAAAATGTTCAATCATACTTATACTAATGAGGAGAGAAGAAAGGTAACACAGAGACAGAGTTCTATGCAATGTATCTCCCTCTCTCTCCAGACTCCAGATTTGAGTATGAATATATATATATATATATATATATTAACACATACATATACAGTTAGGGCCAGAAATATTTGGACAGTGACACAATTTTCGCGAGTTGGGCTCTGCATGCCACCACATTGGATTTGAAATGAAACCTCTACAACAGAATTCAAGTGCAGATTGTAACGTTTAATTTGAAGGGTTGAACAAAAATATCTGATAGAAAATGTAGGAATTGTACACATTTCTTTACAAACACTCCACATTTTAGGAGGTCAAAAGTAATTGGACAAATAAACATAACCCAAACAAATTATTTTTATTTTCAATATTTTGTTGCGAATCCTTTGGAGGCAATCACTGCCTTGAGTCTGGAACCCATGGACATCACCAAACGTTGGGTTTCCTCCTTCTTAATGCTTTGCCAGGCCTTTACAGCCGCAGCCTTCAGGTCTTGCTTGTTTGTGGGTCTTCCCGTCTTAAGTCTGGATTTGAGCAAGTGAAATGCATGCTCAAGTGGGTTAAGATCTGGTGATTGACTTGGCCATTGCAGAATGTTCCACTTTTTTGCACTCATGAACTCCTGGGTAGCTTTGGCTGTATGCTTGGGGTCATTGTCCATCTGTACTATGAAGCGCCGTCCAATCAACTTTGCAGCATTTGGCTGAATCTGGGCTGAAAGTATATCCCGGTACACTTCAGAATTCATCCGGCTACTCTTGTCTGCTCTTATGTCATCAATAAACACAAGTGACCCAGTGCCATTGAAAGCCATGCATGCCCATGCCATCACGTTGCCTCCACCATGTTTTACAGAGGATGTGGTGTGCCTTGGAACATGTGCCGTTCCCTTTCTTCTCCAAACTTTTTTCTTCCCATCATTCTGGTACAGGTTGATGTTTTTCTCATCTGTCCATAGAATACTTTTCCAGAACTGAGCTGGCTTCTTGAGGTGTTTTTCAGCAAATTTAACTCTGGCCTGTCTATTTTTGGAATTGATGAATGGTTTGCATCTAGATGTGAACCCTTTGTATTTATTGTCATGGAGTCTTTTCTTTACTGTTGACTTAGAGACAGATACACCTACTTCACTGAGAGTGTTCTGGACTTCAGTTGATGTTGTGAACGGGTTCTTCTTCACCAAATAAAGTATGTCGCGATCATCCACCACTGTTGTCATCCGTGGACGCCCAGGCCTTTTTGAGTTCCCAAGCTCACCAGTCAATTCCTTTTTTCTCAGAATGTACCCAACTGTTGATTTTGCTACTCCAAGCATGTCTGCTATCTCTCTGATGAATTTTTTCTTTTTTTTAAGCCTCAGGATGTTCTGCTTCAC
Source organism: Allobates femoralis (assembly GCA_033576535.1). Classification (NCBI taxonomy): domain Eukaryota; kingdom Metazoa; phylum Chordata; class Amphibia; order Anura; family Aromobatidae; genus Allobates; species Allobates femoralis. Next base: position 184,891,959 of record JARQOC010000005.1, read on the forward strand.
CTCAATTGAGAGTTCCTTTGACCGCATGTTGTCTGGTCACAGCAACAGCTTCCAAATGCAAAACCACACACCTGAAATCCACCCCTGACCTTTTAACTACTTCATTGATTACAGGTTAACGAGGGAGACGCCTTCAGAGTTAATTGCAGCCCTTAGAGTCCATTGTCCAATTACTTTTGGTCCCTTGAAAAAGAGGAGGCTATGTATTACAGAGCTGTGATTCCTAAACCCTTTCTCTGATTTGGATGTGGAAACTCTCATATTGCAGCTGGGAGTGTGCACTTTCAGCCCATATTATATATATAATTGTATTTCTGAACATGTTTTTGTAAACAGCTAAAATAACAAAACTTGTGTCACTGTCCAAATATTTCTGGCCCTAACTGTATGTATATATAGTGGTATAGCATTCAGCAGTGGCGTAACGATCGCGGTCGCAGCAGTCGTGGCTGAGACCAGGCCCGCACCTGTAGGGTGGCCCGCGCGCAGGCCTCCAGCTGACCCCCGTTACCGCAATCGTGTGTCAGAGGAGAGGAAAAGAAGTGAGCGAAGCTTCCCGCGGCTGATCCCGCCCCCCCTCTCCTTTCATCTGCTGCCCCGGCTCCCTGGCCTGCAATGTACGGCCGGCATGCTCGACAGACGCAGGTTTCAGCAGCCAACAGCACCCCTCCGCTGTTCATCTTTAGCTTGTAGCACTCTTCTTCCCCCCCGCTCTTCATCTTTAGGGAAGAATGTACTCCTAAGTGGGGCCCCGGTCTACATGCCGCACCGGGGCCCGCCAGGCTCAAGTTACGCCACTGGCATTCAGTGTATATATGTGATAGCTCTCTCTGTAATGGGTTACTCACACGCTTTGCCAGTAGCCGAGTTAGTTAAAAGAAACAATTCTCCACTTTAATGTTCATTTGGTTCTTTATTTCTCCATAAACCAAATTAAGAAAATATGAGCCTTTTCATCAGCTATACCGCAATATTATCACAGTCAATATGAAGTCTATTAATACTTTCAAAGGTACTTAACTAACAGATGGTTTCCAAATCATATCCTCACTGGAGGTCAGGGCCGTGTTCACACACTAAGCTCATTCAGCTGCTTCCAATAACCTCACAGAGGCTGAGATACCCACATATCTCAGTAGAGTCTTCGCAAGTGTCATAGAAGTAGTTAAAAAGTCCATTCACTGCCTTCAGTCTGTGGACACAAGGTTTAAAGGCCATCTCAATCCTCACTTTAGGATTGGGCAGTATTCACACACTGAGCTCAGCCGCTGCCATGTCCACGCTCAGAGGTTGTCTTCAATCCCAACTGGCTGCAGTTCCTCTGTTTCTGGACCTCCTCTGATTATTTTAGGTTTACTCCACTCTCAGAATAGAGATGGTTTATAGGCCATCATCTGTACAGAGGTCTGGGCAATATTCACACACTGAATCTTCAGCAGTTTCCAGCAATCTCACTCAGAGACGCCCAGGCAGCACCTTTCACAGAGACTGCGTCTAACACATGGCTGCCTGTCTCTATGCTACACACTCTCTCTCGCTGCATGTCTTGCATGCTTGCAGAACCTGGCATACTGACCATGTGACCCATAATCTGTCATCTGAAATACTCCCCAACACACCCTTAGGTGGTGAGGTATGTTCAGTCACACACACATACTTGAGTGCATTAACCCTCCTGTGTAGTGCTGCAAGCCTCATGGACATATTCACATTAATATTGCTAGAGAAAGGTGGAGAAATCCTATGGATCAGTAAAGCCACAATTTTCATCACATATATTTGGAGTGAAGCCTGCTTTTCTACTTTTTACATATATATATATATATATATCTATATATATATATATATATATATATATATATATATAGATATATATAGATATATATATATACATATAGGCCTATGAAAGTAGAAAAAGCAGGGCGGCACTCACCTGGTTGCAAAGATCCTTTATTCGTCACTTGGGAACCATGAAATTTTCTGCGGGGATAGGGAGTGCCAGTGGAGGCAGGCATTGTCCTGCGAAATGGCTGCCGTGGTCTTTGCTCCCCACTCCCTCTCCCCGCAGAAAATGTCATGGTTCCCAAGTGACGAATAAAGGGTCTTTGCAACCCGGTGAGTGCCGCTCTGCTCTTTCTACTTTCATAGACTTTGGTTATGGCTTACTGAGGGCATGCAACACTGTCCACCGAGGAATGCTCCCTATGGCACTCATGGTCATTGAAGAACTGTAGCCTTTCCGGTGGGAGCCCGATAGCCTCTCCCAATATATATATATAAAATTATAGAGCAGCACTTGTTCCCTAATAAGGAAGGTGCAAATCAGTCCAGGGCTAGTTCAATTACCCTCTTATACAGATCAAAAACGACTGCAGCACTCCAAATCTGATGTATTTCGCCTTTAATGGCCTTCAGGCATCTTAGTGGTGGCATCTATTATATAATCACGAATGGGTTTTTTGCCCCTTTTGAGACCGCTCTCGCTGCGAGTCAGCGTGGTCATGTGGATACGAACGAAGCATTGGCCGCGCAGCGGCCATTGCGAGCAGCTCTAAGGCGACTCGCTATGCCCGCGCAGCGGGCATGGCGAGTCGCCTTAGCAGCGCGAAGCATTGGCCGCGAAGCGGCCATTGCGAGTCAGAGACTCGCTCTGCTAGAATCCCGATGCATTGTGCATCGGGCACCCATCTAGTATATATATATGTATAAACCCATCCAATTTCCAAAGTCAAAAATTCAAACCATACATATATATATAAATTTAGTCATGTGTAATAATTAGAATTTGAATAATATAAAAATAACAAGAGCTCTTTCAGATAACCAAGGATGTAAACTAAACCAGAAACTCATTTTGCAGAGACAATGTTTTGGGGTATTTGTCCATTGTCAATACAAAGTAAGAGATCTGATTTGGCTAGGTGAGAAGCTAAGACAGGTGATCTAAGCCTTAGATTCTAAGGAACAACATTTCTCCTTATCCAGAGTGAGATGTCAGGTCTGGCATGTCAGTATGAGGAGACTTAAACACCTTGCAAGGGTCAAAACCCCTTAAACACTGTGTCTTTAAATGGAGTTTCTGGTTTGGCTTGTATTCATGGTCATATGAAAAGGCTCATTCAATATTGACGTTTAGGTTTGATTCTTCCAATAGTTGGCACTAGAGTTCAACTCATCTTTGAAGAGGCAATTTTCATATTTAATTTCCCAGAGGAGCATGCAAGGCATTTAAGTCTTCTCATAATGGCATTACCAAGGTGTTAAACTAGGAAGAACTCACGATGGGTGAGCTGTCTCTAGACCTTTATTACCTTATGTTTGCACAAAATATTGATGGCATTGGTTACAGAATAATTTCTAAAGTAAGCAAGCTTCCAGTTTGCAGTGTTGAGGTAGTGATTTAAAAGTGGAAAGAACATAATTGTATCATGCATCAGCTATGACCAGGTGTTCCTTGTATGATCCCAGACAGAAGAGTGTAAAGAATTATTACAAGTGGTCCAAGAGCCAAAAGCCATCTGTGGAAAGCTGAAGAAAGACCTGGAATCAGCTGGTACAATTGTTCAAAATAAAATAGTAAGTAATACATGACAAGAAAAAAAATATTTTAAGCTCACCACATTGCTATTGACCATGTCAATCTTCCGTACTGCAAGAGTTGGGTTCCAGATAATCTGGCATGATGGACCAGATATCCATGGGAAAACAAAAGGTAATCGGCACAACGGTTAAGAATGGTAAGAAAAAACTATTCCTTTCTTGAGAAAAACAACAAAACCTTGCCAAAATTAGCTATACCATGTCAAATACTTGACGTATTTCTGGCGTGTCAAGGACGCCCGTAGTCATAGTCATAGTTATTTCTGAATGTACCTGTTATGAAGTTAATGGTTGGATTTGGTTAAATCAAATATTTCAAAATATTGATTTAATTTAGATTTCTTTTTTGTTTAATTAACTTGAATTTTATTATGTAGCGAAAAAAAATGATCACTGCTATTTTTGAATATAAATGACTAACCACCAAGTGCAGACCGAAGCAAGCAATGTAAAAAAAACAGCTGCACTCTAAAATGTTATATGTAAATAATAAATACATGAAAATGGAATTGCATTGCTGCTATTAAAACTATGTTAAAAAAAGGTACAGTCCCTTGTGAAAGTATTTGGCCCCCTTGAATATTTCAACCTTTTGTCACATTTCAGGCTTCAAGGATAAAGATATAAATTCTATTTTTTGTGAAGAATCAACAAATGGGACACAATAATGAAGTAGAACTAAATTTATTGGATATTTTAAACTTTTTTACCAAATAAAAAACTGAAAAGTGGGGCGTGCAATATTATTCGGCCCCCTTGAGTTAATACTTTGTAGCGCCACCTTTTGCTGCGATTACAGCTGCAAGTCACTTGGGGTATGTCTCTATCAGTTTTGCACATCGAGAGACTGAAATTCTTGCCCATTCTTCCTTGCACAACAGCTTGAGATCAGTGAGGTTGGATGGAGAGCATTTGTGAACAGCAGTTTTCAGCTCTTCCCACAGATTCTCAATTGGATTCAGGTCTGGACTTTGACTTGGCCATTCTAACACCTGGATATGTTTATTTTTGAACCATTCCATTGTAGATTTTGCTTTATGTTTGGGAACATTGTCTTGTTGGAAGATAAATCTTCGTTCCAGTCTCAGGTCTTTTGCAGACTCAACACAGGTTTTCTTCCAGAATGTTCCTGTATTTGGCTCCGTCCATCTTCCCATCAATTTTAACCATCTTCCTTGTCCCTGCTGAAGAAAAGCAGGCCCAAACTATGATGCTGCCACCACCATGTTTGATAGTGGGGATAGTATTTTGAGGGTGATGAACTGTGTTGCATTTACGCCAAAAATATCGTTTTGCATTGTGGCCAAAAAAGTTAGATTTGGTTTCATCTGACCAGAGCACCTTATTCCACATGTTTGGTGTGTCTCCCAAGTGGCTTGGGTCAAGCTTCAAACAAGACTTTTTATGGATATCTTTGAGAAATGGCTTTCTTCTTGCCACTCTTCCATAAAGGCCAGATTTGTGCAGTGTACGACTAATTGTTGTCCTATGGATAGACTCTCCCACCTCAACTATAGATCTCTGCCATTCATCCAGAGTGATCATGGGCCTTTTGGCTGCATCTCTGATCAGTCTTCTCCTTGTTCAAGATGAAAGTTTAGAGGGACGGCTGGGTCTTGGTAGATTTGCAGTGGTCTGATATTCCTTCCATTTCAATACGATCACTTGCACAGTGCTCCTTGAGATGTTTAAAACTTGAGAAATCTTTTTGTAGCCAAATCTGGCTTTAAACTTCACCACAACAGTATCTCGGACCTGCCTGGTGTGTTCCTTGGTCTTCATGATGCTCTCTCACTTGAAACAGAACCCTGAGACTATCACAGAGCAGGTGTATTTATACGGAGACTTGATTACACACAGGTGGATTCTATTTATCATTACCAGTCATTTAGGACATTATTGGATCATTCAGAGATCCTCACTGAACTTCTGGAGTGAGTTTGCTGCACTGAAAGTAAAGGGGTCGAATAATATTGCATGCCCCATTTTTCATTTTTTTATTTGTTAAAAAAGATTAAACTATCCAATGAATTTCATTCCACTTCACGATTGTGTCCCACTTGTTGTTGATTCTTCACAAAAAAATTAGAATTTATATCTTTATGTTTGAAGCTTGAAACGTGGCAAAAGTTTGAAAAGCCAAATTCTTTCACAAGGCAATGTACTTAGCACTCAAATTGGCCAATTCATGAGAGCCCAACAGCCAGCAATAAGGTGTACCCCTTTGTTGTAACCTAATTTACCTCTACTTAGGCTGAAAGCCTACAATTTTGATGGCAAGCAGGATCCAGCTCTAATTAAATATATACTCCTAGCTCCAAGACTTCTCCCGAGCTGCACCAATTCTCTGGAATGCTCTACCCCTAGAAATTAAGACTATCAACAACTTACATAGTTTTAGGTGCTCCCTAAAACACATGTCTATGGGGCTTGCGACAGGTGCGGCAAGTGTGGTGTTGGCACTTGCGGCAGGTGCGGACGCATAAAAAACGCGGCATACTGCATTTTTTTCGCAGCCGTATCTGCCGCTAGTGCCGAAACCGCACTTGCCGCACCTGCCCCACACTTACCGCAAGCCCCATAAACATTGTATGGGGCTTGCCGCAAGTGAACCGCAAGTGCGGCCGTTATGCAGTAATCGCGGCAGTTGCGGTTGTTTCACCGCAACTGCTGTGATCAGTGAAAAAACGCTGATTTGAAAGCACCCTAACTCCACCAGACCCAAAAGCTCTACACAGATTGTCTGGTGGCCACTTACTCCGCTCTAATCTACTCCCCATTTTCTCAACATGGCTGGACCATCATTGTAAATAAGCACCTGTACTTTGCACCCCCACCTCACTGTAGATTGAACGCTCTTACGAGCAGGGTCATCATTATTTTTTGCTTTAATTATTGAATTTTCCATAACTGTTTTTATGACTGTTTGTATATGAATATGTTAAAAGTTCCTTATTTTGCAGCATTCTTTTCACACCAGCCTAAAACCTTTGGACCATATAGGTGAATACATATACAGTGACTTGATAAAAGTATTCATAACAAATAAACTTTTCGACATTTTTCCCCTCTCCTTTTTATCAGTTTAACAATCACAAACTTAAATGTACTTTATTGGAATTTTGTGTGATGATCCAGCACAACGTAGTAAGTATTTCTGAAGTGGAAAAGAGATGATAAATGGTTTTCCAAATATTTTACCATTTTAAATATGAAAATTGTGATGTGCATTTGCATTCTGCACCTTTTGGGGTATGTGTTTATCAGTTTGGCACATCTAGAGACTTAATTTTTTGCCTTGACAAGCTTGATAAAGACCACAGGAGTGGTCGAAACATCGCTGTATTATGACCATGGAATAAGTACTAAGGAATTTTTTTGCACCATCAAAGGTCTGTAGCACTGTCCTTCTTTTTCTTTTTTTTTCTTTTAATTTTTTGCCCGTTCTTCCTTGCAATATAGCTTTTGCTCAATGCAATTGGATGGACAACATCTGTGAACTCCAACTTCTTGTCCCAGATTCTCATTGGATTTTGGTCTGGACTTGGACCGGGCCATTTAAACCCATGATTATGCTTTGATATAACCCATTCCATTTAGGATTGTTGTCCTGCTGGAAAGTAAACCTATTCCCCAGTCTCAAGTCTTTTGACGCCTTTAACAGGTTTTCATCCAGATTTGCCCTTTATAATGCCAGCTGGCAATATTCAGCTGGAATTAACCCCTTATTACCCAGTCTGCTCTCATCATAGAGCAGCTGGAAGAGTAGAGTTCAGCTCCACAAAATGGTGCTACGATGAATGTGCCATTTTCTGGGGTAGCTATGGATTAAAATTTGGAGGAATCCCAGAATGCTTGAGCTTCCCCATGCTTAGAATTCCAGCCCCCCACTTTCTAGTTGTACCTGGCTGGCAACCAAAATACAGTGAAGCCTCATGTTGTTTTTTTTAATTATTTCAAGAAAGAAATAACAAGTCCTACATTTGTGTTGATTGTAGCTTTAAAAACAAACAGTACTGGATTGAAGGACAACCTGTTCAAAATAGGGAGGAAAATGTAGCCAACTACATATGTTGGATACCTGAGTTTGTTTCAAAAATGAATATACACCAGTAAGACTAAAATGACATTTGTCTTTCAAAGTGACTGGTTGTTCAAGGTTTGTTAAGCCCCATCAATCCTTATATAAAGGATCATTAAACACTATATGTATGAAGTGACATGCAGGGGTATAACTACTATAGGTGCAAAGGGTTGAAATTGCACCCAGGCCCTGGAGCCTAGGGGACCCCAAAAGTCCCTTTAGCCTATAGAAAAAGATTATTGCTATCAAAAACTTTGCAAATATTGGGGAACCTGTTGGACCTTTCACAATGGAGCCCATGAGCTTCAAGTTATGCCACTGGTGAAATGGTATACTCTAAAAAGCTTGTGCCAGCCCTTCAAGTAAAGAACTGCTATGTGCACAAAACAAACCAATTTAATTCAGAATAGTGAAAGTATTATCTGACAGAGGACGTTCATCAAAAACTTTGCAATATACCCCACTCTCTCTTTTATGAGGTAATATCTCATGAACACTTCAACGGATCCTAGTGATTCTGAGATAGTTTTTTCGTGACATATACTTCATGTTAGTGGTAAATTTAGGTAGAAAATATAAAAAAATTGGCAAAAATGTAGAAAATTTGACAATTTTCAAATTTGTCATTTTTATTCTGTTGAACCGGAGCGTTATGTGACACAAAATAGTTAATAAATAACATTTCTACTTTACATCAGCACAATTTTGGAAAAAAAAATTTTGGTTAGGAAGTTATAAGGGGTCAAAGTTCATCAGAAATTTTTCATTTTTCCAGCAAAATTTACATAACCTTTTTTTTTGTGACCACATCACATTTGAAGTCCGTTTGAGGGGTGCACATGACAGAAAACACCAAAAAGTGACACCATTCTGAAAACTGCACCTCTCAAGCTACTCAAAACTACATTCAAGAAAATGATTAACCCTTCAGGTGCTTCACGGCAACTAAAGCAAATTGTAAACAAAAAATGGACATTTTAATTTTTCCAACAAAAATGTTCTTTTAGCCTCAATTTTTTCATTTTCACATGGACAACAGGATAAAATGCATCCTAAAGTTTGTTGGGCAATTTCTCCTGAGTACACCGATACCTCATATGTGGTCATAAACCACTGTTTGGGCGCACGGCAGGGCTCAGAAGGGAAGGAGCGCAATTTGACTTTTGGAGCTAATTTACCATTCAAAAAGTCAAATGGCGCTCCTTCTTTTTCGAGCCCTGCGGTGCGCCCAAACAGTCGTCCGCCGCCATTTTTAGAAGGTTAGGGGCTGGGGGGTGGGTAGGGATGATCCCCAGTACTGGGGGTCTTGGGGAAGGTAGAGGTTAATACTTTCACTTTGATCCGACATGTGTTTTCATGTCGGATCAACGTGAAAGTACTTTTTACTGGCACTTTCACTGTTTGTAATGTGATGATCGGTAAACGGTGCTTACCGGTCATCACATTACAGGTGCTGGTAAAACACCAGCTAATTACTAATCCCTAGGGTCTCAGCTACAATCAGTACGCTGACACCCTAGAGATTTTAGCTACAGGGGCGGCGCTACAGGGCTTTTTCCTGCCTTACGTCTACAGACGTCAGCTAGGCATAAGTACCCTTTTTTTCCGACGTCTGTAGACGTAATGCTGTCGTTATGAAGTTAAATAAATGGACAATAATTACATTTTTGTGTAAGTTATCAGCTCCTGGAATAAATTGTCTGATAACCTGAACTTTCAAGAACCCATTCCGGAATAAACAAATGTGAGCATGTGGATGAAACATTTTCTTCATAGTTGTTTGGTATGTGATGATCTTGGCCTAGAAATAACTGTACAATGGGGTAAAATAATAAAAGATAAAAATATTATTTTTATTAATTTTAGTATTAAAATTCCTCCATACTGGGATCATGAAGCAGAAAATATAAATATTAACTATTTATTTAAAAAAAAAAAAGACCTAATGGCAAAATTTAGTGTCACCCATGTTGTTTTAATAATTGCAAGAAGTGTGGTAAGTTTCAAAACAAGGGTTGATACAAATGCCTGACTGTGATTGGAATTTGGGAAAATAATACCAGGAATTGCTCGTCTCTAAGAGCATAACATCTTTTTTGAGGTATATTTTTGGGTGGGAGTGGCAAGGATGGGGTGAATTAAATGTCTTTCTGAAAGCCTCTGGTCATCTTCAGACTCATAGGCTAGGGTCACACATCCTTTTTTTTTTTTTAAAACCTTATCCGGTTTTGAGCTTTTAAAAAGCTCAAAACCGGATCAGGAAACGCTCCTCATAGGAGCCAATTATAAAAACCGGATTGCTTCACAAGCTATCCGGTTTCCGCCTCCGGCTTTGCAGCCTGCGTGAAAAATCATGCAGGCTGCAGTTTTCGGAGCGGTTGTAACATCCGCAATGCGGGAACCGGATTGCTCAGGATGTGTAATCCTAAACAATGCGGTTACCGCATATACTTTGCTTATCCCAGCTGCCACCGGGATAAGCAAAGTGTTCTGTGTGTGTTTAAACTTTTAACTTTATTATTAAATGTTGCTATAATGTCTCTAAGGGGTCTAGCGCTGCCCATAGATCTACTGTAAATGGCTTTAGAACCTCGGACAGCGCACATACTATAGCTACAATAGCTATAGTATGCGCACTGCTCTCAGAGGAGCCCGGTGCCTTCATTGATAAAACTGTACAGCAGCTGACAGGAGTCGGCTGCTTTACATAAGTGAATAAAGCATTATATGGCTACCTGAGTGTTTGGAAGGTCTCTAGGGGGAGTGGGCACCCCCTAGAGACATTATAGCAACATTTAATAATAAAATTAAACGTTTAAACACACACAGAACAGTTTGGTCATCCCTGCAGCAGCAGGGATGAGCAAACTATCCGGTAACCGGATTGCTCAGGATTACACATCCTGAGCAATCCGGTTACCGGATTGCGGCTTCAGCAATCCGGTTCCCGGATTGCTGGTTGTCTGAAGCCAATTGCGTTCATCGCATCCGGATCTGGATGCAGTGAACGCAATTCTATATTTAAGTGTGATCCTAGCCATAGTCTGCCTTGTGTGCCCTTGAATCAATTACGAGACACTTCAAAAATTTCATCTCAGACTAGGAGAAAAAGGAACACTCCTTTGGACGTTTTCTTCAAAACAAAGCTGTAGTAGGTAGCAGTTGGAATTAGATAGATTGCTACATTTTTAAATCAGGCCTGGGTCTTTTCCTTCACCAGGTATTGTTGAAGCAGCAAGTCTGACAGGTAAACACCTTCCATGACTTTATTATAGGCTGGCTTCACACTGCAGTTTTTTCACTGATCAATGTCCATCCAGTTTGTATGCCAAAACCAGGAGAGGAACCAGGAGAGGATCTTGCAGAGAAAAACTATAATTGAAAGATGGACACCTGTTCTGAGTTTTGGAGACTCTCCTGGTTTTGGCACACAAACTAGATGGATACTGATCAGTGAAAAAACTGCAGTGTGAAGCCAGCCATAGTCTGTTTTGTCTGTCCCTGGAGTGCCTGTCTCTGATCATTCTAGTAATATTCACATTTACTGTGATCATCATGTAAACGACTTATTGGTCTTTTTACTTCACTGCAGGAATTTGGTCACTTGCAAGTGTGAATTAGGCTGTGGTCACAGTTGCCATGCGTTTTTTTTTATTGATTTAACAAAACTCATGCTTTTTTTCATGTCAGCATGAGTTTTGTAAGGTGTGTGATGGCTCCCTGCGTTTTTTGGGTGCGTTTTTGAATCTGCACCTAAAAATAGTGCTTGTAGTATTTTTTTGTGCGTTTTCAAAAACGCATGCGTTTTTGTAGAAAACGCATGCGTTTTTATAACATGGGTTCCTATGGGAAACGCATGCAAAAATGCATGTACAATTAGTGCCTTTTAGTGCCATTCAAAAACGCATGCGTTTCCCATAGGAGCTCATGTTAAAAAAACGCATGTGTTTCCGGAAACGCATGCGTTTTTTTAACATGGGCTCCTATGGAAAACGCATGCGTTTTTGAATGGCACTAATTGTACATGCGTTTTTGCATGCGTTTCCCATAAGGCCCCTTATTAAAAAACGCATGCGTTTTTGGAAAAGCTCCAAAAACGCATGGGACTGTCACACATGCTTTTTGGCTATTAGGGCATGCGTTTTTTAACATGGGGGCCTATGGGTGCGTTTTTTACATGCGTTTTTGAAAACGCAGGTCTCCAAAAACGCATGTGAAAAATGGTACTGTGACCACAGCCTTACATCACTTTCTCCAAACATCTCGAAACCGACTGTGGGGTAAAAATTACTCTATTTTAACAGACTGTCCAACAGGCTCCAGAATTTCTAGCATTTTATGGATTTATATAGAGGGATACATGTATAATATTTTTCAGTGTAAACGTGCTACACTTTATTCAGAAATGAAATTGGTAAAATGGTGGTCTGAAGTCAAAGGCTAGGGTCACATCTGCGATTTTTTTTTTAAAACTTGATCCGATTTTGAGCTTTCAAAAAGCTCAAATACAGATCAAGAAACGCTCCTCATAGGAGCCAATGCTAAAAACCGGATTGCTTCACAAGCAATCCGGTTTCCGTCTCTGACTCTGCAGCCTGCGGTAAAAATCATGCAGGCTGCAGTTTTCAGAGCGGTTTTAGCATCCGCAATGCGGGAACCGGATTGCTCAGGATGTGTGATCCTGAGCAATGCGGGCACCGCATATACTTTGCTTATCCCGCCTTCCGCAGAGATACGCAAAGTGCTCTGTGTTTAGTGCAAGTGTTTATTAGGGATGAGCGAGTCTACTCGCTAGGACTCGTTACTCGGCGATTCTTAAGGGACTCGCTGGACTCGGGAATCGGCGAGTCTTTTAGCGAATACTCGCTCAGTAACGAGTCCAAATCGGGCGTCGCTTTGCGGCCGGCGAGTCGGTTTGCGGCAGGCGGGCTGCTTCGCGGCTGGAGGAGGTAAGGTCAGCTTCGATAGCCCCCCCCCCGCTTTTCAAGGCCGCCGGGCCCGACAGCACGCCCCCCCCCCCCCGGTTCTCAAGGCTGCCTGGACCCGACAGCACCCCCCCCCCCCCCCCGCTTCTCAACCAGGGCCGGGGATACCTAACTGCCACCCAGGGGAAGAGGCTCCAGCCAGCCCCTGAGTCCAATGCTCCGAATCCTAGCGAGTCTGCGATTCCGAGTCCTGTATTATCTATTCGGGACTCGCGAATCCATATTCCCTATTCTTTAACATTGGACTCGCTAGACTCGCCACGAGTACCGAGTCCTGGGCTCGGACTCGTGCGGGTCTAGCGATTCCGAGTAATTTAGGACTCGCTCATCCCTAGTGTTTATATAATAAATAAATGCTTGTACAATGTCTCTAGGGGGTGCTCAGTCCCCCTTGAGACCTTCCACCCACTCAGGTGGGCATATACTGCTATAATCTGTTATGTACAATAGCTGACTCCTGTCAGCTGTTGTATATTTTTATGAATGCAAGCGCTGGGCTCCTCAGAGCGGCGTGCATGACCCCACAAACTGCCCCCCCGCATCTTTACACCTGTCCCTACACCCCCTCATATCATTTCTAGCCATCCCTTTTGCAAAAGAAAACGAAGTTGTAAAGTAGAGAATAGAGGTTATATTCACCTCCTCCTGTGTGAGTTCTCTGTTTCTGTAAAAGTGTCCAAAGGCGGCCCTGTCTGCTGCTCCCTCCGCCCACTTTGTAGTTATGCACGCCCCCTCTTGGCTTGCTGCAGTGCTGAGAGCCTGGCAGCGTCATGAAAGGGGCTTGGCTAAAATCGCGTCATAACGGTAGCCCCACCCCTTTCATGACGCGCCCAGGCTCTCAGCATTGCGAGGGGGCGTGCATAATTACAAAGTGGGAATAGGGAGCAGCAGCAACATTGTTTTCTTCTACAAAAGGAATGGCTAGAAATGATACGAGGGGGTGCAGGGACAGGTGTAAAAATGCGGGGGGGGGGCGGTTTGTGGGGTCATGTGTGCCGCTCTGAGGAGCCTGGCGCTTCCATTCATAAAAATGTACAACAGCTGACAGGAGTCAGCTATTGTACATAACAGATTATAGTAGTATATGCCCACCTGAGTGTGTGGAAGGTCTCTAGGGGACTGGGCACCCCCTAGAGACATTGTACAAACATTTATAAATAAAAAAAATAGTTTTACTATACACAGAACAGTTTTCTCAAACTATCCGGTAACCGGATTGCTCAGGATTACACTTCCTGAGCAATCCGGTTACCGGATTGCGGCTTAAGCAATCCGGTTCCCAGATTGCTGAATGTCAGAATCCAACTGCGTTCACCGCATCTGGATCTGGATGTGGTGAACGCAATCCTAGATTCAAGTGTGACCCTAGTCAAACTAAATTTTCATCTAAAGCCCTATATTTTTTAGCGCATCTATCTAAGCTATTTTCTACTATATTTGTATTAAAAATTCCCTGCTCTTCCCTAACTACAGTATGTAAGTGCTATTGTATTTTTTCCTATTTTCTGCTTGATGATGCCTTGTTTGAGAATCCCAGTGTGGTCACTGTCACACCCTCTGGCCCCTCTTTAAAATGAAGCATCATCTGTGACACTCATTGCTGGGGCTATACTTTCCCTGCTTGTTTCATGCTCTGTCCTCTCAGCGAGCTTTGCACTGTGCGATCTGCACAGTGACCACCTCCACTCTGTTGTTTGCTCACATCAGTAATAATCTGCCTGCAACACAGTGGTGTCAATGCTCAGCATGAAGGAGACCAGTAACATAACTAGTGGGATGCCGCTTGTTTGCATGTTGGGTAGTGACATCACTATGTTGCATGCAGATTATACTGATGTGAGCCAACAACAGCTAATTTGATACTGATATATATATATATATATATATATATATATATATATTCAAACCACCCAAAGGGTTAAAGGCCCTCCAAAAATATATACTTCATAAACAAACTCCAAGGAGTCAGGCCCAATCAATTGCAATTAATATTTATTAAAATTCCAACACTGTGTTAAAAAATGACAATGTAAAACAAGGTACACAGAAGGAAAAACCACATGACAGAATAGAGACCACAATGGTATTAAATCCTCAAGCACAGGAACCAACAAACACCATCCAAAGGATATAATCAGTGCCCCAAATACTGGGTACACTCCATGTGCCAAGAGGGGGTAATACATATAAAATCATCAAGTCATGGGTCTTATTTACCTTACTGCGACCGCCCCCTGACGCGTTTCGCACCAGCTTCTTCTGAGGAGGGTCCTCAGAAGAAGCTGGTGCGAAACGCATCAGGGGGCGGTCGCAGTAAGGTAAATAAGACCCATGACTTGATGATTTTATATGTATTACCCTCTCTTGGCACATGGAGTGTACCCAGTATTTGGGGCACTGATTATATCCTTTGGATGGTGTTTGTTGGTTCCTGTGCTTGAGGATTTAATACCATTGTGGTCT
The DNA here is from genome assembly GCA_033576535.1 of Allobates femoralis. NCBI lineage: Eukaryota > Metazoa > Chordata > Amphibia > Anura > Aromobatidae > Allobates > Allobates femoralis. The sequence continues at coordinate 184,907,091 of JARQOC010000005.1, forward strand.
CTATTCTGTCATGTGGTTTTTCCTTCTGTGTACCTTGTTTTACATTGTCATTTTTTAACACAGTGTTGGAATTTTAATAAATATTAATTGCAATTGATTGGGCCTGACTCCTTGGAGTTTGTTTATGAAGTATAATTTGATACTGAGTATAGCATGCAACAATATTGTAGCTAAATATGCATATTGCATTGGGAGGGCAGTGATGTGACAATTGGGGGTGGGTTTTCTGGGGCTGGGAGCTGTGGCTATCCCCCGTGTGCGCTCCCCCGTCCACTCTCTCTGTCCCTCCTGCACTTTTTTCTCCCCTCTGTGCTCTCTCTTTTGACCAGTCTCCCCTTTGTGCACACTCTCTCTCTCCCTTGCGTTCTCCCCCAGTGTGCTGTCTTCTCCCTTTGTGCTGTCTACTCCCCTCATGTGCTCTCTCTGCCCCCATGTGCACTTTCTATGCCCCTGTGCGATCTCTCTAACCCCCTATGTGCTTGAACCCTGTTCTTTGCCTCTCTTCCATTGTGTTCTTTCCCCTCTGTGGTGTTCAAAGATGGCGATGGTGTGAGTAAGGCTAGGGTCACACTTGAGGGTGACGGAGCCACTAAAACCTTTGAAAAGCAGCCGCAGCGCATGGCGGTAATGCCCCATAGCAACCTGCTGTTTACCTTAGCAGCAGTCACACAGGGAGTGCGCTTTATCACAGTGCACAGAAACACCTCTCTCCTGTGGGAGAGTGGTAGGAGATGCTCCAAACATTCACCACTACATCAAACAAAAGGACCTGCGTTGACGCGATCATCACCACGCCTTCCGCCAGTAACGTGACCGGACCTCGTGACTCCGAACCAACGCCAGAGAGCGGCGGTGGCCGATGTTCTACTCCACGCTACCTCTCCTCACCTCCACGCTGTCAACAAAGTTGAGCAGGGGTGCACAACCCCTAGAGGTGAGTGAGCACTGAGTTCTCCTAACTAGTCACCCACAAGACCAACAGGTTCAATTCATGGGTTCTTGTTGTTGTTCTTTCTTTACAGTTTTAAATAAACATATCAAAAATATTAGAAATCCAAAACTTACTTGACAAAAAATCCCCCTTGGTGAGAAAAAGAAAAGAATTAGATAGTTGATTTTCTAAATAGTTTCCTATATTTGAAAATACTTGGTTTCTCTTGAGACAAACTGTCTAAAGATAAAAGATGTACTGTTTAAAACTACTGGTTATGTTTCAAAGGTTGTAAAGTGTTTTCTCCAATGTTTCTTTCTTTTCCCAGCTTGGAGGTATACCAGCTTAGAGTGTGTTACAGAATCCTAACAGAGGGCAGAGAAAGCTTTTTGCTTTACGTTTCCTGCTGTTTGCTTATATAATTAGGTATGTAGAAATTTAAAATTAGAAATAAATGTCTTATTAAATAGAGGATAAAAGATTTAGGAATATACACTGCTATAATTTCCACCATATACTGAAGTTACAATATGTTTAATTATTTCTTAAAATCTCCCCATTTATGATATGTTTACTTGATGTGTCCTAGGCACAGCCTCAGGAAAACTGAGAGCTGAATACCAAGCAATATGTATTTCATGTTGGGCATTTACTATGAACAAGTAAAGAACTAACTTCCAGAATATTAAATTCTTCTGGGAAAATAGAGTACAAATAAATGAACAATACTGTATGCCTCTTAAGCAATTGATGATTTAAAGTGATATTATATAGTACGGTTTTATTGGAAAGTTTTCAAAGTTATTAGGAGTTATTACATCCAATAGTTACTAAGATAAGTAATTTTTAATTATTTTCCTAGGTGTTACATAATATCTGGAGCAAAAGCAAAATTTAATTCAATGGTGTGTACCAGATAGGCACATGCACAAGTCTATACGTATTAAAGAACACAAAGGCAGAAAGATTGAAATACAGATCAATTTTAAAACAATTGTTTTCATGGGAATCGCATAAACTACAATAGAAAATTCACACTTTTTTGCGATGCCAGTGCACACCCACTCTTCTTTTTTCCCCTTCGGTCTACCCTGAAGAGATATACAGAGACTTATCACTAGGTATGAGCAAATCGAACTTGACAGTTTGGGGATAGTATCAAATTCCTTGTGTTCGGTGTATAATCTCGAATAAGGACCTTTCACTGTATGTCTGCTTCCTGTTCAACTTTGTCAACTGAATAAAGCTTATTGGAAGGCTGCGTCCCAGTGTTGAACTTTACAGGGGCTATTTATCAAAATTAGAGGGGATCCCATACTTTACAAAATTGTCATGGTGTTCCCCCAATTTTAAAACTTCATGCCATAGTAAAGCACATGGCTGGGGGTTGGTGTTCTCATTCTGGGGAATGCCCATGGTTATTGGGCCCCACTCAGCTAAAAATAGAAGCCCGAAGCCACACCAGAATCTGGCACTTACCTGGCTCATCCTGATTGCCTTAGTGGGTTGTCAATCGGGGTAATATGACAGCAGTGATTTGTCAAAAATCACAGCTGTTGCAAAGCCCTAGGTTAATGATTTGAAGGGGTCTATGAGACCCGCCTTCACTAGCCTATCAATCAAAAGAAATCAACACAAACATAAAAAAAATGTTTATTTCATATAAAAAAAACACACATCCTCTTTCATTCATTTATTAACCCCCAAAACACCCCTTGCAGGTCTAAAGTAACTACACAAGGGCCCTCAATGACATCACAGAATCTGCAGTGATCAAATATGCACATGATCACTGCAGTTTCTGGGAAATACTGACAGCCATGGGGAAGCAGTGATGTCCTGAGTCACCGAGGGCTTCTCTGCATCTGTCAGTGAACTTTGTTGAACCCACTGCCGGATTGTGGAATATAGTGGCATAGCTGTCAATCAACATAGCCGCAGGTTCAACTGAGTTCACAGCTGTAGTTTACCACAGTGTGAACTCGGTTGAACATGCAGCCAGCTTGCCGGAGAGCTGTACCATCATCACTAACCAAGGGCTTTGTGAAAGCTTTGATTTTTGACAAATCACTGCTGTCATAAACCCTAATATTATCTTGATTTCCCCAGCACAAGGGCAATTGGGATGAGCCAGTTAAGCACCAGATTTGGTGCATATAACGAATGTGCCAAATTCTGAGGGTGCTATTTTGATTCGGAGGGGCCATCCCCAAGCAGGGAATGCCAACCCTCAACAGTGTGCTTTACCATGATCAAAGATGGGGGCCTCCACACCATTTGTATAATTTTGAGATCCCCTCTTTTTTTTGATAAACAGCCACTGTAAAGCTCAGGGGGTTGCAGTCCATAGCTGTTGTTTTATCCATGTCTATTATCAAGAATAGAGCGAGAGCTCGCATACTTTTTTATAATTTTTTTTTTTTCCAAAACCTATAAATGAGTTGGCAACCCAAACAAAGAGGGAAAATAAATATGAATTGATAGAAAAAATCATGGCGGTCAAATGCCAATCAAATGCCAATCCACAACAAAACCTACAAAGATTGACCCTCATATCATAAAAATCACCTTTATTTGGATTAAAAAGATATCCATACAATTACCATAAAAATGTAAAAAAGAAGTGATACAATACTGCAGATAACAAAAACGAAACAAAAATTGACAAAGGCTTAACCAGACAATTTCAACCTGTATTCTATTTCTCAAATCATCCCTCCTCTATAGATTTACAATGGGGAACAATGCGTAAAATATTCAAAAGGTAAAATATAAAATACAAGCCCCACATATTCAATCACAGGCCAATTGACAAAGAGGAAAATAATAAATTAAATATCAATTGAAACATAAGGTAGAGAGGCATGTATATACCTCAGATCACAGCCCAATGATCTTTTTGCTTTAATGCTTCTTCTTGGGGCACATTCCAGTTAAAGTTTAAATAGATATTTAATTTCCTTTTTTTCCCCTGTGCCGATCATCCTGTGATTGAATATGTGGGGTTTGTTTTACACTTAATTGTTTGAATGCGTTTTGGCACGCATTTGTGTTTTTTATACGCATGCGTTCTATTTTTTCAAGAGGGTTTTCTAGCAATTCCTTGACAAGCCACACCCAATGGACATGTCTTATGGGACATCTATAAATAGGTGCTGCACAAAGGAAATCCTCTTCTTTTGCTGCTGTATCCTGATGCAAGATGAGTCTCGACATGCAAAGCTTCTATCGTAACCTGCATTTATCGTTGAACATGGCATTTTCCTTCGCTGTGGAGTGTGAAGAAGAAAGGAGAAGAGCAAGATGGAGAAGACATCGTTGGTTCTGGCAGCCCCTCATCGTTGAAGTGCGAGAGAGCCACGGAGCCTACCACTCGTTGTACAGCGAACTTCGAGAGAAACCGCAGAAGTTCTTTGATTACACCAGGATGCCCGATGAAAGCTTTGATGAGTTGCTGCGACATGTGCGAGGATCCTTCATCAGGGGAAACACACAACTATGTCGAACAATTCCTGCGGTGGAACATTTGTTGGTGACCCTGAGGTACATACATTTTTACAAACAAACACTTGTCAATATATGTCATTAGTATTATTGTTATAAAAGCCATGTAGTTACTTTATTTTTCTTTTCTGTTCAGCGGACTCCTGGCGACCGGAGAGACGTTATCATCTCTACATTTCCAGTTTCGGATTGGAGTGTCGATGCTGTCTCGGATTGTTAAAGGGACTTGCCATGCAATCTGTGAAGATCTGCGAGAAGAATTCCTCCCTCATCCCACAATTCAACTCTGGCTGGACAATGCAGCAAGATTCCCGGAGATTTGTCAATTTCCAAACTGTTTGGGGGCCGTGGACGGCAAACATATTCTGGTCCTGAAACCTGCTGGAAGCGGATAAGAGTATTTCAACTACAAAAAATACTTTTCGATTGTGCTGATGGCGATTGCGGGCGCTGACTGTCGATTTGTCACTGTGGACATTGGCTCATTTGGACAAGGAAATGACTCGCAGACTTTCAAAGACTCTGACATGGGCCAACGTTTGTATGGGAACTATTTCAACTTTCCACCACCATGACCCCTTCCGAACACCAATGCTGTTTGTTGTGGTTGGTGATGAGGCATTTCATATGTTTGGCAACCTCATCAAACCGTACTCGAGTTAGGACTTGAATTACACCAAAAGGATTTATAACTACAGATGGACAAAGTCAAGAAGGATTGTGGAGTGTGCCTTTGGTTTGCTGGCATCGAAATGGCGCATTTTGGGAACTGCCATCAATCTAAAAACTGAGACAATTGAAGAGGTTGTCAAAGCACAATTTCATTACAGTGAGAGAGCGACACCGCTTTGACTTCAAAGAACCTGTTGCTATCACATTGAAGGACTACAGAGATCACACTCTGAGGACTGCAGTTGAAGTTGCCCAAATGAGGGATAACTTTGCCGCTTATTTCGTTTCGGACATTGGACGTGTTGCATGGCAGGATAAAATGGTTTAAGCTGCTTTTGCGACCTACATCTTTCAAGACTTGTGAGCAAAGCTCCCGTCACACACAACGACGCAACAGCAATCCTGACAACGATAAAGGATATTTATAAAGGATATAGGGCATCCATGTCACCTGTGAACCGGTGTCCAGAAAAGCATTCATGGGGATGTCATCCAGCACGACAGGCAGGATCGGTCGTCCTCCCACATACCTGTCACGCTAGTTCTGTGGGCCAGGTCGCCTCATTCCTTGGGGGTGGCCCGCTGCCCCAGGGGTTTCTCGTTTAAAGTACAAAATCTTGCTCTGTGGCCAGCTTCGTTGCAGTGTCGGCAAATGGTTTGTCCTGTAGAATCATAGCGATCGCTGTCTTGTCCTCTAGTCAGTGGATTCCTCCTCTGGCATAGCCATGGGACGTTATCAGGGCTAGAGGTCAATTATATCTTCTCCGATGGTTTGTGCCCCTGCATGGACTGTACAGCCTTTGTTAGTTCAGCCATATTTTTGGTTCTGCACTTGTAAGTCATCAGAGGTAACAGTTTCTAGAGTCTGTGCACTGGCCCACTGTGGAAGAGGGCGCCATCTCCGGGTAGTACATTAGAGCCAGTCACTGGGAGGGTGTTGTGCTACTTGCAGTTGGTTCTCACAGTCTGGTCTTTAAATTGTACAAAGTCCAGGTCAGGGTTTTGTAGGGCCAATATACGTACCTGAGTCCGGTCACCATGAGACTGGAGCCCCTCAATAAACTGCTCAGTCAACAGCTTGTTTTTATCTCGTGTACTGACGGGGTATGCGTGCTTCATGGCCCTCAGCGTCTCTTGTAAATTTAATGCATAGTCCCATATTCTGTCCTGTACTCATTGTTTGCACCCATGAAACCTCATTTTAATTTCCTCTGCAATACGGGTGTCAAAGGCTTCTTTCAACCTGGCCAAGATTTTTTTAACAGTACGTCAGCGTCCAGCCAGGACTTTACCTCCCTTTGGTCTGCACCAGTCAATTGTCCTATTAGAATATTAACTTTCTGGCTCTCAGTCAGGGGATATACTTCAAACAAGATTTTCAGTCTCTTCCTGTAGTCGTTCAGGATGTCCGACTTCCCTGAATATTTTGGTAACCATTTCGCTCCTGGAACATACAGCATCGAGAACGGCATCACTAATGCTATTGCTGGTGCCATGGCTACGGCTGCATCTGAGAATTCGGCTGGGACCACAACTGGGGCTTCAGCAGTGACTGGTTCTATGGCCAGGACCACCGCAAGTCCTTCTCCCTCTGGACCAGACATCTTTCTTTCCCTTAGGGACCTCAGCCAGGTTCCACGTTTCTCTTCCAAGGGGTCTGGAGTTAACAAGCAACAGCCCCATCGGTGGGTTTTCTCTTCATGTACTTTGCTGAGTTCCTCCCATAATGGCAAACCCATTTGGGAGCCTGTACGTGATACCAAGGTTGACACCGTGGGATACTCGAAACTGGGCTACGGCACTGCTGGGGAGTCACGGGGGTTGAGACCCAGCTCTGTGACCCTGGCGGTGTCAATAAAAATTCGGTAGTTAAGATTTTGGGGGTTGAAGTCATGATGCCACCCGTGATGTTGGACTATTGATGGCTGAAGCTGCGGTGCGGGGCGTCTGGGGATGATGGAATCTCAGCTAAGGTGATATCACTCCCCACGGGTGGAGCGGTTCTCAGGGCAACCGGTATAGTCTATGGCAGTGGTAGGCCGTTAGAGTGCATGACTGAAGGCGCGGAATAAACCAACAGACACACAGTATAGTGTGTAGTCTCCTTTACATTTATTGGTAGTTGAAAGTTCAGACCAGGACTCTGACCACAGGAGATGTTGTGAGTCCGGACTGCCTGGAAGCAAGTTGGAGATCTCACCCGGTGAGTTCTGAGGCCTCCCTGCTACGTTCCTCTTTGCTGGTCCTTGCTGTCCATAGCTAAGCTGTGACCCTCTCTTCCTACTGGAAAGTCTCTTACCTGTATGGCAGGCAGACTGATCCATTCTCAGGCACCACTCCTCTGGTGACTGTCGCTTGTGTGCTGCTGTGCCTCCGATTTTGGCTGCTGTGTCTTTAGTACCCGCACAACATCAGACTCTAGTGTTTGTTTCTGCCGTTCTGCTCTGGGGTGAGCTGGCAACTGGCTCTGCTCCCTACGCCTTGTTCTCTCCTTCCTCAGACCCTCTCGGATGGGTCCCTCACGCTTGCTGCTCTTTATCCTGGGACGAGCTCTTCCGGTTCCAGTCCCCAGGATGTCTGTACTGTTCTTCCTCTTAGACTAGCTCTCTGACTGACCACTCCTTAACCCCTCCCCCACACCAGAATTTATAGAGGAGCTCCCCTGAACCCGGGTCTCGAGCACCTCCTTCAGGACTGGAGTCAGGAAAAGTGTTGCATGCTGTGGGTTTACCTGGTGTGGATACCCCTTTTTAATTTCAAGCATGATAACACCCCCCGAGGGAGGCAATGCTATTGTGGTGACCGGATTTCAGGGTGCCACAAAACCCCTTACATAGTCATGCAAATAGTATAATAGCCCCGAATAGCCCTGTAAACTTTATAATTGCCCCCATATAGGCCTCCAGATTGTATAATGGCTCTGAAACAGCCTTCCAAATTCTGTAATAACCCACACACAGTATAATGAGCCACCTCATAGCTCTTCAAACTGTATAATGGCTCCCACATAGCTTTGTGAACAGTATAATGGGCCCCATTGATCTAAAAAAGTAGAATAAAAATAAATGACCTACCTTACCTTGTTACCTCACTGCTACGGTGTATACAGCTCTACATTTCTTGGCATAGCAGGCCCAAAGACGTCACAATATTGCACATGCTCTGCTCTGAGATATCAGGACTGTGTCGCATGGGGAGAATAATGGAAGAGGGGGACCAATGGATCCCTTTTCTATCATTGTCTTAAATTGACATCCAGTGTGATGCCAGGCGGAGCAGCCACATGTTCTGTCGCTATTAGCATGGAGCTGAGTGAAGGTTTGTTTCTGGAGTGCTGTGCTAACATTTCTAGTGATATCATTTGGGGGTACATATGGCATTTTGATCACATTTACTCTATTTAGCAGAGCCCAAAAAGTATGATTTTTGGCATTTTGATTATATTTTTTGAAGTATTATGTTTTTATTTTTATTGATTTTGATGTTTTGAATTGTTTTGAACACTTTGTTTTTACATCAGCTATAACATAATTTTTTAGCTACGTAAATTTTAACAGTTTCCTAAAACATCATTAATTAAAATTTGAAATATTTCAACATCCACTTTATTAATATTTATTAAAGTCTTCCCTGGAGAGAATAACTGTATTGAGTGAGTCATGTTCTGTAATTGCAGATTACTAGTTGAGAGATTTTGACACTTTCAGTTCCCTGCTTCACTATGTGATGTATTGCTTTAGCAAAATGGATTTTCATTTGTGCACATTTTTGCCTTAGGTCACTTTTTTTTTATTGTACTTGGCAGTGCAAGTGGCAAGGATGGGGACAAGCTGACAGTTCATGCCCCTCCTCCTTCATTTATCAGCTCACTAGGCCCCAGGGTCAGGGGGGAGGACCAGAGCCGTATCTAGAGGGGGGTTGGCGAAGACCCAGGGTATCTTCTGTGGGCGCAGTAAGCTGGGAGATGCCATCAAGCCATCTGATGTGGTGTCTCCCTAGTAACTGCATTTACGGCCATTCTCTCTCAGCCGCTTTCAAACTGACAGTGGCTCAAAGAAGGTGCTGCACCACTGCCGGCTCCCACTGATCAATTGTACTAGCATCATTTAAATGCTATTACAATTAAGGCCCTGACCACCAGCACTTTCGAGTCAGGGCAACTTCAGCAGCGTGATCAAGTCAGCTGATCAGGTACCTGACGTTACTCTACTTCGCTGTAGAGGTGCGCCTTGATGGCAAGTGCTTCAGTGAAGCTGAAGACACCAAAAATTTATTGTAATTAGACAGTGGAAGAAGGGGGAGAGAGTGAGGGAGAAAATGTACAGTAAATGGGGGGTGAGCTCAGAATGGGGAGCAAGGGGATGATGGGTGAGACACAGTATGGAGAGTGAAAAATGGGGAGTATGGGGAGCGATGAGGTAAATTTGAGAACACAAACAGTATATTAAAGACCAAAGAAATGAATGAGAGTACACTAACCATCTGATAAAATGTTACTTTTTTTCTTCAACATGAAATCACAGACAACGGTCGTTTTACACCCCAAAGCACTACATCAAGTCAGGTCAAGACCGGCTAAAGTGCTTTGGGGTGCACAATGGCCATTATCCATACGTAGTTCATATCTCCCTGTACACTTGCCTGTTGGTTTTTGATTTCATGTTTAAGAAATAAAGGAACATTTTACCAAATTCCCCTCATAAATTTCTTTGGACTTTAACATACGTTTTTTGCTGAATGGATGGTTGAGCACAATTACTAAATAAAGCACGTTTCCAACACCACTAAAAGTTTATTGCATAGCATGAAGACACAGCTAAGTATCCACTGGTGCAGATTTGCTCTGCTTTTTTGTTAAATTTGAGGAAACAGTATAGGAAGCAAGAGGGCAGGATGAGTGTGAAATGGATGCTCATATAACTGGGTAGTGTGTGGGAGCTGTATGGAGAGGGGGCTGCATGGGGGGATGTGGAGCCCACTGGGACGGGGTACTCGGTACCGGACCGGGGTACTGCTGGGGATATCACAGCGGTCTTGGTCCGGACTGTGTCCCGGGATCTCCCAAGTAAAAGAGGTATTTACAGGGATAGTTTGTCATGACGCCACCCACGGGTTGTGGTCATTAAGGGGACCACCGCTGCAGCGCAGCTCTGCCAGGAGGATGGAGGAATGGATGGGCTGCAGCTGGATGGATGAGCCCGCCACGGGTCGGGCTGCTCCTGGCAAGGTAACAACTACAATACAGTTCTGTATACCTGGAATCAGACACGGGAAACTGGAGCAGGGTTCACTGTGTTTACTTTCAAGTTCTTCAGTGCAAGCAGTTTACAACACAGTTCACGGTACAGTTCAATTCACAATTCAGTTACCTCCGGACATTTAAACCCTCTGGAGCCAGGCTGTCGCTCTGAGACCTCTCACTCTTTCTATATGTCCTTTCAGGCTTATTCTTTCTCTCTCTGTTCTACCTGCGGATTGTATGGCGGCAGCTCAGCCTCTTATATGTAGCTTCCCCCTATGTGTATAGGCGGTAAGCCGGGTCCTCCTGGATGCTGCTGAGCCTCCAACCCTGTAGTGGGAACACGGATCTGAAATCTGTGTTCCCCACCGGTTTATCTGGGGAGCCAGTGTGTAACTTCAGTCCCCCTCAGAGTCGACACTCTGGTTTTAGCCTAGCCTGCAGTAACCCTTTCTTTCAAAGTATTACCAGGCTCCTTCTAACCCGTGTGACTTCCAGTTGCAATCAGGGAGTCCCGGGCTTCGGGTTTGGTGCTGTGCTCCTGTGCGTGTGTGTGCTGTGAGGGTGTTTGGTGCACAAACTGCCTACCTTCCTGCCTGGCTGCAGTTCCCTATGTGGCCTCCTGGTCGCAGGGGTGCCACAGGGACAGTGTGAGGCTATCACATGGATGGGACAGTATGACGAGGAAGGGGAGTGTGATGAGAGTGACAAGTGTAAGGACTGGACCATATAGCTGGACACAGTGTAGAGAATGATGTGAAGAGGGGATAATGTCGAGGGCATGTTCATTAAGTGGGACAGTGTGTGCATCATATTTTGCACAGGGAACCCAGTGCGGAGCAATTACTTATTGAGGAGTGCAGTGTAGGGCAGATATTTTTATTCTGTGACATTATAATGACACTATTATTTTTAAGGGCACTGTGTTTGGATGTGCAGCAGAAAAGTGGAGAAAAAGGAAGTCTGCAGAGACAAGCTGTGGCTGTGAAAAGTCATTATGGTGCCTGGACAAGATGATGAAAAAAAACGATTATGATCAGACACAAAGTCATCTACAAAGTACTTGGATGTAAGTTCTTACTGACTAATTTTCATCAGTACTGTAGTTCCTGTATGGTCTATTAATGACTGTTAACAAAAACTCACAATATCTTCTTACTATCGTTAAGGACATGCAATACAAATATATATACAGGGCTAACCTGACATTACAATTGATGTACCATGTACTGATGGTTCCTGTGATTTATTTCTGCACTGATGAGGTTTGTAATGCTGTGTTTCTATACTGGTGTGGGTTCTAGGTATTTATTTCTGTACCTCAGGTTGTTCTTGTGATGTATTCCTGTACGGATGAGGTATATGATGTTGTGTTTCTGTACTGATGGGGGTCATAATGATGTATTTCTGTACCGCCTGTGGCTCTGTACACTGTCTGCATACTGGTCTGACATACAGCTGTCTGTTCGGAGTGACAGGACCTATGAAGATAGATAGAAGAACAGGTAGATCGGGCTTACCAGTTTCCTCCTGCTGCTCTCTGGTCAGCTCAGTCTCCCACGCTCCTGCTGAATCACTTGCAAGTCAGCTCAGTCTCCCACTGAATCACTTTCAGGGCCACCCAATAAGCTACTTGCATATCTACTGCACTGTCAGGCAAACAGCCAATCATAGATGCTCACACTCTGTGAGCACCGATGTGATTGGCTGTTGCAGTAAGAGTGCATTTGCACAATCTGGACGGTGATTGTGCTTGGTTGCCATGCACATTAATGCATGGCAACCAACCTGCCATCATAGGGTGGTAAATAAATAAATAATTTTAATAAAATGCATGGGGATTCACAGTATTTTTAAGTCTAGCCCAGTGAAAGTGGACAGCTGTGAGCTGCAACCCTCAGCTGCCACAGTAACCGCTGTTGCTATGGTAACGGTGACCTCACTGCTTACAATATGAAAGCTCTGAGAAATGCACTTTATTTCTTTACTATAGCTCTAGTCTCAGCACTTTCATATAGTAAAAAAAACTTATCTCTCCCTCCTAAAAATCAGTCAGGGAGGGATATATCGGGTTCTGGTACAGCCAGCGCATGAGCACAGCCAGACACCCAACCACTTCTCAAAGCTGATGCACCACATGGGTACGCATGGTAGAAATTACCTCAGAGAATTCCTCCACCAGATGCGCAAAAGTGTGAGCTGAAGTTATAACAGAATCGGGAAATATAGGGTTTGTATAAAATGTCATGGGGAGGTACAGCGGTAAGGGAATCAGGAGGCAAGATGGTAAGGTGGGCAAGGGTGTTCAGGGGAGCTAGTCAGGCCCTGGACTTGGGGTCCCTAACTAGCCCTGTTCCCGAAGGTACCTCTAAAGGTGAGGAGTTGAAGCTGTTACTTCAAATCTCCCGCGCTGACACCAGCAGGAGATCAGCTGTGGACGGGAGGAGGAGATCTCTGCCGCTGATCTCCTCCTCCTGGCAGCCCCTGAGACAGCTGATTGGCTGGCGGGCTGCATACTAATGTGAACGCATGCGGAGATTCTCTGCTGCGTTCACATCAGTATGCCCTGCATTTGCACTGCATATGTGTCTGCATGCCATAAGCATGCAGACACATACGCAAATGTGAACTCAGCCTTATCTAGTGTTCTGTAAAATCATAACCTTTTTTGTAATGTTTGCACATTTTGTAATGATGCTTAGAATTGGCCATTCTTACTTTTATCATCCACATACGGAAATCATAATTTTTATGACTGTTCAATATTGACATTTTTTTTCATAAACTGTGCATAAAACTATTTATTTGCGATTGTTTTTCAGGTAAGAATGTTAGGAAAAAAATATTACAATTATCTTGATGGCTAATGTTTATTGTGCATTAAGGTAATAAAAAAGTAAAAAGGTTTTATCAACATTTTATGCATTTATTATGTCTTTATTGTAAAATAAATGAAAAAAGTAATAGAGTATATATTAAGAAAGATGATGTTTCTAGGTGAAAACATCAACTTATTTGAATAAATTAATGACAGGTTTGGAAACCCATGGGACTAACAGAAAGGTTCCATAAAATGTGTTATTGATCCAATGCATAGTTCTCATCAAGAGCAGATTAGATCATTGACACTTCAATAACAAGGGGATATTACATTTTTCAAAGAATAGTTCAACTAAATAGAATTAGCACTTACACGTTAAGTCATACGACATTGAACATCTAGCAGATAATTAACATGAGTTATGAAAATCACATGAATATTACATTAATGAAATAAATCCTTTGGAATATTTCACATAATGGTACAGAAACATATATTTTACACTATGGCCATCTAAATAGTAATGCAACCAAAGCAATTTTTGTGTTTTTACACATGTCGAATGGTGAATATGACCTTAAAACCTATTTAAAAAAATACACAAACAAAAGGCATTATACCAAGTATATCTAATATACATTTCAGTGTAACATCTGACCCAACATAAACATACATAAGAAAATCATCACTAACATATGAACTAATACATAGTGATGAGCGAGTACCGTAATATTTGTAATCGCTATACTCGTTATGAGTACTTTATCATAATAGCGTATTCGTTCTGAATAGCGAGTACAATGTAAGTCAATGGGAGACACGAGTAATTTTCTGCTGGACCCTACAAAGTGATCTGGTGGCCTGAGAAGAAGGCTGAAATGAATGGGAAAGTGATGAAACAGAATGGGAAGAGCCTGGAGAATATGCCTGCATGAATTTCTAACTCACATATGGTTTGTGGGAATAACTTTGTCGCAGGATTACACCACTGTTACAGATACAAAAGAACAACTACCAAACCTAACCTACATCGCATTTAACAGGCCAAAAAGGTTCAGAAACAGTTTTTCCTTTATAATCACTTGTATACAAGGCTAAATAAACAAAAAAAAATAAAAAAATATAGCTTCTAGCATTTGTTCACATGTAGTATTGTGGCTTTTTTTCACCTTTTACAATTGGGGGGCCCTGACATACATTTTGTAGGTCCCTCTGTCATACATCATTTTTAGTTAGCTATTCCCCAGCACTTTACAAGGCCAGCTATAAGGTACCAAAAGGTATGTTGATCTTTGACTTAAAAGGCATCAGGTGACCCTGTAAAATGCATTTGTGAGGGACCACTCTTACTTTTACTTTTTGGCAATCCCTCCCACATTGACACTCAAGTAGTGGAATGCATATTCCATAGCAGTGTACAATGAGCCCATTGTAGCATTGGAGTGGACCCTCCTCCTACTACTACTCCTCCACCTTCGCTACATCCTCCTCCTCCACTGCCATGTGATTCTGTGGCCCTACATTCAAATGTTCAGAGGGCCTGCAGTAGGCAGTAAACATGAGTTTATGTTAGCAACGCGTTAATCAGCGTGATGTCTACAGCGAGCAACAGAGAATGTTAATTTATTCAGAATTAACATCCAGCTTACAACAGGAGAATGGGATCAATCTGGTTTCTGGAGAGGGAGAGAGAGATCTGCTGTGACTTTCAGCTTTCAGCTCCACACTAGAATGTGCATGCAGGGAGCAGGGGGAGGGACATCCTGTCTCTGACTGAGGACCTGTTTTTTTTTTTTTAACTTTGTTGACATCGGAACAATATGCATGCAGACATAAAATCACATCATATTAAACAAACAATAGTTGTTGCAATACATACAGATCAATATGCATTAGGCCAACACCCCCACTCAACAACTACCGTATATACTCGCGTATAAGCCGAGTTTTTCAGCCCAAAAATTGGGCTGAAAAGTACCCCCCTCGGCTTATACGCGAGTCAGTGCTGTATACCGATGTATACATCGGTACATACCGATGTATACATCGGTATACAGCAGCCCCCGCATCCCCAGTAATGCAGGGCCCCCCCAGGGTCTCTCCGGTCACCTGTAAAGCAAGCTATACTTATCAGTGTCCCGCTCGCACCCGCCGCTGCCGACATCCACGATCCTCCATCTTCATGCGACTCCTCTTCCTGTTTCTGTGCGCGTCGCCGGCAATGACGTCATTCCCGGCGACGCGCACAGGAAACAGGAAGAGGAGTCGCATGAAGATGGAGGATCGTGGATGTCGGCAGCGGCGGGTGCGAGCGGGACACTGATAAGTATAGCTTGCTTTACAGGTGACCGGAGAGACGCTGGGGGGGGCCTGCATTACTGGGGCTGCCTGTATACTACCGCTGGGGCTGCTATATACCTCTGGGGCACTGTATACTACCACTGGGGCTGCTATATACCTCTGGGGCCCTGTATACTACCACTGGGGCTGCTATATACCTCTGGGGCACTGTATACTACCACTGGGGCTGCTATATACCTCTGGGGCCCTGTATACTACCACTGGGGCTGCTATATACCTCTGGGGCACTGTATACTACCACTGGGGCTGCTATATACCTCTGGGGCCCTGTATACTACCACTGGGGCTGCTATATACCTCTGGGGCACTGTATACTACCACTGGGGCTGCTATATACCTCTGGGGCCCTGTATACTACCACTGGGGCTGCTATATACCTCTGGGGCACTGTATACTACCACTGGGGCTGCTATATACCTCTGGGGCCCTGTATACTACCACTGGGGCTGCTATATACCTCTGGGGCCCTGTATACTACCACTGGGGCTGCTATATACCTCTGGGGCCCTGTATACTACCACTGGGGCTGCTATATACCTCTGGGGCCCTGTATACTACCACTGGGGCTGCTATATACCTCTGGGGCCCTGTATACTACCGCTGGGGCTGCTATATACCTCTGGGGCCCTGTATACTACCACTGGGGCTGCTATATACCTCTGGGGCCCTGTATACTACCACTGGGGCTGTATATACTACCACTGGGGCTGTATATACTACTGGGGCTGCGTGTATACTACCACTGGGGCTGCTGTATCTACCTCTGGGACTGGTGTATACCACACTGCTGGGGGCTGTATACTTGTGCTAGGGTCCACCCTCGGCTTATACACGAGTCAATAGATTTTCCCAGGTTTTGGGGGCAAAAGTAGGGGGGTCGGCTTATACACGGGTCGGCTTATACACGAGTATATACGGTATTTATTCTGTTAGTCCCATAGTGGTTCTCAATCCTTGGAACCTAGGTCATGGCAATGGCTTGGTCAAAATGTCAGCTACCATCTTATCAGTCTCACAATAAACAAACTGAATTATGCCACGATCTATCAAATCACGTAGATGATGACATCTGACGTCGAAGTGCTTGGTTCTAGCACTGATCTTCTCACTGCATGCAAGTTTAATGCATCCTTGGTTGTCCTCATATATCACCCTTGGCTGGGTTAACGGTTTACCAAGATCATCCATCAGTTGTCTTAGCCAAATGATCTCCTGACTTCCATAGGCTGCAGACACATACTCAGCTTCTGTGGATGACAAAGCAACAGATACTTGTTTTCTGCTAGACTAGGAGATTGAACTTTCTCCAAGTTTAAATTCGTATCCGCTTGTGGATTTACGATCATGCAAATCACCAGCCCAATCTGCGTCAGCATAGCCGGTGAGTTTTAGATTTCCTGCTGCAGACAATTTTAAATTTACCCCTTGTGTCTCTTTTAAATATCGGAGAACTCTTTTAACGGCGTTCCAGTCCTTTTGGCACGGTTTCTCCACATATCTGCACAATATTCCAACTGCTGTTGTAATATCTGGTCAAGTCATAGTCGATATGTATAGAAGTGCCCCCACTGCCTGTCGATATTTCTCATTGTTAGGCAACAAGTCATCTTCTTCCAGTTTCAGGTAGGATGATTCCATTGGCGTCGATATACCTTTGGCTTCTGTCATTCCATGACTGTGGCTCTGACTCAGGTAGTGTCTTGACAATGTAGGATAGACGTTTAGCTGGTATGCCTTTGTTTGATCTTGACGATCGTCTAATTTCAGGTTCACTTTTTGTTGTTTCTTCAGTGGTTGAAGAATCTAGCCAGACTTCTACATTCTCCCTTTCGTTGTCTTGTGATTGTGACTGAGATTGTTGTTGTTGCTTCATCTGGACTACTGGCATAAGATCACAAAACTTGGGTGACACAAAATTTTCATCAATCACTACATCTTTGCTTATTGTGACCTTGCTTGTCTCTGGGTGTAGAATTCTATAACCTTTCTGGGTTTCACTGTAACCTACCAGAATGCCTTCCTTAGCGTGAGATTCCCACTTAGTTCGTTTTTCTTTGGGAATGTGTGCAAATGCTTTGCTTCCGAAAACCCTTATGTTCTGTAGTTTTGGCTTTGCACTATTCCATTGCTCAAATGGAGTTTTCTCTGTCGCTTTACCTGGTAGTCTGTTCTGAAGATAGCAAGCCGTCATAATAGCTTCGCCCCAATATTCTGTAGGCAGATTTGCATCAAATAACATACTCCTTTCGCTTTCACAGAGTGTTCGGTTCCTTCTTTCTGCTACACCATTTTGTTCAGGGTTGTATGGTACAGTAGTCTGAAATATGATTCCATTTCTCTTTAAAATGCTCTGTGTCTCATTACTTGTATATTCAGTCCCATTATCTGCACGTAGAATTTTTGGCATTCTCCCAAACTTGTTATATACTTCAGGTAGATACATTGCCTACAAGTAGTATTCAATCCCCTGCAGATTTAGGTGGTTTGATAAGATGCAAATAAGTTAGAGCCTTCAAACTGCAAACGAGAGTAGGATTTATTAACAGAAGCATAAATCTTACAAACCAAAAACTTATGTTGCTCAGTTGAATTTTAATAAATTTTAAACATAAAAGTGTGGGTCAATTATTATTCAACCCTAGGTTTAATATTTAGTGGAATAACCCTTGTTTGCAATTACAGCTAATAATCGTCTTTTATAAGACCTGATCAGGCCGGCACAGGTCTCTGGAGTTACCTTGGCCCACTCCTCCATGCAGATCTCCTCCAAGTTATCTAGGTTCTTTGGGTGTCTCATGTGGACTTTAATCTTGAGCTCCTTCCTTCGGGTTAAGGTCAGGAGACTGACTAGGCCACTCCATCACCTTGATTTTTTCCCTCTTGAACCAGGCCTTGGTTTTCTTGGCTGTGTGCTTTGGGTCGTTGTCTTGTTGGAAGATGAAATTACGACCCATCTTAAGATCCTTGATGGAGGAGCGTAGGTTCTTGGCCAAAATCTCCAGGTACGCCGTGCTATCCATCTTCCCATGGATGCGGACCAGATGGCCAGGCCCCTTGGCTGAGAAACAGCCCCACAGCATGATGCTGCCATCACCATGCTTGACTGTAGGGATGGTATTCTTGGGGTCATATGCAGTGCCATCCAGTCTCCAAACGTCACGTGTGTGCTTGGCACCAAAGATCTTGATCTTGGTCTCATCAGACCATAGAACCTTGAACCAGTCTGTCTCAGAGTCCTCCAAGTGATCATGAGCAAACTGTAGACGAGCCTTGACATGACGCTTTGAAAGAAAAGGTACCTTACGGGCTCGTCTGGAACGGAGACCATTGCGGTGGAGTACGTTACTTATGGTATTGACTGAAACCAATGTCCCCACTGCCATGAGATCTTCCCGGAGCTCCTTCCTTGTTGTCCTTGGGTTAGCCTTGAGTAGTTCCATAACCATAAGCCTTCCACTTCCGGATGATGCTCCCAACAGTGGAGACAGGTAGGCCCAACTCCTTGGAAAGGGTTTTGTACCCCTTGCCAGCCTTGTGACCCTCCACGATCTTGTCTCTGATGGCCTTGGAATGCTCCTTTGTCTTTCCCATGTTGACCATGTATGAGTGCTGTTCACAAGTTTGGGGAGGGTCTAAAATAGTCAGAAAAGGCTGGCAAAAGAGATAATTAATCCACACATGTGAAGCTCATTGTTCTTTGTGCCTGAACTACTTCTTAATACTTTAGGGGGACCAAACAGAATGCTGGTGGTTTGAGGGGTTGAATAATAAATGACCCTCTGAATTAACTTTTAACGCTTAAAAGAAAAAAAAAAAATTAAAAAATCTTTTTGGCTGCAGTGCATTTCCCACTTCCAGGCTGATCTACAGTCCAAATGTCACAATGCCAAGTTAATTCCGCATGTGTCAACCAGCTAAATCTGCTGGGGGTTGAATACTACTTGTAGGCACTGTATATTTCAAGTTTCTCTGGAACTTCATTTTTGCTGTGAAGTAGATAGACAACTGTGTATCTTGAATTGTCATCAATGAATGTAAGAAAATATCTCTTCTTTCCAGGGGTCTGAATATGCATTGGGCCACAGATGTCTGTGTATATTAAATCTAGTGGCTGTTTTGTTCTTGTAGTACTTTTCTTAGGAAAGGCCTTTCTGGACATTTTCCCTTTGATACAGCTGGTAAACCTCATTGTCTGGTTACATGGATCAATTGTAATATCATCAGCGAAGTGTTCTTGAAATAACTTTCTTATTGCTTCTGGGTCTCTATGCTCAAGCCGTCTGTGCCATACATGAATACAGTTCTTGTGCATTTCTTGCTTAGCTGTGCATACACACTCTTTACATTTCAACTGATACAGTTCATCTTTGATTTCTCCTTTTGCTAGTGTGTGACCCTCTTTTGAGATGATGCAGCTATCATGCTTAAACGTAACTTCATTCCCTTGTTTTGTAAGCTTTTTCACGGATAATAGATTACTTTCAAGACTAGGCACATATAGCACAGGAATCCTTCTGCTTTGGGTTGCAGAGATGTTACAATCAATATAACCATCTCCTATGCCTTCTGAGTTCATACACTGACCATTATCACTTTCTCTGACTTGCTTTGGTTAAGCTTAGTAAAGAAGTCTCTGTCATTGGTCATGTGACTGGTCGCACCAGAATCTATATACCACGCATGCTTTGATTTAAATGCATTGACTAATGTGAATGCAGCCTCAGTATTCACAGGATCATTATTTTCAAATACAGCACTCTTAACTATTTGTTTACTGTTTTGCTTCTTCAGCTGGTTCATTTTAGCTTTCCAGACTCTGCATTCAGCTTTTAAATGACCTTGCTTCTTGCATACAAAACATTCACGTGTTTCTTTAGGATGGTTTCTGCTGGTGGGCTCATCCTGTGTTTGTAAAGCAGTTTCCTTGTTGCATACTTTGCTGCTCACACTTTCTGCCTTTCTCTTATATTCATCTACAAGCTTTCCTCTGACGTACTCCAATGTAAGCTCATCATCTGGGTGTTCATCTAGTGCAGTTGCAAGCGTGTCATAGCTTTCTGGGAGACCACTAAGTAGTAGTGCTGCAACATGGAAGTCCTTCATATCTTCCCTAATGCCCCGCAGGTGCTCTACAGTCTCTAGAGTGCTTGTAATGTAGTCCTGCATGTCCTGGTCACTGTGTAGCTTAGACTGATATAGCTTTCTCATTAGATAGAGTTTGTTACTTTGATTTATCCTCTCATGTACTTTCTGCAGCTGCTCCCACATTTCCTTTGCAGATTCACACTTACACACATGCACAATCTGATCATCCTCTATGCTGAGTGATATGGTGCTCTGTGCTTTCTGATCCATCTCTAGCCAGTCCTGTGGTACTGGGTCAGGCTTGGGCTCCTGAGTGTATTTCCACGTACCTTCTCTTATCAGCAGCATCTTCACCTTGAATTTCCAGGATTGGTAGTTCTGGTTATTCAGGCTTGGCACTGTAAACTTTGCTGAGCTGCTGGTAGTGGCCATCTTTACTTCTTCTCAGTTTGCTGTTCTGTTTCAATCTCTGTGCTCTGGAGGTTTGGGACTTCTGTGATTCCTGGGCCCATAACCTGTTAGCAGCGCGTTAATCAGCGTGATGTCCACAGCGAGCAACAGAGAATGTTCATTTATTCAGAATTAACAACATCCAGCTTACAACATGAGAATAGGATCAATCTGGTTTCTGGAGAGGGAGAGAGAGATCTGCTGTGACTTTCAGCTTTCAGCTCCACAGTAGAATGTGCATGCAGGGAGCAGGGGGAGGGACATCCTGTCTCTGACTGAGGACCTTTTTTTTTTTAACTTTGTTGACATCTGAACAATATGCATGCAGACATAAAATCACATCATATTAAGCAAACAATAGTTGTTGCAATACA